>CM070772.1:16814259-17294259 GCA_036346955.1 Dipus sagitta | reverse complement strand
ATTCCAAAACACTCTGAAACGGTTCAAATTGGGACAGAAATGCTGAAAATGAGAGGCATCTGTCAAAACATGTCTGCGTCCCCCCCCCCCCGGTTTTGCTAAGTAATAAATATATAATTACTACTCAGACAAAAACGTCTGACTTAAATCTCAGATAAAATCGCGATCCTGAAAACAGTTCCGCAATTTTTAGAAAGTTAACTTTTTAACCTTTGCTCGCCATGGTTTTGAGTCTAAAATGGACCCAAACTTAGGGCAACGAAAATAACACATTTTTCCAAGACTTGATGTTTTCACTGACATCTACACATTTACAATGCGAAGGCGACCTCAGCCGCGAGGGGAGCGCAGCAGGAGGGCCGGTCCCTCTTGCTGTAAACTGCGTCACACATCCGAGCCGGTAGACTCGGGGAGACTTCTAGAAGATTCCCCCCCCACTCCCCCCTCCCCTGCCACGGGGAGAAAATTGCAACTGAGAATCTCCATCTCATGCATTTTGCTTTGTATTTCTTGCTCTTTGCGCCCGGGGGGGGGGGATTAAATAGAAAGAGCCCCCCCCCCAGCTCTGATTTGCATACGGCATGATAAAAGAAACAGCGATGGTCTCCCACACAAAAGGCCAGAGCGGAGCTGCTCCCCGGTCAAGAAAGGGTCGATCAGAAAGCTCGGTTTTAAGGGACAGCGATCTGCAGAGTTGAAATACCATCAGCGGGGAGCAAGGCTACTGCTCGCAGCCGTGTCCCACTCGGAGAAACTAATGACTCAGGCAAGGTCACTAGCTTTTTCCCCCCGAGTGCCCGCTGCTCCTTCTGCCCTAAGGTTCGAACCGAGTGCATGCAGCACAGACTCCCGGCTAGAGAGGTGGGGGCGCGACGTGGACCACCGGCAAAATGCGAAACAGAAGCAAAATGCAACCAACAAAACTGGAAAAAGCCAACGTGTTTCCCCGCCCACCCCTCCGCCCCCCAACCCCGCAAAAAAAAAAAAAAAAAGAAAGAAAAAAAATTAACCAAAATAAAAGTGACTCCACCTCCGTTTTGTCAAAACGCAACAGGTTCCGAAGTGCAAAGCAAACACTAATCGCTGGCGCATCCGCCGCCCTCGCTGCAAGTTCGGCTGAAGACGCTCGGGCCGGGCGAGGAGCCTGTGACTTCCCACGCGCGCCCCTTGAGCCCGTGGCATCTCCACCTGGGGCCTGGCATCTATATACATCTATGTACATCCGACCCGGGCACACCACCCCGCCCTCACCCCACCACCCCTACCACCACCACCGTGGGGCTGCAGGGGGTCTCGTCTCTTCTATACATACATATGCACACGCGTGCCCACGGGCCCCGCGTGGGGAGGTGGGGGTCATAGCGCGGCGGCATAGGCCGCTGGGTAGGGGTCTAGCTGCGGCTTGCCCATGCCCGGCAGCAGGATGTAGGCGAGCGGAGGTTGCAAGCCCGGGCCGGGCCAAGCGCTGCAGTTGCACGGGATCATGTAGCCCGGGTTGCCCGGGCTGGGGTGCGAGTGCGTGTGCCCCCCGGCGGCCGCCGCCGCCGCTGCAGCCGCCGCCGCCGCCGCCCCGTGGAAAGCCCCGGCTCCGGCGCCGGGGTAACCGAGGGACGAGGCGTAGGGCAGGCCGGACGACGACGAAGACGACGACGACGACGACGAGATCTCTGCCATCTTGGAGCCCAGGTCCAGCAGCGAGTACGGGCTGCCCGCGGCGGCGGCGGCGGCGGCGGCGGCTGCGGCGGCGGCCGACTGCGGGAAGAAGACGCGCGCGGCGGCGGCGGCGGCCGCGGCGGCCGCTTTCTCCGGGTTGGCGAGCAGGGACTCCGGCACCAGGCCGCCGCCTGCCCCGGCTGCCGCGGCCGCGGCCGCCGCCGCCGCCGCGTGCAGCCCGGCTCCGGCTTTGAGCGCCGGATGCTCGGCGTCGCTCACGCCGCCCAGGCCGTAGGGGACCGGGAAGGCGAACTTGTCCTTCTTGAGCAGCGTCTTGGGTTTGCGGCGCGGCCGGTACTTGTAGTCCGGATGCTCTTTCATGTGCATGGCGCGCAGCCGTTTCGCCTCGTCGATGAACGGCCGCTTCTCCGACTCGGTGAGCAGCTTCCACTCGGCGCCCAGGCGCTTGCTGATCTCCGAGTTGTGCATCTTGGGGTTCTCCTGGGCCATCTTGCGCCGCTGAGCCCGCGACCACACCATGAAAGCGTTCATGGGTCGCTTGACGTGGTCCACCGGTTTGGACATGGTCTCACCGTGCCCGTGCCGGGGCTGCAGCCCGCCGCCCGGGCCCTCGCCCTCCGACCGGAGGAAATCAATGGTGACCGCACTCGGGGATCCGATCCGCTCGAGATCGGGAACGTCCCGGAGTCGCTCCCACGCGCGCGAGCGCGGGGACAGGGGACCCGTGGACCAGCCCAGGGCCGCGCCGCCGCTGCACCCCCGTGGATGGCTACCTGGCCTCCTTCGGTCCGGTCCAGCGCCCCTGCGGGGATGGAAATCCTCTCCGGGACCCTGGGACTTCTCGGCGGGGACTCCCCACACCCCGCCCCCAACTCTGTGGTGGCCAAGTTTGCAACTCGCGTTCTTTCCTTCTGGGTAGCGTTGGCGAGCGAACTCCCCTCGGGGAGCTGGGTGCCCGGGCCAAGATGTGTGGCCCCCTCTCGTAATTTGAACGTCTTCAATCCCTTAAGTGCAAAACAGCCTCCAAAGTCGCCCCAGGCCGACGAGTCACCGGGTTGAGCCGAGGAGCCCGCCGCCGCGTGCTGCCGAGTGCCAAAGGGGGCTCTCGGCGGCTGGAGTGTTTGGGTTCTCCGCGGTGACTTTTCTCATTTGACAGAAGCAGATGGGAGTGGGGGAGGGGTGGCCCCAGAGGAAGAGGAGGAGGGGGAGGCGGAGGAGGGTCCCGGAGCGCCACGGGGACGCAGAGCGCGGCGATGGATCGAAATACAAGCGGCGGCGGCGGGAGCCAGTCCTGGGGATTGGGGTCAGGGCGCGCCGATGGCACCCTCCCCCACAGTCGTCTGGGTTTGGGGGAGGGGAGGGGGACACTGTCCACCCCAGCACCTGCCTCTTGAGTCTTCCTTTCCGGCCTCCGCGCAGGGGAGAAGCAAAATGAATAAATAAGCGAGGAAGGTGGCTGGATGAGTCGCCGGGCCTCAGTGGAGACTCTCCGGGTTCTCCGAGTCACCGCGGCGGGCTGTGTCCGGGGCCGTGCCCGGCTCCTCCGCTCGCTCCGAGCCCTTCCAGGCGCGCCCGCCGCACACTCGGGCTCCCGGGCGAGGAGGGCGGTGCGGAGTCGTGGCCCGGCCCCCCTCCCGGCGTGTCCCCTCCTGGTTCCAGTCGTCGTCGCCGCCCGGCACTTTGCAAACTTAACTTCTCGCAAGTTTCCCGGCTCAGCCGCGCCCCTCTCGGCGGTGAGAGCCCTGCGTGTGCGCCGCGCCCGGGGAACCTCTCCGTCCCGGGTCCTCTGGGATGGATGGGCGCCCGCGGGGGGGGGGGGGGGCGATGCTGGAGGAAGAGGTTAAGGAAAACGTGCCAGTCACCTCAGTTTCCCGGGTCGGTGCAGGGGTCGCTCAGCCTTTCCCCCCCACCCGAATGCAGCAAGCGTCCAGAGGAGTCCCTTGCCCGGCCCGGCCCAGGCCCGCCGCTCCGCAGGCGACAGGAATCTTCTGCACCTCTCAGGTGAGTGTGGCTACCTGCGTGCGCGCGCCCCGGAGCCAGCGCTGGGTTTGCATGTCCAGCCGCGACCGTCTGTGCGTATATCTCCCGGCAATGCGGAGGAGGAGGAGCTCGCGACTGCAAGAGGGAGGAGGGACCAGCGGAGGCTCCTCCGACTCCCCCCTCCCACTCTCTGGATCCCCCCCCCCTCCACGCCCTCCGCCCCCTCCCAGCCCTCCTCCTCCTCCCACTCCTTTTCACTCCCGGAGCAGGTTTGGGCGAGCGGAGAGTCCGCGGCGCGCCGCCGAGTCTGCGCACTGTTTGGCATCTGGCAACCTTGGGGTGTCGCCCGGCCGCTGCCCCCCGGTGTTCCCGCCCGCGCTGCTGCTCCGCTGGCGGCGCCCTGAGCCTCTACCCCGTGGGTGAAGGGTACGTCCAGGAGCGCCAGAGCCTGGCGATCTACGGAGGAAGAGGGTTAAGCCTGGGGAAGGGGAGGGAGGACTCACTTTGGAAAATGTTTGAGACTTTCTAACACCAAGAAAAGCGCTCGTTTTCTTTGTAGGTCCAGATGTGCCACGTGACAGATACTTCCCCATTATTTATTATTATTATTATTATTATTATTATTATTTGCCTGGTGATCTACCCAGCCAGAGGTAAAATGGACAGCTTCGAATGGAAAGGGCGTCCTTTCGCGAAGCCTTGGGGGCGGGGGTTGGTGAAGGGGTAAGCCAAGACAGAGACTATGCACCCTGGACTGACTAGTCAGCTCTTTAATAATTCTGTTTTCTTTTAATCCTGGTCGTCAGAGCCATCTCCATGCCAGTCTCTTTAAAGTACAGTTAACTTTACAATATCTCATTTATCTGCACAGATGGGGTGAGGGTGAGCGTATCAGGAGGAAATGAAAATCATTCCTCTGAGCAAACGCCCTCTCTTCTGGGGTATTTTTATGCTACAGAGAACAATTTTCTTGCTTGGAAGTTAAGCATGTTTTTTCCCCCTTGTCACCGACGCTGCAAAAAAATTAAACACTATAGTTTTATCTGCATATTTTTCACTTCTTGATCTGCCGCACATCTGAGAACGTGTTTGCAGTCTCCTTCCTCCTCCTCCTCCTCCTCTTCCTCTTCTCCTCTTCTTCCTTTTCCTCCTCCTCTTCCTCTTCCTGCTCTCTCTCTCTCTTTTTTTTTTTTTTAGCAGTTTGAATTTGACCTGGCCATGTGGTATGTGCAAGTAGGAACTTCCATAAACGGTAAACTTTTCACATCTTCTTGCACTTTATGTTCAGTTTGCGCCCACACAGGAACACAGAGCCCTGGTTGTAATCGCGAACCTGATGGAAGTTGTGTTAGGCCATTATGCGCATTTTAAAGTTAGTCTGGTGCATTTACTCAGTTTCATTAGAGAATAGTGATGGCTTTCCAAAACGCTTTCTGCTATAGCAGCATGTGATCCAGCAATAGCCTGTGCGCCCCGGTGTTGCTGAAAACAATTGAATGGATTTGTCTAGAACCACATTCCTTTCACAGGCTCTGTCAAGACACTCTGCCACTCACACACTCTGGGTGGTGAAATGTGGAGACACCAGCAGGTGTAATTACATAGACTGGAATATTAAATATACTGTTTCGTGATGATAAACTACAAAATTATCATCTCTGAGCTTTTAACCTACTGGCGAGTATAATAGGTTTGAGACAAAAATATTACACCCTGCACACAAAGAATATATACATATATATATACACACACACATAAACACAAGATATGAAAACTGTTATTCATTAACCTTTGTGAATAAAGTTGAATCTAATCATGAAAATTATCTTGGCATAAAGAGGATAAAGATTGAAGACATTAATTTTTATGCTGGCATTTTAAATAATTTTATGTTCTTTAAATTTATGTTAAAATCTGCACTAAATTATTACATTGAAGCATTTGTGTATATGATAAAAATGTATGCATATATGTGCTATTATCTTATAAGATCAAGTGTGTGATGTGCCTTGGATAGTTGTCCTAATGTAAACTGTGCAGCATTGCTTGTTTAGTAACTGAACCGATCTGACACTTTTGAAGTCCAAGAATGTTGAATTGTGGACAACCAAGGTGTCATAAAAAGGAAGTGACATTGGGGGAGTGCGCTTCAATCGTTCACCACATAAAATTTCATACATTTCAAAGCTGGGAGGCTTTAATTTTCAGTTTTGAATTTTAGGGGCTCCAGATTCCTGGGGCCCTTCACATGCAAGGAAAGAGCCCCCAGCAAGCCATGAGTCCAAGGAGGGCAGTGTGGCATCTCGGTTGTCACCCAGACTTGGCACATCTCTTGTCTGAACCTGGTCAAGCTTTTTCACAAAATAAATTTTCCAGCCATTTGTTGTTCGTATGTGCCCAAATATAAATTCACTTTTAAGTCTCCTGTTACTTTCATATTTAGTAGTCATATTCTTAAATAGTTTCGGTGCAGTCTCGTAGGAAAGATGAAACATATTAGGCTATAAGAAATAGAATGGTCTGTGTGGGGGCGTGGTGTACTATAAATTTAATTTAGGAAATTCAGGAATAAATTTAAGAGATTTATGAGTGTGGAAGTGCTGTCAACTCCCGACGGTGAGCCTCTTGGGGAGAAGCAACTCTGGCTGGTGGGATCTGGGTGGGTCTTTGTGGTTCTTGGGGACAGAGTAAGATGTGGGGTCACAGACCTGTCTCATCAGGAACAGAGACACTTGCAGAAAAAGTTGGTGAGTCTGTGTAAATTCACTTTCCTTTCTCCCTTTCCCTCTGGTATCCTCAGCTAAATGGTCTCCTTTTCTATTCTGAAACTATCACTAGGAGGCAGCAATGAGGTACTTGGGGAGCAGGAAAATTTCCTGGGAACACCAGACAGACTAGCTCCTTCTCTCTTGCACCTCCCTAAAAGAGGGGAGGATGCTTGGGTCCCCAGGTGAACTGAGACATTTTCCACTCTCTTTTCAGCTCCCCTCTCTGTCTCTGGTGTTTCACTGTTACTTTTCTTTATTTTATTTTTTCTTTTAGAATCATGGAGGTGTAGACCACAACAAAGAAAGAGCATTAATGGTATATGAGAGGTGACCAGGTAGTACAAATGATGCCTCCCACATGCAGGGCCAGACATCCTTAGCCTGGAACTGTGAGAATCTGCAACTTCAGGGCAGGGACACTGCGGCTCGTTCTCAGGCAAGTGCTATGCAGGAACCCACAGATTTCACACCTGCACAGAAAGATAGTAAGAGAGCATGCTTGTCCTGTTAAGGGGAAATGATGACAATAGTGACCTCATTTAGGCTCTTCTCTTGTCACAGGTCTCCTGTCCTACACCTATTAGCTCCATAAAGAGTGACCTTCCAATACAAGGCCCAGGGGAATCCCAAGAGGCAACAAGAGCTGACTGAGTTCAATAGTCATGGAAGGAGCCAGTAGCTGCAAAAATGGCCTTGTACCAATCGAGCCAAAGTTTCATCTTTTTGAGATTTTAAATCCCTTTATTTCCATTGGTCCTGTTGCACTTGGACACCAGGATTCTACAGATCAATCTTTGGAGGCAATTTTCTCTCTTTATTTCTCCTTGACTGTGCCCAAGCAGGCCAGCATTGTAAAAAATAAAAAAAAATAAAAAAAAATTTAAAAAGAAGGAAAAGAAAAGAAAAAAGAACAAGGCTTTACTTAGCTGACAAAGCAAGAAAAACAAACACGGTTTTCTCTTGCCCCCCTCTCCCCAAGCTCCTACCAAAAGAAGAAACAAGTAACACAAGACAAACAATTGCACAACATCCTGATTTCAGATGTCAAGAACCCTGTAAAAGCAAGAAAAGCTTTCATTCTCTTTAGATAAGTGCTTTTAAAAAGGAGGATAGCTAGTCTTGAACAAAACCAGAAATGACAAGGAGGGTTGGACAGGTAGCCGGTCCTGTTATGTGACCCGTATGAGGAAAAAAAACCCTCCCTCCCAGCCATTTTTTTTTTTTTCTCAAACGGAGGAGACTGGCTTCTGGCAGGGAACAGTCATTGGTACATTTTGTCACCAGCATGTTCTGTATATTTAGAGAAAGAACAGACCTGAGCAAGGGCTCCTTGAACATCCAACACAGTGGTAGGTAGGCCATGCTCAAGCTTAACAGAAATCCCTCTAGCTGACTGTCCTCATACCCAGCTTCCTGGTGGCTGAGTCCTGTGTGGCCCTCGTATTTAGATTCAGGACCTGACCCTGCAAGGTCTGTTGTAGACCTAGCTCACTTGCTGAACTGTTTTCTCTATAGCTAGCTGGCATTGAGTAGGATGGCATGTCTGTTACATGCACCACCTTACAGACCTTTGAGGAAAGCCCTATAAAGTCAGTTACACCTTCAGTTTGCCGAGTGGAAAAATGGAGCCTTAGAGAATAGGAGTCAGTAACTCACCCAAAGTCACCCCATGGCAAGTGGCAGAATTGGGAGTCCCACCGTGTGGATAACCTTAATCTCTGACCCTCTGAGTTCTGGTGGGAGGCTCAGCCTCTTTCTGGCTCAGACCCTCATGTCTAACTACTTTGCTAGACTTTTCTGTGACTCACGCAGGGGCCCCCACTCCCTTGTGAGGGAGGTGCTGGGGGCAGTACTCGATGGCGGTCTCTCCAGTAAGGTATTCCAGAGACACACCAACAGCCTACTCTTCTGCCGGGCCACTCTGGCTCCTAGGGCAGCACAGACCGGGTGTCAGCTGCAGTCCACTCCCTCCCTTCCCTGGACCTCCCAGAGCAAACACACAGCCTTTGCCAGCCCTGAATCACCCCGGCCTCTACCCTTCCTCTGATAGCAAAGGCTGTGAAAAGAGCTGCCCGACAATGATATCTAATCTTAGCCTTTATTTTCCTCCAATCCAGGTGTTGCCTTCCCTTTTACCTTCCCTTCACTCTCCCAACCTTTCTTTTGTGAAACAAATTTGGCTTAATCACAGCTCTTGATTCATTTTTATGATTTCAGTTCATTGACAACCCGCTTTCATTTAGTTAGTTCTACTTGATTTTTTAAATTTTTTTTATTATTTATTTGACAGAGAAAGAGGGAGAGATAGCAATAGATAGATAGATAGATAGAGAGAGAGAGAGAGAGAGAGAGAATGGGAATGCCAGGGTCTCCAGCCACTGCAAACGAACTCCAGATGCATGCTCCCCCTTGTGCATCTGGCTAACGTGGGTCCTGGGGAATTGAACCTGGGTCCTTTGGCTTTGCGGGCAAACGCCTTAACTGCTAAGCCATCCCTCCAGCCCCTACTTGATTTTTATAAGTACCTATGAATCTACCACTCAAAATAAAATGTGTCCATGAACTCATACCTAGCTAAGTGGCCTGCCCAGTTGACTTTCCACTACCTCCCAAAACCAATGTAACCACTTAAATTCTTTTGAGTTCTCTAGTTTAAAAAATTCTAGCTGTATATTTTTTTAATTTAATTTTTATTTATTTGAGACAGAGGGAGAAGGACATAGAGAGAGGGAGAGAGAGAATGGGTGCACCAGGGCCCTCAAGCCACTGCAAACAAAACTCCAGAAGCATGTGCCACCGTGTGCACCTGGCTAATGTGGGACCTGGAGAATGGAACCTGGGTCCTTAGGCTTCACAGGCAAGTGCCTTAACCACTAAGCCATCTCTCTAGCCCTCTGGATGTAGCTTTTAAAAGCATGTTTGGTTTAATTTGCTTTTAACTTATGAAAGTTTCACAAGAAGACTTTTGTATATAATCTTTATTGACTTCTTTCATTTAGTCATAGTGTTTGGGTGCATCAGTCTTTCTGCAGGCCCCTGTAGTTCATTCACCTTAGCCACTTTCTAATGTTCAATGCATACATTTGTCACACTCTTTTTTTTTTTGCTTACTTCCTGTTGATGAGCACGTGTAGGCATTCTCACTCACGTCTCTTGCTGGCTAGTCATAGAAAGCTGTAGAAATGGGAAACTCACTTTAGGATATTATGCTCTTTTCCAAGTGGATCCTTTTGTATTTGTGTTTCTGTTCATATATGTGCATATACGCATACATATAAATATTGTTCCAAGTTCGTTATCTCTGGGATGTTTTGTATACATGCATAATTACATATATATGTGTATATATATGTGAGTTTTATAATATACATATGCACATACACATATCTGAGCCCCACTGTCTGTGGGATGTCTGGTCCTATAAGAACGATTTCTCTGCTACCAGAATCCAGCTGAAGTTGGTACTTGTGAACAATTTGAGCATGATTTCTTTCCAGATGGATCCCTAGTTTTTACAAGCAGTAATTGAAAAGACTACCTCTTTATACTGTGCACAAGTGATCCTTTACCCAAGTAAAATTGATGTGAACTGATTTCTGAGCTGTTTTGCTTGATATTTTCAAGTTTTTTTTTTGTTTTGAACCAATATTATCTTAGCATAATTCTGGTAGAGCAAATCCTCTCATTGTTATCCAAAAGTATTTTGTCTAGCCCCAGCCTTTCCATTTGCATACAAATTTTAGACCAGGTTGTCTACTTACAAAAAGCCTTTAAACCATAACTTTTAAAAAAGCCTTTCAAATTAAGATTTCTATAAATCTCTACATCACCTGGAGAGAACTGACATCTTTATAAAACTGATCATTTTCATCCACAAGCCAAGTATCCCCAATAGCAATTTTGGTCTTGTACTTATATTCCACATGTAACTTTTTAAAAATTCTTATACCCCTCTATTACTCTTAGTTTCATTTTCTTTCAACCTTACTTATATTTTTAAGTTAGCATACAAAGTGATGATATATGTGTGTGTGTATACACACACACACACACACACACACACACACATTATTCCTAGATTTTAAAAACATATTTGATTGCTAGGATAAAAATTTCAAGAATTGCCAGGTGTGGTGGCTCATGCCTTTAATCTCAGCACTAGGGAGGCAGAGGTAGGAGGATCACTGTGAGTTTGAGACCACCCTGAGACTACATAGTGAATTCCAGGTCAGCTTGGACTAGAGTGAAACCCTACCTCGAAAAACAATAACAACAACAAAAATTCAAGAATTGTATTTTATATTTATTGTGGAATGTGGAAACTCAATTGACATTTGCACATAGATTTTGTAAAAATAAACCTAGTAATACCATTTTAAGAACATATATATATATATTTATATTATATATATATATATATATATTTTTTTTTTTTTTTTTTCTTTTTCTGTTTGGAGACAGGGCCTTGTTGTCTAGGTCAGGCTAGCCTCAAACTTGTAACCTTTCTGCCTCAGCTTCCCAAGGGCTGGAATCACAGGCATGTACCATCATATCCAGTTTGAAACCACTGTTACTTCAGATATGTGTTAGAACATTTCTGTTCGTTTTCCTACATATGAAACCTGTCAGCACGCCGAGTTGCTGTCTTTGTAGCTCTGATGCATTTTGCCTCTTTTTCTTGCCTGCAGTAGACAGCTCCACAACCCTGAGACGGGCATCCAAACCAGGCACAGATTATGGGAGGAAGGGATTTGTATCAGGCTTACAGATTCAAGGGGAAGTTAGCAACATGCATATCTGTAACCCCAGCCTGTAGGGAGGCAAAGATCCTCCAGAGAAACATTGGACAGCAGCTCTGGAAAATACATGGATGAGTAATAAGAGAAGGACGCCTATGTTCTCCTCTATCCTCCACATTCAGACACATGGAGTATACTCTTCCTCACACAGAGGTGCATACACCCATCTTACACACACCTCACACATACTACATACACATGCACATCCTGCATGTGCAAAATATAGTGGTCTTCATTTTGAAGATGATAGCTCCTTCATCTCGCTCTCTCTTTTAATTTAAGGAGCTTTATTTATTAGAGAGTGAGACAGAGGCAGATAGAGGGAGAGAGAATGGGTATGCCAGGGCCTTCAACCACTGAAAACAAACTCCAGACACACGTGACACCTTGTGTATCTGGCTTATGTGGGTACTGGGGAATTGAACCTGGGTCCTTTGGCTTTGCAGGCAAGTGCCTTAACCACTAAGCCATCTCTCCAGCCTCTACAGGAGGGCTGGAAATGGGATGTCCTAAGTAAGGTTCAATAATGTACCCCAAGTAAAATCCTATATTCTCACCTTCAGTTCCCCAGTTCCCACATAAAGCCAGGTGCACAAAGGGGCACATGTGTCTGGAGTTCGTTTGCAGTGAGTGGCATGAAGTCGTGGACCACCCATAATCTTCCTCTCTCTTTCTGTCTGCCTTTTTCTCTCTCTCAAGTAAATAAAAAATATTTTTAAAAAGCTTTAAAAAGTTTTTTTACTATAAAGTGGACATTTATAATGGAATTAATTTATGTTTTTGTATTTCTATATAATGAATGTGATACCTAATAGGTAATTTCACTGTCATTAAGCATGTTGCCCATCCCCCCAAAAAACTTTGAGCCAGGCATGGTGGCACATGCCTTTAATGCCAGCACTTGGGAGGCAAAGGTAAGAGGATTGCTGTGAGTTCGAGGCCACCCTGAGACTATGTAGTGAATTCCAGGTTAGCCTGAGCTAGAGTGAGACCCTACCTCGAAAAACAAACAAATAAATAAATAAATAAAAATAAACATGTTGGTGTGTGTGTGTGTGTATGTGTGTGTGTTTTCTTTCAATGCTTTACATAACCATGAATGATGTTGCTCTTTATTTAAGAATTCTTTGAACCTAGGGCAGCTATTCATCTACAAGACCAGAAGAGAGCCCTCACCAGAAACTGAGTCAGGCTGACACTTTGACCTTAGACATTTGAGCCTCCTGAATTGTAAGAAGAAACATTTTTATTGTTTAAGCACCACAGTCTCTGATATTTTGTTTTATCAGTCCAAACTGATTTGTGACATTTTCCACAGTGTTGGACATTTTTACATCAAAATTTCTTTTTGATATATATATATATATATATATATATATATATATATATATATCACAAAACTTCAAATAAATGTGACTCCCACCCACAGAAAGCTTCACTCATCCTTACCTTCAAGATAATGGCTTTCTGGGCTGGGGAGATGGCTCAGCAATTAAGAGGGTTTGCTGCCTGAATATGAGGGCCTCTTAAACTAGAGACAACCAAATTTGACTTCCCAGAATCCACATAACAAGTTAGCAACATGCATATCTGTAACCCCAGCCTGTAGGGAGGCAAAGATCCTCCAGAGAAACATTGGACAGCAGCTCTGGAAAATACATGGATGAGTAATAAGAGAAGGACGCCTATGTTCTCCTCTATCCTCCACATTCAGACACATGGAGTATACTCTTCCTCACACAGAGGTGCATACACCCCATCTTACACACACCTCACACATACTACATACACATGCACATCCTGCATGTGCAAAATATAGTGGTCTTCATTTTGAAGATGATAGCTCCTTCATCTCGCTCTCTCTTTTAATTTAAGGAGCTTTATTTATTAGAGAGTGAGACAGAGGCAGATAGAGGGAGAGAGAATGGGTATGCCAGGGCCTTCAACCACTGAAAACAAACTCCAGACACACGTGACACCTTGTGTATCTGGCTTATGTGGGTACTGGGGAATTGAACCTGGGTCCTTTGGCTTTGCAGGCAAGTGCCTTAACCACTAAGCCATCTCTCCAGCACTCCTTCATCTCTTTAAATGATACTTTTTAAAATTTTTATTTACTTATTTGAAAGTGACAGACAGAGAAAGAGGCAGAGAGAGAGAGAGAGAATGGGTGCGCCAGGGCCTCCAGCCACTGCAAACGAACTCTAGACGTGTGCGCCCCCTTGTGCATCTGGCTAACATGGGTCCTGGGGAATCGAGCCTCGAACTGGGGTCCTTAGGCTTCACAGGCAAGCGCTTAACCACTAAGCCATCTCTCCAGCCTCTCCAGACTGTGGTGCTTAAACAATAAAAATGTTTCTTCTTACAATTCAGGAGGCTCAAATGTCTAAGGTCAAATGATACTTTTTTCCTTCTCTAAGTTCAAGAGAGTTGAGTGGCACAAGCTGTGAAAACTGGTAATTTTTTTTTTTTTCTTTTGAGACAAAGTCTCATATAACTCAGGCTGGTCTGTATATTGTTGTGTAGATGAGGATGTCCTTGAACTTCAGATCCTCCTGTCTCCATACCCTGAGTCGTGGGATTATAGGCATACGCCACCACACCCAGGTTATGCAGGGGTGGGGTTCAAACCAAGGGCTTTATGCATGCTAGGCAAGCACTCTACCAACTGAGCTACATCTCCAGTCCTTTTTAAAAACACATTTTTCCTTGTTGAGCAGACATTTGGGATGTTGTGCTGAGAGGCTGGGGCAGAACTTCGCTTGGGTGATGATCAGAGAGACAAAAGTTATATGAGGGAAGGGGAAATGAAGAAAGCTACTAGGAGCATTCACACTACACTAGATATAATGAATTATTGTGTTAAGTCTACATGCTTAGCCAGGTGCATCTTTGATTTTATGTCAACACAGAAATGTAATTTGATGCTTTCAGACACCTGCGCTCAATGGCTGTAGACTTTGTGGAAGATGGAAAAGTCACCTCTTCATTGAGACCTGATGTCTAGCAGCTGTCCCTCTGAACCTGACTTGCTTGACCAATGAGAAACAGCTGAAGTTTCACTCTGGGATCTTTGATGCTGGGTCATAAGAAGCTTTGCAGCTTCTATCTGGGGTTCTTGGTCTCTGGGAGCCTCGAGCTCCCAGAGACCTGCCCAGTTGAGATGTGTGATGATTTGTGCTTGCCAATTCAAACCTTTCAACCATCCCAACTGGTGTGCTATGCACAGGAGTGATGCTATTTCAGAGCCTCCAAAACAATTCACACACCAAATGGCCTTCATTGGATCAGTGAGACAGAATAAACACCCTGCTGAGCCCCGCCCAAGTACCTGACCTATAAAATCATGACAAATAGGAAATTGCTTGTTGTTCTGAGTCATTACATTTGGGACAGTTTGTGAGGCAGCAATAGGTAACTATAACCAGCCTTCCTCTGGAAACCAAAGGCCAGCGTCTTGATTAGCAAGACAAACTAGTGAGCTAGTTTATAACTGGATTCTGTTAAGTCTCTTTTGTTCCTTTGAACCCCAGAGAGCCAGATTTATTATAACAAGGCCATTATTACACTATTAACATAACACACATAGGTTTTTAAGTCTGAGGAGGGGACTTTCAGTACAAAGAAATCACTTATCAGGTACACAGATTCTACACCTCACCCTCCAGCCCTCACTGATAGGCAGTTCTCAGGGAAAACACAGGCAAAATTTATACAGGAACCCCTGTTGGTGGCTGGTACCACTATAGTAATATTTTCTGCATCACATTGATGACCTTTTCTTTGCAATCCACCCCAAACAAAATAGCCCATACTTAGTCACTGCCTAGGGATAAGCTCTTTTCTAGATTTTTTTTTTTTTTTTTTTTTTTTGGAAATGGTAAGTGAGGCACAGAATTGTTTTCCCCTGAAGAAAGATGAATTTCCTATGATCATGTAAATTGCTTTTCACCTAGGTGAATACAATTTAAAGAAACTTAAACAAACACTAAATAGCTCTAAATCTAAAGTATTAGACTATCTCAATTAAAAAGATGAATAGGCTGGAGAGAAGGCCCCATGTGATTTCTATGGAAGCATGAGGCCTGGGGGACCTGAGACTGTCCGAGTTTGAATCTCCAGATGCCAAGTTAACAGAGGGCATGGCCGTGTGTTCCACAGGAGAGCCAAGCCCCAGGAATCATCAGAGTCCAGCAAGCTCCAGAATCAGTAAAGAGACTCGAGCACACAACAAATACTGAGAGGAAGAACAATGGAGTGGGATACCAGACATTTTGCTCTGGCCACAGTGAGTGAGGATCCCTTGTGAGTGTATGGGGTCACATACCGTACACATACCACATGGTACACACACACACACACACACACACACACTTACAAAAGAAAAAAAAGATGAAGACACAGAAATCTAATATCTTCATTCCTTGGTAATATTTGTTTATTATCAGGAGGGTTCTGGAGTCACACAACATAATCATAGTCACAGCACTTAAGCTCAGGATTGCATTTTTCCTCTTAATCTCTTAATTTCTAACTTTGAAATATCTGTGAATAAATTATCTTCATGAGAAAATAATCCATTGCTTACACAAGGCCCAATTATGCATCTAACAATGATACTGTTAAAAAAAAAAAGTAGTAGAAACAGACATCGCTAGAGGAAACAAAACTTCACCAAAAAAATTAACATATAACAATACCTTTGGATGACGTCTGTTTGGTAGGATTCCATGCCCTCACTTTAGCCACGGGCTTTTGCTTTCATCTCTTTTGGGGCATATATTGCTTAAGGAAAATATTAGTAATGTCTGCAGAGATGGATTAATAAATTCCATTGCTGACTGGACTCCTACTCAATCTAATGAATCAGTAGTCTTGTGGTTTCTGAAGTCAACAGGGCCCATCATTTAAAATACATACTGCAAGTAATGTTTTTAATTGTAAACACTGACTTGGATGCTGCCTTAGAGAATCAGCAATATGTGTTAAAAAAGGCAGGTCAGAGCAGCATAAAACAAGGAACACCGCTACTAGAGTCCGGCTCACTGGGTTTAGTTGCGTATTTGCTGCAAGTGTGTTGCCAGCCCAGCCCTGGAAGTGTCAGTCTCCTCATGGTAAGAGAATAACAAGACATCTCTTAGCGAATGTGTGAGGTTGTAAATACTAATGAGGCGATTCACAACTAGATGGGGAAAGTTCAAGTTGCAGATAAAACATCTATGAACCGACCACACTGTGAATGGAGACAGGTGTATATGGCTTACATGCAACACAGTGAAAGGACTTTTTAAATTTTTTTCTTTTTATTTATTTATTAGAGACAGAGAGAGAGAGAGAGAGAGCGAGAGAGAGAAAATGAATGGGCAGTCCAGGGTCTCTAGCCACCACAAATGAACTCCAGACTCATGTGCTACCATGTGCATCTGGCTTATGTGGGTTCTGGGGAATTGAACCTGGGTCCTTAGACTTTGTAGGCAAGTGCCTTAACCACTAAACCATCTCTCCACCATGAAAGGACTTTTTTTTTTTCTTTTTTTTTCTTTTTTGAGTAGGAAGGAGAAACTGCTTTGTATCTAAATATCCAGAATTGTGACTTTTTACTTTAAGGCACATTCTGAGGTATATTTTATCTCTTCCATATTCACTTGGATTCTCAGTTTCCATCTCTTGACTTGTCCCAGAGCTCAGCTACCTAGCAAGTCAACTATCACTTTATATAAGGAGTATTAATCTTTACAGCTTCCTCATCAAGATATCATCTATATACTATAAAGTTCACTCATGGAGGGTGTATAATTCAATGTATTTGGTTCATTCACAGAATCGTGTAACCACCATCACCACGATCAGTTTGATAATATTCTCACCACTGCAAAAAGAAACCCCTTTCCTACTAGCAGGTTACTTTCCATTAACCCCCACATGTCTCCCCTCAGTCTAGACCGAGGCAACCACTGCTTTCCCTTCTGTCTGTATAGATTTGCATGTTCTGGATCTTTCATGCATGAGCGTGTGACGTGTGGTGTGTGAAGAGAAGCCGCTTTCATGTAGCACATTGTTTTCAAGGTTCATACAAGTTGCAGCATACATCAGGGGTTTACTCAGCTTTGTTAGTAATACTCCATTATATCCACATCACATTGCATTTGTCCATTCATGAGGTGATGGATACTTGAGTTACTTCCCCAGTTTGGCCAGGATGATTAAAGTTGCTATAAACATGTTTATACACATTTTGGTGAGGATGCATACTTCCATTTATGTGACTATGTGCCTAGGAGTGGAATTGTTAGGCCATATCTTACTTCTGTCTTTAGCTGTTAATGAACTGTTCATCTAGAAAACGCTAACAGTAATACCTGTCTGAGATAAACTGATGTGCTATCTTCCAACATGACCTTGTAAGCTGGAGAGATGGCTTGGCAGTAAGGGGTGCTTGTATGCAAAGCCTGCTGACAAAGTTTGATTCCCCAATATCCATGTAAACCCAGATACACAAAGTGACACATGCATCTGGAGCTCATTTACAGTGACAAGAGGTTCTGGGATGCACAATCTCTCTGCTCATAAGCAAACAAAATGACCTTGTCATGTAAATGCCTATCATCAGTGTATGAAGGTTCCAGATTTTCCACATCCTCACTGTACTAGGGTTCTTCTTTACAGAAAGAGACTGAAGGGAAATTGGCCTATGTGATGATGGAGGCCGGGAAGTCCCAGGATCTTTTGTTTGCAAGTTGGAGGTCCAGGGAAGCCAGGGAAATAATTCAGTCTGAGCCTGAAAGTTTAAGGAGGGGGCAACTGTGAAAGTCCAGATGTGAAAAGCTGAGAACCAGGAGCACCAAGGTATGAAGGAAGGGAATATGAACTTAGCAGATCAAGCAGAAAAAGCAGATCCATCCATGTCGGTTCATTTGTCTCACCCAACAAATTGGGTGAGATCTAGCCATGTTGGTGAGGACAATCTTCTTGACTCAAATGCTAATCTCCTTGAGAAAGATGGTTACAGACACTCAGAAACAATGTTTTCCAGAAATCCGGTCATCCTTACTTGTAAAATTACTACTATTATGCATCTTTTTTTGTTGTTGTTGTTTGTTTGTTTCAAGGTAGGGTCTCAGTCTAACTCAGGCTGACCTGGAATTTACTAGGTAGTCTAAGGCTCGCCTCCAACTCTTGGCAATCCTCTCACCTCTGCCTCCCAAGTGCTGGGATTAAAGGTGTGCACCACGCCCAGCAATATTATGCTTGCTTTTTTTTTTTTTTTTTTTCCTTTGGCTTTTCAAAGTAGGGTTTCACACTAGTCCAGGCTGACCTGGAGTTCACTGTGTAGTCTCAGGGTGGCCTTGATCTCTCGGTGATCCTCCCACCTCTGCCTCCTGGTTCTATTTCACATTTTTATTTTATTTTTTATTTTTATTTTTTGGCTTTTTGAGCTAGGGTCTCACTCTGGCTCAGGCTGACCTGGAATTCACTATGTAGTCTCAGGGCGGCTTCAAACTCACGGCAATCCTCCTACCTCTGCCTCCCGAGTGCTGAGATTAAAGGCATGCGCCACCACGCCCGGCTGTATTATACATTTTTTATTATGTGTGTGTGTGTGTGTATATGACTATTTGTGTGTGTTTGGGTGCTTGTGCACATGCATGTGGAGGCCAGAAGACAACCTCAGGTATCCCGAGAAGCACTGTTCACCTTATATGAGACAGGTTCTCTCACTGGTCTGTTGGTCACCAATTAGTCTAAACTATATGACCAGCCTGCCCCCTGAGCTCTCTCTCCCCACCTTCCTAGTGCTAGAACTGAAGAAGAGTGCCATCATGCCCAGCATTTATTTGTCTAGTGGAGGGTGAACTCAGGTCCCCATTCTCGAGAGGCAAGCATGTTACTGACCTTCAAAGATTTGGTAGAATTCATCAGTGAAGCCATCTTGGCCTGGACTTTTTCTTTTTCTCCTCTTTTTTTTTTTTTTTTCGAGGTAAGGTCTCACTCTAGCCCAGACTGACCTGGAATTCCCTCTGTAGTCTCAGGGTGAGCTCAAACTCATGGCGATCCTCCTACCTCTGCCTCCCGAGTGCTGGGATTAAAGGCATGCATCACCGCGCCCAGCTCTTTTCTTTCTTTCTTTTTAAAATTATTTACTTATTTATTTATTATTTGTTTGTTTATTTGAGAAAAGGAGAGGAAAAGAAAAAGTCAGATAGAGAGAAAGAGAGAATGGGCACACCAGGGCCTCCAGCCACTGCAAGTTCTCCTTGATCCTGGCAGATGTGGAAGAGGTGGCAGGTCTCCTGGTGGGCTGTTGGTTATCTTCTTGTCTTACCGATGGATCTTGGCTCTCCTCCATTTTCTCTGTCATCTGTCAAATAAAGTAGATTCTCCAACCAAGAGTGAGAGCAGCTTGGGTTAAAGGGGTGTGCAAAGTTATTTGAGAGACCTTTGGTATGTGGAAGCCCACACTTCAGAAAGAAGCCCTCACTGCTCTCTAGTCTGGTCTCTTTTCTTTCTTTCTTCCTCCTCCTCTCCTCTTCCTCCTTGAGGAATGAACATCCTTCTTCTTCTTTTTTTTTGTGGGGGGGGGGCTTGAGGTAGGGTCTCACTCTGGTCCAGGCTGACCTGGAATTCACTATGTAGTCTCAGGGTGGCCTCGAACTCACGGCGATCCTCCTACCTCTGCCTCCCCAAAGCATGTGCCACCACTCTCAACCTCTTTTTTTTTTTAATTTTTATATTTTTTTGTTTTTTCGAGGTAGGGTCTCACGCTAGCCCAGGCTGACCTGGAATTCACTATGTAATCTTAGGGTGGCCTCAAACTCATGGTGATCCACCTACCTCTGCCTCCCAAGTGCTGGGATTAAAGGCGTGCGCCACTACGCCTGGCTCTTTTTTTTTTTTTTTTTTTTTTTTGAGGTAGGGTCTCACTCTAGCCCTGGCTGACCTGGAATTCACTATGTATTCTCTAGGTGGCCTTGAACTCATAGTGATCCTCCTACCTCTGCTTCCCGAGGGCTGGGACTAAAGGCATGTGCCACCACGCGGGCTCTAGTCTGGTCTCTTGATCCAAAGTGTTTGAAATTTGTGGTCATGCTTGTTCATTTTTTTGAAAACCTTTTTTAACTGACAACTTACATAACTATAGACACTAAATCATGATAATTCCCACCCCTCCCCCACTTTCCCCTTCATAAATCCACTCTCCATCATACCTGCTCCCTCTCTCCATTAGTCTCTCTTTTATTTTGATGGCATCATCTTTTCCTCCCATTACTAGGGTCTTGTAAAGGTAGTGCTAGGCATTGTGAGAAAATTTATGGTCATGCTTATTTTTTTTCTTCATTGACGTTTGACTATATCTTGTCTTTCATTCCTGACACTCTCTGCTTGATCCAGTTTACAGGTAAACTACTGTGTTTTTTATCTGATTTATTTATTTCCTCCCCCCCAAATGATTTGTATTCTTATTTGTACCCTATGCAAATTTACTGATTATTTTTACGGTTAGACTTTTAAAACAATATTTATTTGACAGAGAAAGAGGAACGGAAAGAGAGAGATAGAGAGGGAGAATGGGCGCTCCAGGGCCTCCAGCCACTGCAAACGAACTCCAGATGCGTGCGCCCCCTTGTGCATCTGGCTAACGTGGGTCCTGGGGAATTGGACCTGGGTCCTTTGGCTTTGCAGGCAAACGCCTTAAAGGCTAAGCCATCCCTCCAGCCCTAGAGTTAGGCTTTTGAATCCTTTGTCTGGCATGTCAGTCATTTAGGTGTGTTAGTATCACAGACATTTGTGCCTGGCTTTATGTGGGTCTGGGGGACCTGAACTCTGGCCATCAGGCTTGTACTTTTAACCTCTGAGCCATTTACTGAGCCCTCTGCTCATTTTTCTTCTGCCCTCTTCTTCGTACTGCGTGAGTTGTACCCTCATTCTGTGCTAAATTTCTGATTTATTCTGTCAGCCATGTAAACCTCTAGAGAATTATTTTCTTTCTTCTCTACTTCCTCCTTTCTCTTTCCTTCCCTTCCTCTTTCCCTCTTTCTCTTTTCTTTTTTTCTTCTCTCTCTTTCTTTCTTTCCTTTCCACCCTCTCTCCCTCTCTCTTTCTTTCTTTTTTCTTTTTTTGGTTTTTCAAGGTAGGGTATCACTCTGGCCCAGGCTGACCTGGAATTCACTATGTAGTCTCAGGGTGGCCTCGAACTCATGGTGATCCTCCTAGCTCTGCCTCCTGAGTGCTGGGATTAAAGGCGTGTGCGCCATCATGCCCTGCTCTTTCTTTCTTTCTTTTCTTCCAACTGAAAGTTAAATCTAGGGCCTTGTGCATGCTAAGCGCTATACTCATGAACTCTATCTCTACTTCTTGGAATATTTCTTTTGGTTATTGTAGTTTTAACCTCCACAATCTTCACTTGTCAAAATAATCTCAATTTTTTCATTCATTTTCTTTCACTATTGAGCAATTATCATCATATCTTGTTTAACTTCAAGTATGCCTTTGCAATAGTACTTTTTTCCTGTACAGCATCCCTTTTATTTATAAATCTAATGTCAAATTCATAACGATGATTGATGGTAACACAATTCATCAGAAATCCATCTATATTATAATTTATTATACAAACAAATGTGAATTTTCATAAAACTTTCAAGAAAGCAGTTTAAGATTAAAAACAGATTTATGAGCAATAAGACACATCAACATGTTAACTAACAAAAATATAAAATATAAACAAATCCAATAGCATGTTTTTGAATTATTCTGCACAAAAATAACAAAAATAAGAGGTTACAGAAAGCAAACATTCTAGATAAAAGTCACACATTTGATGATTTTTCTGCATTATTATTGAAATTAAGGTAATTTCATATTTGTAACATTATTGAACTATTTTTAATATATTTTATTTATTTATGAGAGAGAGAGAGAGAGAGAGAGAGAGAGAAGAGGATGGGTGCGCCAGGGCCTCCAGCCACTGCAAATAAACTCCAGATGCATGCATCTTCTTGTGCATCTGGCTTACGTGGGTCATGGGGAATCAAACCAGGGTCCTTTGGCTTTGCAGGCCAATGCCTTAATTGCTAAGGCATCTTCTCCAGCCCTACGGAACTATTTTTAACCTCGTTTAAAATATCTGAGAATTTAAAGAGAGAGAGAGAAAACACAGAATATCCTGATTTGCACCCGGCTTCTCCAACAATGTTTTGTTTCTTTGTTAGTGTTTTTCACAAAATCGCTCCTTCCAACTGTAATGATGAAGGAGTCTTGGTAAACAGTGGCCTGAAGTCCTTGTCTGCTAAGCCTGACATCTGTGTCTTTTCAGTTTCTGATGACTACATTTTTTCCCCCTTGTGAAACTTGCGTTTTTCTTTGCATGTTTCATAATTTTATTTTGAAAATTAAAAAATTTAGATAAGCTGTGACTTGGCTTCATCTTGCCCTCTCTGGGGGCTGTTGGCTTCTTCGTGTGCCTAGGGAGCTGGATATCATGTTGGCCAAGCTGGTTTCATAGAAGTAGGAAATCTTTTGATGTCATTGCCCTTGGTATACAACCTGCATGCGTGAGCACACACACACTCTAGGACAGCACTAGTTCAAGTAGATCTCTTTGACTGTCTCTCCCTAATGTGTCTGTTAGCTTGTCTGCATCACATTCCTATTCTAGGCTCTGCGATTTGCAGACTATTCAACTGTTTATGACAGTGCCCTTGGGTATAGATTGCTCTATAGTACGATCCAAATAAATTTTGGAGCAGAGATAGTCTTTGATAGCAATCTTTGAGATTTGTTTCAACAGGGCTCTTAGCTGTCTTTTTCTCTGGTTATCTTTAGTCTATTTTTGGCTGGTCTCCAACCTAGACTTTTACTTTTCTGGGACTTTCTTATTCTTTGTAATTGCCAGCCTTGGAACATCTCCATTGTTTTTGAGACACCCTCAGGCACGGACTTTCTCAAGCTTGATTCAAAATAAAATCATGTCACGCGTGGTGGCACTTGAGAGGCACTCAGGAGGCAGAGGTAGGAGGATCGCCATCAGTTAGAGACTACCTAGGGAATTTCATGCCAATCTGGGCTAGAGCAAGACACTACCTCAAAAAACCAATATATATATAAATTCCACTGGGGAAAACCACAGAAATCTCTCTTGTAACTGCTGTAATGACCTGCTTCTGCCCATGGGGGAAAGCTCTGTTGCTACTGCTCAGGAGTAGCAGGAGAGGACATTGCTCACTTCTCAGTGATTCCCCTGCTCAGTGCTCGTGGGTGTGGTAGCTTCTGGTGTTGTCATTGGTGCTTCTCAGTGCTGAGTCTGGAGCTGGGCCACTAGTGGTCATGACCTTGGTCTTCTCAGCTTGCTGGGCCTGGATGGAATCTCCATCCTGTGTGTGGTGGCTGGTAGAGGAAAAGAGTAACCAGTATGTCTTCTGTGGATGAATTTATTTATAATGCCATACCTCATATTATGATAAAAGATAAAGGAAGGCCTCTGGCCCAAAGTTATGTCTTGTACTATAATAAATTTTTATGCTAATTATGTCCAATACTACATAGTGTTTTGTACTGACATTGTAGTTTTTGTACTGTTTCAAGGCTATAGTTTGCATTACAGCTTTTGGTCAGTGCTGAAGTTATTTTGTGTTTATTCTTCATTCCATAACACAGATACAGCTATCTCTCTATTAATTAACTTTTATTCAGGCTCTGGAAGAGATTCCCCTGGACTCACACTGATGTAAAAATAGACTGATTCTCCACTGTGTCTCTGGTGCCAGTTCTGTAAGCCTTAGTTTCCCGTATCAATATAAAAGTTGATAAGATCAAGATACTTTAACTAGTTTTGTTTATTTACTTAAACTCTATCTGAATATGACATAAAAATTAAAACTAAGTCTTTATTTTGTTACATAGGACACTTATTTACAGCAATAGGTTTCTTTTTTAATATTTTATTTATTTATTTGAGAGAGGGAAAGAAAGAGAGAGAGAGAGAATAGGCATGCCAGGGCTACCAGCTACTGCAAATGAACTCCAGATGCATGCACCACCTTGTGTATCTGGCTTACATAGGTCCTGGGGAACTGAACCTGGGTCCTTAGGCTTTGCAGGCAAGCTCCTTAACCACTAAGCCATCTCTCCAGCCCCAACAATAGGTTTCTTAAATGTTATACTCTTATATGTTTTCCTTTTGGGTAAGAATTTTATTTATTTGCTATAAACTTATTCTAACAAATAAAACTGGGTCTAATTATATAAAATATACTTCATTGTATTATATAACTAGTATAATTCTATAAAACACAATTTCATTGTGTTTATAAAATAAGCAACTGACAATAATAAATTATCAAGACTAATCAAAGTTTTAGCCTTTCAGCCTAACATACTTTCATTAATTTCCCCTAAAGATAAAACCTTTTGATCTTTGGGCCAAGTAAGTAAATACCATGAACCTTCTATATTAAAGACATAATACAAAAAAGAAACCTTTAAACCTGTATTTCAGAATTAGTTAATTTATTAATCTCTATCATATCTAAATTTAAAATAATTTAAGATATTTCAAATATTGCTTCGATACTAATCTCTTATACTTCCTACCTTACCTAAACCAAATCTTCATATTTCCATAAATTCCAATTAACTTCCCATCCAAGTTAACAACTTCTTATTCCTTACCCAACTCCTATATTGTTATTTTTCTGCCTTAAATGTAATGTTCATGTCACCTGTAAATGTCATGTCACATGCAAGAAAACTCAAACATGGATATTAAACAGATCATGATGGCTAATAGATTTGATATGATCTGGGGGTTTCTTTCCTAATGGCTCTGATAACTATCACTCTCCTGAAGAGCTGCCTCCTTGCCTGTTCATAAGATCGACATGGGATAATAGCCTACTATGTACACAAACTGCAAAATGAAGTTTGGCAAATGGGAAACTAAAAGCTAAAACTCCCAAAAGCCACACCTGTATAACTAAGACATCAATGGTGGACTACAATGATTGTGGAGAGGTAAATGTTACCAACCCAGAGCCAATAATATTTTGGGCTGTATTAGCCTTTTTAATAGCCAATAACATTACTTCTTTTTTTTATTTATTTACTTGAAAGAGAGAGAGAGAGAGAGAGAGAGAGAGAACGGGCACGCCAGGGCCTCCAGCCACTGCAAACGAACTCCAGACGCATGTGCCGCCTTGTGCATCTGGCTTACGTGGGTCCTGGAGAATGGAACCTCGGTCCTTAGGCTTCACAGGCAAGTACTTAGGTGCAAAGCCATCTCTCCAGCCCCTAATATTACTTCTCTACATGCGACCTGACATCTCTCTGTGACCAACTAAGATATCTATTGCTCTAAGTTAACAAATCTCACAGCTCTACTCCCTTCAAGTTAAACCTGTCCTGTCTCTGGCATGTACTTTATTCCCTGGATTATGACAATGTTCACCCTCTCTCTTGGTCCTTGCGTACTCAGATGCCTCACTGAGTTCCTCCTGGACAGAGTCCTTGCCTTCACTTTACAGCAAGTCACTGAATTCTTCATGGCCACTGAATATCAGCCCCTGAACATCCAACTTCCACAGGACTGTGTGGGTTACCCTGGGAGATCTTCTGCCCCCTTCCCCAAGCAGGAAGAAGTAATAAGAGTTGGTCACCCTTTTCTGGGCCATGCAGTCCTCCCCAAAATGTCCCACTCATCCCCCAGTCCTCCCCAATTTCTTTTATCCTTCCAGAGTCTGGACTGAAGGGTTAATAGCCTTCCTTGAAAACTAAAGGGAACTAAAGAATTAATAACTATCCCTAAAGCTCTCTGGCAATAAAGAAGCAACAGGAGGTATTTTAGTCCACCTCATTAAGTCTGACACCTTCCATGATTGATGTACTTACCTTAGCCTAGATGGCCTTGAAGGACCAGGGACCATCTGGGTCTCCTCCCTTAGACAATCCTGGCTGAAGAAGCCTATTCTGAACAAGAACACAAAGAGCTACAAGTTCCTTATCAACTGCACCTGGTACAGTCTGTTTTTCTTAGGATCTTCCTTATAAGTTTGAACCCCAGCCGGGCTCAGTGCTTCAGGCTTCATCCCGCCGGAAGGCTGCTGTCCCTCGCTGTTCCTCTCAAAAAACAGTCTGTCTGTAGAGATCAAGTCCGATGTTCTCTTTTGCTTTTTTTCTTACACTTCCCTTACACTTAGTCTCTGCCCCATGGAGCTGGAGTAGGAGGGTATGCTGGTGACAGGTCCTTGTAGAGAGTTATTGGAGCCCTTGACTAGAGGTTGACATAGAGAGAATCATTCAGTCCTCCCCATATCCACAGGTAACAGAGCTATATCTAATAATACTGTTCAACTTTTGCTATTCTCAGTAAAGTTTGCTAAATAAATGTTTCATTTGCTAGATGCCTTAAAGATACTTTCCAGAGAATTAAAATGATTACTTTGCTTTTCATAGCTTTCACTAGTTATAGATGTCTCACTGGGAGGAGGATCTGAGTAGCCAGCCCCTCGTGCTGCCTTCCCACAATGGCCTTGTTGGTTTTGTTCATCCAAATTAATGCAAATTAGACTCAGGGGCGGTGCTTGACCCACCTAAGGAGTGCACAGTGGTTGCAGCTGTTGTTCAGCCATCCTGAGGTGGCTAAGAAGGTTTGAGTGCATACGCAACTCTTCACCATCACAGGGAATGATTTAGACATTTTCTGCCAATGAGGAGGAAGATTAGATAAATAATTAATAAAATCAAAGACAATTCCCATGGCATGGAAGAATGCAGAGAGGAGATACAGGCTTTATTATATGAGAGAAGGAACTCTGCTTAAAGATTAAAAGTAATGTTATCGCATATCCCGAGAATTAACTTAAGAAGGAATATTTGTCTGTAAAAAGTTGACATATAATTTATAAATTCTACCAGGACTCAAATTACTAGTTGATGCAATTATTTTCTTGGTGCTCCTGTAATTTATCAGTGCCCATGTAATTATGTGGAATCCGCGAGGTTAATATTTCAGAACTAGAGCTAGATTTTAGATCTACCTCTGCTATCATTTCTTCAATTGTTCCTTTATCCGTTATGTCTAAAACACATCGTTGCTGCAAGGAGGTACGAGACCATTTTTTTTTTGACAAATTAACTTATTTGTCAGTAAAATAGAAAGATTGAATTTGGTAATCTCTAAGGACTTTTGTGTTTGTGTGGTAGGGGGAGAGGGTACACGTACCAGTCTGAGGACAATCTTGGGATGTTTGTCCTTTTCATCCTTCTTTTTTTTATTGTTGTTTTTTTAAGGATTTATTTATTTTTATTGACAGCTTCCATAATTGCAAACAATATCCCATGGTAATTCCCTGCCTCCCCCCACTTTCCCCTTTGAAACTCCACTCTCCATCATATCCCCTCCCCCTCTCAGTCAGTCTCTCTTTTATTTTGATGTCATCATCTTTTCCTCCTATTATGATGGTCTTGTGTAGGTAGTGTCAGGCGCTGTAAGGTCATGGATATCCAGGCCATTTTGTGTCCGGAGGAGCACGTTGTAAGGAGTCCTACCCTTCCTTTGGCTTTTCATCCTTCTTTGAGACAGGGTCCCTCATTGTTTTTGTGCTATTGCATATGCCAGTGTAGCCCAGGAGCTACTGGATTCCCTGCTCCCCACTGCTGTAAGTGGGCTGGGATTACAGATCCATATGCCACTTTGTGTCTTGCTTTATGTGGGTGTGGTGGACTAGAACTCTGGCTGGCAGGCTTGTAAGCAAGTGCCTTTAACCACTGAGAAATCTCCCCAGCTCTAAGGATATTTTTTTTCAGCTCTACATTTTTTTTTCCACTTCTAAATGGCCTAATTGAAAAAATCATTAGCTCATTAACTCAACACATATTTATTGATTACTAGGCATCAAGCGCTGCGTTAAGAACAGTAACCATCTCGGGTTCTACTTCTGCTTTCATGAAAACAATACACATTGAAGCAACTAATAATTACAGTCCTGTCAAAAAGAGAATCACAGAATTATATGTGGGTATAATTCATGATTTCCCCACCAGTTCTGATGGAGTAGCAAATGTGTCGCTGAAGACTTATCTGAAGAAATAAAGATAATGCTTACCTTAGTTACTTCCTGCGTCTATGACAAAACACAAAAGGCTGAGTACTGTATAAATAAGAGAAACTCATTTTTCATAGTTCTGGAGGCTGGGAAGGAATTACTTTACTTCCAAAATGGTGTCTCCTTGCTATCTCCTTGGCAGGGAGGACACGCCTCACTTGGGAGAACATCTCACAGGAAAACAGGATGAACTTGTATTGAGTGAGACTTTAGCCCTAGGGAGATGTGAACACATGTCTATCCACCCCAGATAGGGCATGGAGGACATACTGAAGCACGGTTGTACCCCAAATCCAGTGTTGGTGAACCACTGAGCTTATTGGGGTTACTAACAAGAGCTTGGAGGACTCAGAGGCAGATGCATCACCGGAAGGCCCACCCCAGCACAGGAGATAATGCAAGGAAACTGCATTTTTTAAAAAAGGTTTTCTTGTTCTTATTTATTTATTTGAGAGCAACAGACAGAGAAAGAAAGAGGCAGAGAGAGAGAATGGGCACACCAGGGCCTCCAGCCACTACAAATGAACACCAGACGCATGCACCACCTTGTGCATTTGGCTTATGTGGGTACTGGGGAATCGAGCCTCGAACTGGGATCTGTAGGCTTCACAGGCAAGTACTTAACCTCTAAGCCATCTCTCCAGCCCAAGGAAGCTGTATCCTTTGAGTTTACTGCATGATTTGCTGGTAGCTAGGCTGCTCAGCCAGACATCCCCCCCCCCCCCCCCTGTGGTTATTTGCTGCTTCTATAACCTTGGGAAGGTGTCTTACGACCTTGCAAGTTTCAGTTATGCATATGTCACTTTCTAAGGCTTAATCCCGAAGGTCTCACCTCCTTTTGTGGTCCAATAAGGGCTTAAGTTCCAATGGCTGAATTTCAGAGCACCCACACATTCAAACCATAGCAATGCTGAAACTTGAACGATGATGAATGAGCGTCGAATAAGGAGCTAGTGTGAGTAGAAAGCGGTGTTTAGTTGGGCGTAGCGGTGCACACTTTTAATGACAGCACTTGGAAGGCAGAGGTAGGAGGATCACTGTGAGGTCAAGACCAGTCTGGGGCTACAGAGTGAGCTCTAGGTCAGTCTAGACTAAGTAGAGAGACCCTACCTCAAAAAAAAAAAAAAAAAAAAAACCAAAAAACAAAAAACAAGAAAGTGTTCAAAGTCCTAGCCTGAGGGGCCTCTCACAAGTCCAAGTCTAGTACAGCCACAATTCAGGGCAGAAAATGGCTAGAAATGAGGTTAGAATGGGAAGAAGAAAAGTCACAGAAAGCCGCGTGGCAGCCACTGTATTAATCATTTTTCTTATTGCTGGGGTAAAACACCTGACAAGAAGACACTGAAGAGAGGAGAGGTTTTCATTTTGGCTCGTGGCTTGAGGAGTACAGTCTACCATGGTGGGGAAAGCTTTTTGCAGCGGCGGAGGTTCCTGACTATGGCGGCAGCAACCCGAGGATGCTTGCTCACGTCTGGGTAGATGGGGAGGCAGACACAGAACAGGAAGCTGGCCCAGGCTACGTCTCTTGAGACACACCACCAGCAACCCACTGCCTCCAGCTACTCCACACCTCCTAAAGGTTCTAAGCCTCCCAAAGAAGTGTGGGGGACCAAGCATGAGCCTGTGGGGAGTATTTTGCATCCAAATCATGGCAGCCACTTAAAGAGGTTGGTCCTGCTTAGAGTTATCTAAGCTTGATTGGATTTGTCATTAAAAAGATTCTTCTGCCTGTGAAGTAGAGGGAGGGACTGGGGATCCATGAAGCATCCGGATGGTCTGCGCTTTGATGTGTGCAGGGATGGCGTGGAGTGGATGCTTGAGAGATTTATAGAAAATTAAGTAAAAAATATTCTCTAATAGGCTGGATGGGAGAAACTAATTATAGAGTGAATTAATTAAAACTTTGCCTTGTGCTTAAAATGATTTAATACAACTCATAAGTGTGCTTACAATTTAGTTGGGTAAAATGTATTTACATACTTTCTAAAATGATGACAAGACCAAATAATAAAAACCCATTAGCTTGGAATAGGATTAATTCTTGAATGAACTGCTAAATTCTTGTTCATTTGGAAGTAGATTTTTTAAAATTGGGAAATTTGAGTATATATGTGGTTATCTCAAGAACTGAGAAGCAAGAAGTATTTTTTTTTTTTTTTGCATAGGTGGTTTTTCATAATAGTACAGTTGGCTTTAATGAAAAATATTACATCCTAAAGCATGTAGGAATTATTGCTTCTTATCATTTTCTAAAAATGAGCTTGTTGTACATGTTTTTTATTATTAATTTTTTTATCTCATTTTGAGGACAGAAGGGCTTGTAATGCATTTAACTTTGTTTGTTCTGGGATCTTTTTAAATTCCTGGGTTTTATGCAGCACCATTATGACCTTTAAATCTAAGAGTCACCTGTGACTTTCATGTTTGTCTAAGCCTAGGGGGTCTGAGTGAGGGTGAATCACTGTGAGTCTGAATACGTAATGAATTCCAGGTCAGCCTGGGGTAGAGTGAGACCCTACCTCAAGAAACCCAAAATGCAAAATAAAAATAGAATGAGCATGCCAGGGCCTCATGTCCCTGGAAAAGAAAGCCAGGTACATGTGCATCTGGATTTATGTGGGTCCTGGGGAAACTGAACCTGGAATCCAAGAGGATGCCACCTTACCTGGCCAAAGAAACTTTGCAAATGTGATGAGGTTAAGGATGTTAAGAAGAATGAGGCAGTTGCCCTGGATGGTAACTGGGTAGGGACAGATGTAATCACAAAGCTCCCCAGGAAAGAGAAGCAGGAGAGAAGGAGTGAGAGAAGATGGGACCATAAAAGCAGGGGTTGGGCATCATGCAGAGCTAAGAGTCCAGGGATTGTGGGGAGGCCACAGAACAGGCCGTCCCCAAGAGCCTCCAAAGAAGAGCAGTCCTGCCAGCTCCTTCATAATAGTAGCCTTGCCTCATTTTGGACTTCTGACCTCCAGAATGGTAAAGTAATAGGTTTTTTGTTTGCATGTGGATGTGATGTGCATGCGTGAGTTGATGCATGGTTGCATATGTGAGTGTGTACGTGTGTGTTCTGCTGTGCATGTACACGTATGCACGTGCGTATGGAGCCCAGAGGTCAACATTGTGTATCTTCCTCAGTCATTCTCCAGCACACTTAAAAAAAATTTTTTTAAGGAAGTGTGAGAGCGAAAGTGAGAGAGAGAGAGAGAGAGAGAGAGAGAGAGAGAGAATTGGCCTAACCAGGGCCTCAGCCACTTAAATCAAGCTCCAGATGCTTGTGCCACCTAGGGGGCATGTGAGACCTTGCTCTTGCCTCACCTTTATGTACCTGGCTTACGTGGGATCTGGAGAGAGATTGAACTTGGGTCTGTAGGCTTCGCAGGCAAGCGCCTTAACTGCCAAGCCAGCTCTCCAGTCCCCCCCACACACTGTTTTTTTGAAACACGGTTTCTCGCTGAACCTAGAGCTCACTGATTCAGCTAGAATATCTAGCCAGTAAACACCAGGGATCCCCTGTGTCTGCCTCCCCAGTGCTGGGATTATAGGTGCATGACACCACATGTGGCTTTTATTTGGGTGCCAGGGATCCAAACTCAGTCCTTCACACTTACATGGCAAGTTTACTGACAGAGCCATCTCTCCAGTCCATAATTTTTTTAAGTCATTGTTTGTGGCAATATGTTCTAGTAGCAGTAGGAACCATATACTGACCATTTACTTTGTGGCGGCAACTGAGCTTCAGTTCTAGGCTGCTGTTGTGCAAGCACTGCGTTTTTCAAAAAACATTTAAAAATATTGTGTATTTATTTTTATTTGAGACACAGAGAGAGAAAGAGAGAAAAAGAGAGAATGGGCAAGCCAAGGCATCTAGCCACTTCAAATGAACTATAGATGCATGTGCCACCTTGAATATCTGGACCTGGAGAATCAAACCTGGGTCCTTAGGCTTCACAGGCAAGTTAACTGCTGAGCCATCTCTCCAGCTCTAAAGATTCTTTTATTGACAACTTCCATAAGTATAGACAATAATCTGTGATAATTCCTTCCCCTACTTTTCCCTTCACATATCCACTCCCTAACATATTGCCTCCCTCTCTCAATTAGTCTCTCTTTTGTTTTGATGTCATCATCTTTTCCTCCTATTATGAGGGTCCTGTGAAGGTAGTGCTAGGCACTGTGTGGCCGTGGATATTGGGACCAATTTGTGTCTGAATGATTGTAAGTAGTCCTACCCTTCCTTTGGCTTTTACATTCTTTCTGCAACCTCTTCTGCAAAGGACCCTGAGCCTTGGAGGGTGTGATCAAGATGTCTCAGTGCTGAACACTCCTTCATCACTTCTTCTCAGCACTATGGTGCCTTTTGGGTCATGTCGGTGGTCACCACCATCTGAAAAGGGAAGCTTCTCTAACCAAAAGTGAGTGTAGCATTCATATATGGGTATTAATGTTAAAAGTGGGTACAGAGAAAATTTGGTGAGCATAATGTATGCACTTAGCCAGACAAGAGCAGGCTTTACACTCCTAGTGTTCATGGCCTCTCCTGTCACAGGTTTTCGTTTAGGTTTTCAGTACCAGGCATGCACTCTCTCCTGTGGAGCGGGTCTTCAGTCCAATTAGAGAGCTGTTGGTTTCCCCCATAATAGACACACCACTACTGCACCCACTGGGTCATTTGGCCTGGCTGGCCAAACTCAAAGCTCGCAGGACTCACTGTTGTTTATCACCACTGATGACTTCTCTCTCCATAGCAGTTGCATGCAGCGTAGCTTTTTCCAGCTTTCTGTCAGCTGGTCTACAGGGATGAGCTTTTCAGCTCAGCTCCAGCTTGATTTCTCAGTGACCTTGTGATTAAAGCATGTGGAATCTTCACAATAGGGTCTGACCATGTATTCCCAGTGAGAAATCAAGAGCTGAGGCAGTGACCTGTAATGTTTCATGGGCATCAGGGACCCCCCTCGCCAGCAACGCACTGGAAGATATACCATCACTGGCACTGCAATTTTTCTGGTAACAATCTATGGCCATTGTCCAAAAAAGTATCCATGTGGCTTATTTATACCCACTTAGATTTTGATTCCCCCCCCCAACTCTTCCTTTACTCAATCTCTTCCTTGGACCTCACTTAGGCCATTCTACCCTCAGTAATCTGTTTATTTACTTACATACATACAATACTATCTCCTTAAGTCTTCCCCTCTCCTCCCTCCCTTATAGCCCCTTTCTAACTTACTGGCTTCTGCTACCAATTTTTATTCTAACTCACATATAAGTCTAAACATTTGCAGCTAACATCCACATATGAGAGAGAACAGGTGGTGTTTGGCTTTTTGGGGCCTGGGTTGTCTCATTTGGTATAAACCTTTCCATATCCGTCCATTTCCCTGTAACTTTCATAATTGCATTTTTCTTTGCCATTGAATAGAACTCTATTTTGTAAATGTACCACATCTTCATTATCCATTCATCAGTTGAAGCACATTTAGGCTGGTTCAATTTCCTAGGTATTGTGAATAGAGCAGCAATAAACATGGTTGAGCAAGCTTCTCTAATGTAATGAGAAGAGTCCTTAGGATATATGCCTGAGTGGTATAGCTGGGTCATATGGTAAATCTATTTTTAGCTGTCTCAGGAACCTCCACACTGATTTCCACAATGGCTATGCCAGTTTACATTGCCATCAACAGTGTACAAGGGTTCCTTATTTTTCTGCAGCCCCACCAGAATTTATTGTCATGTGTTTCCTTGATGATAGCCATTCTGACAGAAGTGAGATGGAACCTGAAAGTAGTTTTAATTTGCATTTCCCTGATGGCTAAGGATGCAGAATACTTTTTAGATGTTTATTTGCCATCTGTATTTCTTCTTTTGAGAACCCTCTATTTAGTTCCATAGTCTATTTTTAATTGGGTTGCTTGATTTCTTAATACTCAGTTTTTTGAGTTCTTTGTATATCCTGGATATTAATTCTCTGTCAGATGTATAGCTGGCAAAGATTTTCTCCCATTCTGTAGGTTTTCTCTTTGCTGTATTCACAGTGTCCTTTGGTGTACAAAAATTTTGTAATTTCATGAGGTCCCAGTCATTGATTAGTGGTTTTATTTCCTGAGCAATTGGGGTTATATTCAGAAAGTTGTTGTCTATGCCAGTATGGTGAAGTGTTTTCCCTACTTTCTTCTCTAGCAGTATCAGAGTTTCAGGTCTGATATTAAGGTCTTTGATCCATTTGGACTTGATTCTTGTGCATGGAGAGAGATAAGGATCTATTTTCATCCTTCTACATATAGATATCCAGTTTTCCCCACACCAATTGTTAAAGAGGCTATCTTTTCTCAAATGAGTATTTTTGGCATTTTTGTCAAAAATCAGATGGCTGTAGCTGCCTGGATTTACATCTGGGTACTCTATTCTGTTACATTGATTTACATATCTGTTTTCGTGCCAGTAGCATACTGGTTTTGTTACTATGGTTCTGTAAAATAGGTTCAAATCAGGTATGGTGATACTGCTAGCCTTATTTTTGTTGCTCAAAATTGTTTTGGCTATTTGAGGTTTTTCATGTTTCCAAATTAATTTTAAGATTTTTTTTCTATTTCTGTTAAGAACACCATTGGAATTTTGATGGGGATTGCATTAAATGTGTAGATTGCTTTTGGTAAGATTTACATTTTCACAGTATTGATTCTTCCAGTCCAAGAACACGGGATGTCTTTCCATTTCCTACTGCCTTCTGCAATTTCTCTCTTGGATGTATTAAAGTTTTCACTGTAGAGATACTTAACTTACTTGGTTAGGTTTGTTTCAAGGTAGTTTATCTTTTTTGAGGCAATTGTGAATGGGAGTGATTCCCTGATTTCATCCTCAGCATGTTTGTTATTAGTATATAGGAAAGCTACTGATTTCTGTGTGTTAATTTTATATCCTGCTACATTGCTAAAAGTGTTCATCAGCTCTAATAGTTTGCTAGTAGAGTCTCTGGGGTCCTTTATGTATAGAATCATATCATCTGCAAATAATGATAATTTGATCTTTCCTTTCCAATTTGTATCCTTTTTATGTGTGTCTCTTGCCTTATTGCTATAGCTAAGACTTCCAGTACTATGTTAAATAAAAGTGGGGACAGTGGACACCCTTGTTCCTGATTTTAGTGGAAAAACTTCAGGTTTTTTCCCATTTACTATTATGTTGGCTGTAGGTTTGTCATAAATAGCCTTTATTTTGTTGAGGTAGGTTCCTTATATTCCCCATTTCTTTAGGATTTTTACCATGAAGAGATGTTGGATTCTGTCAAATACCTTTTCTGAATCTATTGAGATTATCATGTGATTTTTGTCCTTCATTCCATTTGTATAGGTGTATTACATTTATCAATTTACATATTTTGAGCCATCCCTGCATCTCTATGATAAAGCCTACTTGGTGGGGGTGAATGATCTTTTCAATATACTCTTGTATTCTGTTTGACAATATTTTGTTGAGAAGTTTTTTGTTTGTTTGTTTTTTGAGGTAGGGTTTCACTCTAGCCCAGGTTGACCTGGAATTCACTATGGAGTCTCAGGGTGGCCTCGAACTCATGGCAGTCCTCCTACCTCTGCCTCCCAAGTGCTGGGATTAAAGGCGTGCGCCACCACGCCCAGGTTTGTTGAGAATTTTTGTATCTATGTTCATGAGGGAGATTGGTCTGTAATTTTTTTTCTTTTTTTCTGTCTTTGTTTTGGTATCAGGGTGATCTTTGTCAGGCATTTCATCTAAATCAGTCTCAGTAGAGGTCATTTCTGGTGGATTTATAATTTTTGATGGAGTTATAGTGTCTTGATTTTTTTATGGTTCTTGTATTATGAGATTTTTGCATCTTGGATTAAATTTTTTCTCTTCTTCTTTCCTTGGGTTAATTTGATGCATGGGTTTTCAAATTATCTAATTATCTACAGTATTCTTAGATGCGTAAATCTGAAATTATATATATTCAGGGTAGGAGCTTAGGATGCCAGGTGTGGCTCTTATATGACTCGCAGAGTGACGGCAGAAGTGACGCGAGGTGTTGGGTTTGCCTGTTGTGCGAGAATTCTAGGGTAGGGTGGAGCAGATACAGGCAAGTTCTAAAATTCACCTGAGCAATACACACACTCGATGAAAACCAGCACGGGAAATTTTGTAAGAGTGGGTATTAAAACAAACAGAGAGTCTAATAATGTGGAAGTCCCTAAGAGTGTGTGTTGCCCCACACCTTTAATTTTGTCAACTGGGAGGCTGAGATTTCTGGTCTGTAAATGATTCCAAGCCAGCCTGAGACCCTGCCCCCGACAATGACAGAAGAAGAAGATAAAGGCACTAGAAACCAGGAAGCAACAAAAGACAACCCCAAACTACAGCTTATTTAAGAACGGCAAAGCTGATCATCAATCAAATCTAACGGAAGGTGCGATTAGCACTTCCAATGCATGCCTATATACCACTGCTTTGGGGGCTGGTGTTGACCCAGTGTAAGCAGGCTGTTCCATTTTGAGATGGCTTTGGTCTCACCTATTTTGTGTGCCTGCTTGGCTCCCTTTTTACTACCCTGTGGGCTTCACTAGGCTGGGAGGATTTGTGGGTCCACTGTACTGATTGTCTGTACAGGATGCAGTGTGGCTGATGTCCCTTCCCCACGTCTCCTGTGGTTGCTGGCTTTGGTGGTTGGGGGAGGGGAGACGATGGAGGACACCTGAAGCTGTACTGGAGCTGTGTGACTGGTCACCATGGTCCTCTTCCTCAGGATCAGCTCAACTGGTCCCTGCTGTTCTCTCTTTCAGGGTTTTGACTTTGCTGGGATGCTGGTGTGATTGGAGAGGCCCCCTGACCTGGGCTCTGCCTCTGCAGCTCAGGCACCTAAGTCTTCCCACAGTCTGGGACCTGGGCTGGTGCCCTGGTGGGAGCCAATTCTGGCTGCTTCTGTGGTTGCTAGAAGCTCTGGGTCTCTCCTGCTTCTGTGCTGTGGTTGATAATTCCTTACACACCTTCACTTTTTGGTAGAAGAATTTATTTTGGTACTTTTCTGCTTATTTCCCTCCCCCCCCCCCGGGCTGCTTTGGCATGGTTACTATGCTGCCATCTTAAGGGGACATATCCAAGCACTGTGTTTTCACTCAACAACTCAATGAGGTTATTATTATTATTTTTTTTTGCTATTGCACAAATGAGAAAAATCAGACTAAACAAAGTAGAATGAATAGATTTCATAGGTCGTCTGAATGATCCAGTCAGCACGGATGGGTCTGGCATTTGGAGGCTGATAGTCTGCCCCCAAAAGGTGTGCTTTTAACTGTTAAGAGATTTGCTTCCTCACTGGATCCACTACCTAAGCCTTAGGCGGAAGGCTTTTCCCACATTTTTAAGACTATCAAGCATTAGTCCCTGGTAGAGGTCTACATGGTCATGTATTGGCAATTAAAGCAACTGAAAACATGGTTAATATGATATCTTGAGTTTTTGCTTCCTGAATTAATTTTTGAAGACTCTGTTTTTGGGAACAAATATTGTTGCCAAGGTAACGTTTCAGTGGTACAGATTGACCTGTAAACTCAGAATCATTGAATAAAATGTAATTAAATTTTTATGTACTAACATGTATTTCTTCTGAATATAAGCCTATGCAAAACATTGTAAGTTATTTAAACTTTTATTTAAAAAAATAAGAGCCAGAGATAGTAGCTTAGTGATACAACATTTGCCTAGCATGAATGAGGTCCTAGGGTTCTACAAATCAAAACATGAATATACTAACAGAGTAATAAAAACTAACTAATACAGATAATCTGATGGTCAAAGAAGGGTGAGAAAGGACCCAGCAGGCAACCAGATTCTGACCCCCAAGAGGAGAAGCCCCAAATAGGAGAAGGAATTGTAAGGTAAAGGGGTGCTTTTAGAACAGGTTAGGGTATACAGTGTGGGAGTTGGTCTGGTGAGTAGTTCAGGCCTAAACCAGGAATGGAAAGAAATTGCTCAGAGTTATTCCAGCTCTGCTGAGATGAAGGGCTTGAGTTAGATCAGAGAGAAGCAGTAAAATTGGAGTTTGTCTTAGTGTGCTAAATCTTCATGGCATCTAAATCTGTATGAGTACAGCCTACAGGGGAACTAGGAAGAGGGGGCCACTGTCATCATCAATATGTAATCTGGGGAGCTGTTCGGCTAATGGGAAGCTCTATCTATCTATCTATCTATCTATCTATCTATCTATCTATCTATCTATCTATCTATCATCAATCATCACCTATTGACAAATTCATACATGCATGTATTGTATTTTGATAATGCTTACCCTTCCCTTTACCTACTCTTGTCTCCATCACACTACTCTCATGAAATCCCTTCCTCCTCCAAACGAAAGCTGCTTCCATGGGCTCAGACGGCCCCCAGGAAAGCGAGGGCTGGATGTCTGGCAGGGAATGGCCATGGGGACATGGCTGAGTAATGCGGAGGGCGTTCACACTGTCCTGCATGGGGAGAGTTTGGTTTTGTGCTTGATTGCACCATGCCACAGCACATCTGGCTGGTGATGAGAATGGCTTGAAAGCTTTTGACTTCTCTGCAAAGTATTATGAAAAAATCCTGTGGCCATATGTAATAAGTTTTGTTATGATAATTGTGACATCTGAACCAATTATCTTTCTTGCATTTTCTAGATGGGCAAGATTTTGCTTTTCAGAATGTTAAACGTCTAAAAGTTTAGACAAACAATCCAGATGTGTCTCAACTAAACAAACAAACAAACAAACAAAAAACCCAGTATTTGTTCCAATTGCTGAAAAAGCCCTTGAGCATTCTGTCTTTTCAGTCCTTTGATTGGAAGCTTAGGCTACTTATCCCCACCAGGAAGTTTAGCTCAGCTCCAGAAGTCCGAGTGAAGCCCATTCATTCATAGACAGAGCATATTTTAAAAGCTATTCACTTGTCTGCATCGGATTCTGCTGTAACTGATTTTGAGGAGCATTTGCAGCATCGTGGTAATCATTACCATCTGTTAGGAAACGGATTTGGTGCCCCTCCCACACTTCACATGTCAAAACCCTAATCTACTGTGCTTGGAGGTAGAGCCTGTGGGACGTGATTAGGTTTAGATGAGGAATTTTACCAATGTATGTTTTGGCACCTTTTTCAAAAATCCAATGGGTGTAGCTTGTGTGGGTTTAGTGCTGGGTCCGCATTCTATTCCTTCTGTCTCTGTGTCTGTTTTGGTGCCAGTACTATGCTGTTTTTGTTACTATGGCTCTGTGGTATAATTTGAAATCAGCTATTGTAATTCCTTCAGTGCTGCTCTTTCTGCTTTTGACTGCCTGGGATATTTGGGGTCATCTGTACTTCCACACACATTTTAGGATTGTCTAGTTCTGTGAAGACTGTCATTGGGATTTTGATGTGGTTTCCAAATTGCCATGACCAGACAAGAATCTCTTTATGACACATTGTAGTGGTTTGAATTAGTTGTTCCCCATAAATTCATGTGTTCTAACGCTTTGTTCCCAGCTGGTGGCAATTTGGGAGGTTGGCACCCTGGTGGAGGATGTGTGTTGTTGAGGACAGGCTCAGGGGGTGTTACAGCCATCTCCCCTTGCCAGAGCTTGGCTCACTCTCCTGCTGCTCTTTTCCACCTGCTGTGGCAGAGGTGAGGTCCAGCCTCTGCTCGTGCCTTGCTTTCCCCTTGCCATCATGAAGCTTCTCCTCAAGACTATAAGCCAAAATAAATACTTTAATTCCTTCAGCTTTTGGTTGGGTGCTTTATCCAAGTAACATGAAGGTAACTACAACAGAAAATTGGTATCAGTGGAGTGGAATTATTGCTGCTAGAAACCTGACTGTGTGGCTTTGGGCACTGACTTGCAGGAGAAATGTGGATGGATTTGAAACCTTTGTCCTAAGAGATGCCTTGCAGTGCTCCAAGAAGAGCTTGATAGAACATTCTGGTAACAGAGTTGAGAGACCTAAATTCAACAAGAACTGTGGATTACAAGGCTTGGCTTATGAGAGGAAGAAAGAACTTTGTCTGCAATGGGCTAGAAGCAGTTTGTATGAGAGGCTGACTGCATTCTTCCTGAGTCTTGAGAACTTGTTCTGAGTTGTGTTCTGTAGAAATGGGGTGGTGTGAGCGGATGGGTGTGACACAAAAAAATAAATGAAATTTTGGGGTCAGAACTGCTGCCCATTCAGCTGCAGATTGTTTGAGAGATTACAACCATTGAAATTGGACTAGCTGTTTTGCAGTGGGACAGAAGAAAGGATGGGGACTCTTTTGAAGGTAGGAGGACTTATTGCTGAAGGAGTGTCCTGTTTTCCAAAGTCAGATTTATTTCTTCCCTCTATCAATAATTTGGTAGCTCACCTGGTACTGTGGAATATAACAAATGCAGGGAAGTCATTGTTGCAGCACAGGTTTTTTTAAAAAACCTTTTTTTGAGGTAGGATCTCACTCTAGCCCAGGCTGACATGGATGGAATTCACTATGGAGTCTCAGGGTGGCCTTGAACTAATGGTGATCCTCCTACCTCTGCCTCCCGAGTGCTGGGATTAAAGGCCTGTGCCACCACACCCAGCTCAGTCGTTGGGTTTGCAAGACAGTTTATTTTGTTGGAGATGGCCGCTGGGCACTGTGAGTCAGGGTTGTTAGGAGTCCCTGTATGGAGACCCAGTGGAATCACGAGCTTATACCATGGATTGCAGTAGAGATCCCAGCCAGGACTCTGGGATGGCTGCCAAGGAGAATTGCCAGCTTTGGATGGATTGTTTCCCTGGGCAGCCCAGGTGGAGGGGCAGAAGTGGAGCTCTAGAGACTTTCTTGCTTAGGTACAGATGTTGGACTCGGAGGCAAAAAAGGATTTCATGTTTGCCCTGTTTGTTTTAAATCTTGCATTTGTCCAATTTTTCCTTGTTGTGTCATCCTTTGTAGTATAAATGTCTACTCTGTGCCGTTATGTGGTTTTGGTTTTACAGCTCGCAGTTAAGAGACCTGGGACTGTGGGAATGTTTGAACAGCATTAGAGTTGATTAAAAAGAAAAAAAAAAAGCTATGGGGAGTTTTAAGGTTGGACTAAGTGCATTACATTTTGCATCATGGTTGGTCAGCAGTATGTGGGGAACAGTGGCAGAAGGTGATGGTTTGAATTAGGTGTCTCTCACAAAGTCATATGTTCTGAATGCTTGGTTTCCAGCTGATGGTAATTTGTAAGATGGAGCTTTATTGGAGGAGGTTTGTTGGTGGGGGCAGACATGGGATGGGGATAGCCAGCTCTCCCTTGCTGGAGACTGGCTCACTCTCCTGCTGCTGCTTGCTACCTGCTGTGGCAGAGGTTATGCCCATCCTCTGCTCATGCCATGCTGTCCCCGGCCATTACGAAGTTTCCCCTTGAGATTGTAAGCCAAAATGAATCCTTTCTAACTGTCACTTGTGTTTGGTCAGGAGCGTTATCCCCAGTGAGGTGGTAACGACATCGCTGACTGCATTTGAGAAGAGGAAGGAGAAGGGTGCACAATGAAGAAGCGTGTTTCTCTTTGTATGCTGTCCCCATTGTCTCTTTTTCATATATTTCCCATATGTTTGGGCAAAGAGATTCAGCCTGCACCCAAGGAAAAGCAACACTGTGGAAGGCTGAAATAATGATATTCGTGACAACCTCATTCAGTTTTGTGAGGAAAGGAAAGGAGAGAGAGAGAGAGAATAAGGGGCTCTGAGGGTCTGAATGTGATTCGCTGTGTCAAAACTCATGTTGAAATCTGACTGCCACTGGGTCAGTGTGGAAAGATGGAGCCTTGAAGAGGTGATTCGAATGTGGAGAGAGACGACCACCTATCTGTCAGGAAAATGGGTAAATGGGTAAATAATAATGAGCGAATCAATAGACAATCAACACAAGGGATTGTCAAGGACGATTACTGTGTAACTGAATTTCAGGAAGAGTAACTTAAATGATCACTAATAACACTTCATAAATGGCAAACGTTGGGTCTGATTAAAAGGCATTATTATTATTTTTTTTTTTTTGCAAACACACACACACACACACACACACACCAGGCTTCTTTCCCTTAATCCCATTCTTAAGTTCCTTTGTGCTCATTAGCTCCACTTTTCATTAACCTCATAAAAATTCAAATAGTATCTTCACTAGGGACAAGGTCATTAATTTCATAGATAGCATTTTGTAAGTGTAACCTTGACTATAATTTATAATTGCTATTCACATCAAATAATAAAAAATATTGAAACATGACTTTTTTCTTATTACACATTATGCTCATGTGTTTTTATCCCCTTCTGAGGCCCTCCCCCATGTGCACACACCACACAGCATGTCCAAATCATTTTCAGCCTTGCTGACATAAGAAACTTGGTCTGTCACTGTGATTTATATCTAGGTTATTACTTACAAATTTTCTCTTCTTTAGTTGTAATCAATGGTTTTTTTCTTTATATAAAATTAAATAATAATCTGTGTAAACTATAAGTTACAATTGGATATTCTAAACTGAAGCAGGGCCCACAAAGCTCCATTAAGTATCTTGAGCTATTCACAGGCCAGTTTTCAATCCCCTTGTGTTATAGAAGGATTAAATTATAGCTTGGCGGTAGATTAGGTTTCTTTGTATTATTGTATTTACACATCTCGTTGGTCCTTTATGCATTTTCTGCATCCTATCTCATAAACTGATTAGGACATAACTTCTTCTCTATTGTGCTTATAAGAGCCCATCACAGTATGGATTTAAAAAGAAAAATTAAATACCTAATATCTGTGGCTTAGGAACTCATTGGCACTCAATTGCCCCATTGTGATTCTGTCTATGGATCTACCTCTCCAACACTGAGCTTTCAAAAGAAAATGCAACTCAAGGCAGATTGCGGTGGACAAGGAATTCTATTCCAGCAAGAGTAATGAGTAAACTTTCCCACTCATGACCCCAGGCAAGCCGCCCTTGCGCTTTTCTATGGGATGACTTGGATGATACTCCTCTGTCTAAAACAATACGTAACATATAAGAATATTCTCAAATCAGTGAACATTAGCTTTGGCTTTGCGACGCTGAGTCTTTGTGCGCTAAAATTACAGGCACATAATTCTTGAATGTGCTGTGTGGCCAAGAATACTTTTTTCAAAAAAAAAAAAAAAATTAAGCACTCTCTTTTTTGTTTGCTGAAGACTCAATATGAAAGCAACATGTTCAGTCTTTTACTAAGTGATAAAATACCATGCATGGGATAATAGCCTTTCCTAGTTGGTTGTTTTTAGCTTTCATGTTTGAGGAAAACAAACAAACAAATGACTAGATGAACTGGTTAAATCCAGAGTAAGGTAAGGGGGCTTTGAAAGCTTTTCCCTGCAGTTCCGGGGGGCTCTGGCCATCGTCTCCTGAGATGAGTTTAAACGCTTGCTGAGTGCTGACACTGGGAGAAGCAAGCAGTTGTAAAGGTTTGGGTCTGTGGGGAAATGTGGCTGGAATCGGCTCTACTTGTCAGGTCCCTCTCGATACTTTTCATTTGGAAGTTCTAAGTGAGATTTAAGAAGGTACTTTCTGATGTCCCTCTTTAGGCTTTGTGCCCTGTTGTGATTCTTTCCGTCTCTCCTTTGTCACCCTGTGAACTCTTCCGGGAAGAGGACATCACTTATATAGCCAATGCGCGGCTGGCTTAGAACTAGGTACTTGGTAACTAATAAAATGTTTGTTGAATGAAATGAGTGAATGAATCGATGTTATGGACTTGGCTTAAAACATTAATTATTATTGTGTGTGGGGAGGTCGCAGTCCACCTTCTGAGACAATGTCACTTGCCACCACAATTGTGAACTTTTTAAAAAAAATTATTTATTTATTTATTTGAGAGTGACAGACAGAGAGAGAAAGAGGCAGACAGAGATAGATAGAGAATGGGCACGCCAGGGCCTCCAGCCACTGCAAACGAACTCCAGACACGTGCGCCCCCTTGTGCATCTGGCTAACGTGGGTCCCGGGGAGTCGAGCCTCGAACCGGGGTCCTTAGGCTTTCACAGGCAAGCGCTTAACCACTAAGCCATCTCTCCAGCCCCAATTGTGAACTTTGAGGTGCATCTGGCTTTACATAGGTGCTGGGAACTGAGCCTGAACTTTGCCCTCTCCCCAGCCTATCATTTCTCTATTTATTTGCAGTGTTGGGAATTGAATCTAGGCTCTAGGGCTTATACATGCTAAGCAAGTGCACTGTCACTGAGTTACAGCCCTAGACTTTTGTTGTTGTTTTAAGTTCTCACTCATTTATCCAGGCTGGCTTGAATTTACTGTGTAGCCATGGTTGGCTTTGAACTTGTGGTCTTCTTGCCTCAGCCTCCCAATGAGATTACATGCCTCCAGCATCAGGCCTTACTTAAAAAGCATTCCTTCACTTCTGTCTATAATCTTGATTAACCGAGCTCTCGTAGAGCCCAGATCATCATAAATATGCAAAAGGTTGTTGTCTGATTGGCCAGAGGATGAATCCAGAAACGCTCAGCAGGTACTAGAAACATTTAGACTTGTTGATGGGAAGATACAATTGACCTTTCACATATATCTAGCACACTTTTGCTTTTGAGTATCTAAAAACTATCCAGGAGGCCTTTTCAATCATCTCCACGGATGTGTAAAATCTCAGAATGTCGCCTACTGTGCCTGACGTTGCCATATATATGTGTGAGAGAAAGAGAGAGAGATAGAATGGGTGCACCAGGGCCTCCAGCCACTGCAGATGAACTCCAGACACATGCGCCACCTTGTGCATCTGGCTTACATGGATTCTGGGGAATCAAATCTGGGTCCTTTGGCTTTGCAGGCAAGTGCCTTAACCACTATGCCATCTCTCCAACCCCCCCCCCCCACATAGCTTTCTTTGACTGCATGGAAAAAATCTGAAAAATTACCATTCATGTTGAGAGGCTTAAAAGGATTTCAGATATAGTAATAACTGACCTGTTTATTTTATTTCTGCTTGATCTTTCTGGTATCTCCTCTTTTCTACCACCCCTTTCCCACAGACTCCTTTCCACCCTATCTCTTGGCAGCCTTCAACAGCCACGCTTTCTCTACCTGTGAACATGGGCATTGGACCATGACCAGTATCGTCCCGGTATTGTTCTCAGGGTGAAAACCCTGCACGGGAACCAGGAAAAATTAACGTTTCCATGTTCACCCTCAGACCCAAAGCTTTATGACTGGCAAAGATGTAAATTTCCTTTCACCTTCAACCTAAAGTATAATTCTTGCATGTGGGAGCCAGCAATAGGAGAGCAGTGTGATTGAGAGATACATTTCAATTAATTCTTCTACCAATACCCTGTCTCTTCTGTATCCGAACCTTTTATAGTGTTAAAATTAACAATTATGCAGCTGACGGCTGGCTAAATCCACCAGGGGACTGGAGAGAGCCTCAGATAGCACGACATGTATAAATCATTCACGAGAACAATTCGTGAAAGAAAAGTTATCTGTGTTTGGGATGACTTTGGAAGAACTCAATAGGAGTCAATTTGAAGAAGGGACATTTAGTCCCATTGTCCAGCTTGCCTTTTTTTTATAGTGTCATAACTGTACATTTTTGAAAATTAATTATCCATTAGCTGCTTGATGAATGTCTCTTCTTGTGCCTAGGAAACAGTGGCCTCGCCGGTGAAAGGTCATTTCGCATGAGTAGCACTCCTAGAGAGAGCTGTTTCCAGATAAGGTGGCAACGGCCCTTTGAAAAGGCACAGTGAAGGGTGCCAGGCATGCCCGTGTTGAACAAACTGAATAAAAGGCTTGGGGATGGCAGTCCACTGGTCAGTTACATAGCAGAGGGAGGCTGGTCAGGAGTGTATTCTCATCAGACCACATAGACAGCAACATAGGAGAGAGTTCGGAAAATGAACCCCAGAACAGGATAGTAAGGAACAAGGAGCACTAGTTTCTACGTACTGTCCCCAACAAAATCTTCTGGAAGCATCTTGACAAGTTGTTTCTTGCTTAAATATGCAGCCGCCATAAAAGATGTCGATTTGAGGGTGCTTGGTGTTGCTTTGAGACAGTGTCTCTCTTACATGTGTCCCAATCTGACCTTGGACTTGCTGTGTCTCTGAAGACAACACTACACTTTTAATTTTGTTTATTTGTTTTGTGGTAGGGTTTCCCTCTAGCCCAGGCTGACCTGGAATTCACTCTGTAGTCTTAGGGTGGCGTTGAACTCACGGCTATTCCCCTACCTCTGCCTCCAGAGTGTTGGAATTAAAGGCATGCGCCACCATGCCTGGTTATAGACTTTAAAAAAAAAAACTATTTTATTTATTTACTTGCAAGTAGAGAGAGACACAGAGAGAATGGGTGTGCCAGAGCCTCTAGCTGCTGCAAACAGACTCCAAATGCATGCACTACTTTATGCATCTGGCTTTATGTGGGGGCTTGAGAAATCAAACCCAGGCTGTTAGGCTTTGCAAGCAAGCACCTTAACCACTGAGCAATCTCTCCAGCTCCTAACTCTGAACTTCTTCCTAATTTATTTTTTATTTTTTTAAACTTTAATTATTTATTTGAGAGAAAGGGAGAAAGAGGCAGAGAGAGAGGGACAGAGAGGATGGGCGCCCCAGGGCCTCCAGCCACTGAAAACGAACTGCAGGCATGATCTGCAGGCACATGCGCCCTCTAGTGCATCTGGCTTACGTGGGTCCTGGGGAATCGAACCAAGGTCCTTTGGCTTTGCAGGGCAAACGCCTTAACCATGAAGCCATTTCTCCAGCCCCTAACTCTGAACTTCTTATCATCCTTCCTGTACCTCCTCAGTGCTAGAATTATAGGCATTCACCACTAGGGAAGGGTTTTATGTGGTGTTGGCATCAAACCTAAGGCTTAGTGCCTTAGGTAAGCACTTTACCACAGAAGCCACAGCTCCATCCCCAGCTCCACATTTCTCTCTCTCTCTCTCTCTCTCTCTCTCTCTGTCTTTGTATGATCATGTGTGGAAATACTCGTGGAAGTCAGAGATCAACCTTGGTATCTTCCTCAGCTGCTTGCCACCTCACTTTCTGAGTCAGGATCTCTCACTGAATCCAGAGTTCACTGATTTAGCAAAGCTAGTGTGCCCTAGAGATCTTCCTACCAGTGTCTCCTGAGCGCCGGGATAGCATTTACCTGGGTGCTGGGGATCCACACTTGGCCCCTTGTCACTGCTTAAAGACTTACTAAGCATTAGAGGTAACGAAGTCATCAAATCATTTTCCTTTCTTTAAAATAATTTATTCTCCTCCCACTTTCATACTCTGTGGCAAAATATGCAGAGGATATAAAAATCAACAGAAGAAAAATTATATGTTTTGACATGGTCCAATAACTATGTCACAGTTTGGTGAACTTTTCAGTATTCATGATTCCTTAGTGAGTATGAATTATACTGGCCTTGACACTTACTTGAATCCAAAGCGCCTGGATAGAATTTGTTTTCTTTTTAAAAGCAGTCTATGCAGTTGTGCTTAAAATTTTTTTTATTATGATATATAATAACGTTTTTACTTGCTTTGCTTAGCATATTAATTATAGCTTCATTCTCGTGTCTTCTTAATAAGAAAGACAAGAATGTTTGCCATCAAATAAATAAATTAAAATAAAATAAATACATGAGGTGGGGCTGGAGAGATTGCTTAGTGGTTAAGCGCTTGCCTGTGAAGCCTAAGGACCCCGGTTGGAGGCTCAATTCCCCAGGACCCACGTTAGCCAGATGCACAAGGGGGCGCACGCGTCTGGAGTTCCTTTGCAGTGGCTGGAGGCCCTGGCGCGCCCATTCTCTCTCTTTATATATATATATCTGCCTCTTTCTCTCTCTGTCTGTCGCTCTCAAACAAATAAATAAAAGTGAACAAAAAAAATTTTTAAAGATAAACACATAAGGCGGAGGTGTCATGGATTTGTGTAAACACACTTATTAAAGCGTGGAAATGTTTGCTATGCTTAATACATAGACACACCCATTCGAGAGCAGATGTCAGGAAGACTACTGGCAGTGTGCCACATAGGAGACAGCCCAGATGGAGGGGATGAATCCAGAGTGTTCTAGAATGGAAACGCCACCCTAGTCAGTATTGTTCACTCTTTCCACCAGCATTTTAGTGAAAAGCAACTGGAGGAAAATAGAATCGTCAGATGTCCCTGTGGATCTGTCTCTTGTGAACATTTCGAAGAAATGGAATATCATGTGATGCACAGCTTCCTTGACTACATGCTTTTACTTGCGCTGAGTCGTTGGAGAGAGGAAGGCAGACAGCGTTCCAATCTCATGGGGCCCCTAACACCATGGGACCATGAGGCTGGGTGAGTATGTGCTGCACACATGGTGAGCAACACCATTTCCTCTCTATTGCATCTCCCGTGTCTCTAGTGTACTGATTGTAAACACAGCGCAAAGGACCTCAGTAGACTATTGTTACGGGCCATGGCCAGCGAAAGCCAGCTTTGAGCTACACGCAGATGACACGGGCTGTCATCTTCACGGTCCAACTTATGATCTATTTTTCACACTCTCCTCCTACTTTTTACATTAAGTTTTAAAATATTTTTCAAGCAAGTCTACATTGTACCTTGAGTACACTACCCCTATAACTCTCAGCCACCCTTTCCTCATCCATCTTCTCGCCTGTTAGTCACCTTCATTCCCCTAGACAGTTTCACCTTTACTTTCCTGTCATATACACATCCACCCACGACTGTATGTATATATATATGTGTGTGTGTGTGTGTGTGTGTGTGTGTGTGTGTGTGTGTATACATGCATATATGATCTAGGAATCACAAATGAGAGAAAATGTATTTGTCTGTTGGAGACGGGCTTAATTTGTTTAAATGACCATGTTTCCCTCTCTCTGCTTCTAAGTCAGTGGTCAGGAAAACACATGTGGACCATGTAGACTCGTGGCCACTCTCGAACTGTGTTTAATACGATGCATAGGCTTGCCTGCCTCCCTGTCTTTAGCTCCTCAGACACTTGTGGAGTCAGGAAGCTGCATCAACCATCAACAGGAGACACCTCATGTCATGACACCCAGAACACTATCCCTCCCTCCCTCCCTCCCTCCCTCCCTCCCTCTTTTCCTTTCTCCTCCTCCTCCTTCTTCTTTCCTAAGGTAGGGTTTCACCCTAGCCCCAGGCTGACCTGGAATTCACTATGTAGTCTCAGGGTGGCCTTGAACTCTCGGCGATCCTACCTCTGCCTTTCAGCTAGGTGTTGGGATTAAAGGCGTGCGCCACCATGCCTGACCTGCCTTCTCTTTCTATAATCCGAAAGATGATATTCTGATTGTCTAAGAGTTTCTCTTGAAAGTTCCCACAGCCACAAAACCCTTCCTTCTTACTCTTTTGTTTGTTTGGTTTTTGTTTTTTGTTTTTTTGAGGTAGGGTCTCACTCTAGCTCAGGCTGACCTGGAATTGACTATGTAATCTCAGGGTGGTCTTGAACTCATGGCAATCCTCCTACCTCTTCCTTCTGAGTGCTGGGATTAAAGGCATGCGCCACCATGCCAGGCTCTTACTCTTTTTTTTTTTAAATCTATTTATTTGAGAGAGAGAGAGAGAAAGAGAGAGAGAAAGAAAGAAAGAAAAAGAAAGAAAGAAAGAAAGAAAGAAAGAAAGAAAGAAAGAAAGAAAGAAAGAAAGAATAGGCGCACCTCTAGCCACTGCAAACAAACTCCAGACACATGTGGCACATTGTGCCTCTGGCTTATGTGGGTTCTAGGTAATTGAACTTGGGTCCTTAGGCTTTGCAGGCAAGTGCCTTAACTGCTAAGCTATCTCTCCAGTCCCATTTTTTACTCTCTTAATGTTCTGTGGACATCATCTTATGTAACCCATGTCAATAAAATTACTTTTTTTTACTCATGAAAATTATAAACCTTGCCTGTAGAGAAATTGAAAAATAAATTATACAGAAGAAAATGAGAGCCATCCATAATCCTGTCACCTAGAATAAATTAATGTTTGCCTTCTGATTTTACTTGTCTCTTTTGTGCATATCTATATTATTTAACTCAATAAAATTATTGAATGTCTCCTATGTCTAGGAGAGAAAGTAAGTGGTAGATAAGAACAAATCTTGAGTTTGGCAGTTTATAAAAATTAGGATCACACTGGTTACAGTTTTGGATCTTTATTCTCCCCCCAGAAACATTAGAACAAATGTATTTTCCCAAATTTTGAAATCTTAAAACCTAACTTTTAGTATCTGCACAGGAATTGGCCATCATTGTGTTTCATTTACATTGTTTCCATCGCTTTTTTTTTTTTTTTTTTTTGAGGTGGGGTCTCACTCTAGCCCAGGCTGACCTGGAATTCACTATGGAGTCTCAGGGTGGCCTCGCACTCAGGGCAATCCTCCTACCTCTGCCTCCCGAGTGCTGGGATTAAAGGTGTGTGCCACCATGCCCAGCTGTTTCCATAATTTTATTACTAAAATTAATCTTGCATCAAACAATATATTGAATGAGATTTTATATAAACTTAGGAACGTGTATAATAAATCATTGGAACAGATTGCTGAATTGGCAAACCAAATGATATCTTTGTTAATCTTAAATATATTTATATACATTGTAAAATGACCTCCAAGTTGTTATGTTAATTTATACTTAGACCAGCTCTGAGTAAACATATGTACTTTCCTATTTCTTTGAAATATTGCTATTATAATGATTAATATTTTAGCTTACATTTAGAGACAAAATTGCTTTATTTTAGAAATATTTTATTTATTTCCAAGGAGAAAGAGAGAGAGAACACACCAGGGCTACTAGCCACTGAAAATGAACTCCAGATGCATGTGACACTTTGTGCTTCTGGCTTTACATGGGTCCTGGGGAACAGGACCTGGGTCCTCAGGATTTTCAGGCTAGCACCTTAATCACTGAGCCATCTCTCCAGCCCCCAAATGTTACTTTGATAATTGGCAAAGTTGAACATCTTTCCATGTGTTTGACCATTTGTGTATACTAGGTATAACTTGACTATTTTTTCTGCTTTCCTGTTTTTGTTTCTTCTACATGTTAAGAAATGAGATCCCTTGGAAGATTTCCTAAGATGTCATTAAAAAATACTTTTTCAATTCTTTAAGATATTGAAACAACTTTTTGTTTGGTCATTATAGTGACAGTGAATAGGTTTTTGTGTTTCTGACCAATTTTTCAGCTTGTAAGACATTGACTTGTTATTCTCATGGAATAATAATACAAAAAGGTATTTAATCTATTGAGGAGTTCTTGCTGCATATCAGACATCCCACAAACTGTGTGCATCCTTCCAGCCTTTTCCATGTTAAAGGACTTTTTCTTCTCTCCTCCTGATGCTCATTGTCATTGCTTGTTTAATCATCAATCCTCCTCTTAAACACTAATACAGTGCTTGGTACAGTCAACCTTAGATAACTATTTGACAATTGGATGACTGAAGGAATAAGGATCAAATACTTAATATGGGTTGAAAAGATAGTATCTTACATGTCCATTATTTCAACCTTAATTAATTTTTTTATAAACAAATTTTACTTATTTATTTGAGAGAGAGAGGAAGAATGGGTGTACCAGTGCATTTGGCTTACATGGGTACTGGGGAATCAAATCTGGGTCCTTAGGCTTTGCAGGCAAGTGCCTTAAACCTCTAAGCTATCTTTCCAGTCCCACCTTGATTAGTTTTTGTCAACAGACTTTACTAATTTTACTGACCTACTTCTTCTTCTGCTGTTTCTAGACTCTTAAGACATATATTTACCTAGGCATCCTTTAATTCTAATCCTTCTCTGGTTGACTCTACATGTTTAATGCTCTACAGGTTTCTTTTAGGTGCTGCCATGTCTGGCTCATTTATTTACAAGGTATTTTATTTATTTACTTTTATTTATTTTCTTTTATTTAAAGATATTTTATTTATTTGTTTGAGAGAGAGAGAGAGAAATTGAGAGAAAGAGGCAGATATATAGAGGGAATGGGCACACCAGGGCTTGTAGCCACTGCAAACGAACTCCAGACACTTGTGCCACCTTGGGCAGCTGGCTTTATGTGGGAACTGGGTAATTGCATCTGGATCTTTTGGCTTTGCAGGCAAGTGCCTTAAGCTCTAAGCTGTCTCTCCAGCCCCTTTTCATCATTTTCCTTTACATGTTTCAGGATGTCAGCTCAGTTATTACAGTGCCCAATATGCTCAAGGTCCATTATAAATCACTGAGCAAGAAATTTGCCCTTAATGTGATTACAACAATACAAACAGCATGCTGAGCACAGTACAGGCTCTTCCGGTCTTGCCATGGCAACATTCTATGGGCATGCATTCCTTTTGTAGACTGTGTCCAATCCTGTGTTGTCTACATTGTCACCTTGCTTGTAGATGTGCATGTGTTTAGCCAAAGGAACAACTCCATATTTTCTGAAAGCCCCAGAGAACCTTCTGTGGTGATTTTCTTTCTAGTCTCATCACTTTGGTAGAGGGCTGGAAGATGCTAGCTCTGTCGTCTCAAGAGGAGCCTGGGTGCGGGGTCTCTTCCCCTTGCCCAGCATCTTACTGCTGCCTGCATCCTTCCTGTCTTCTGATCTACGTTTTGACTATTAGACTTGATAGTATTTCCCCAATTCCTTCCCTCCCTCCTGCCCTTCCTTCCTCTCTGTCTCTCCTTCTACCCTCTTTCTCCTTCCTTCCTCTCTGTCTTTTCCTCTCCCTTTCCTTCCTACTCCCCTTGTTTGGGGCAAAGGGAGGCTTCAGACAATGCTCCCTGACAAGGAAGTGTTTTCTATATTTTCTTAGGAGCTCTTACTCACTGTCACTATTGTTTTGCTGGCCACACCAAACTGTCATTTGCATTTCATTTTCTCCCATGTCCCCTCATGACCTCTATCTTAGTTTTTTCTTTTCTTTTTTTTAAACATTATTTTTTTCTGTGTGTGTGAGAGAGAGAGAACAGAGAGAGAGAGAAAGAGAGAGAGAGGGAGAATGGGTGCACGAGGGCCTCTAGCCACTGCAAATGAACTCCAGATGCATGTGCCAGCCACCTTGTGCATCTGGCTTTTATGTGGGTACTGGGGAATCGAACCTGGGTCCTTAGGCTTTGCAGGCAAGTGCCTTAACCACTGAACCATCTCTCTAGCCCAACATCCATCTTACTAATTCCCTCTGCCTTCTCACTCCCCACCTTCATTATATCTTCCCCTTCCTTTTTCTTTTATTCCCAGGAAAGTTCTGCAACCTTTTGTGGGGCATATGTTCCTTATTTACTTTTTTTTTTTTTTTTTTAAGATTTTCATTCTCGTCCTTTGAGATGGCCCGGTGATCCCTCCTGGGCTGAGCAGCAGTCTGCGTCCTTTATTATCACCCTGAGCTGACCCATCTCCACAGCAGAGACACTCTGGCAGAGGAACGCATGGGAGTGTGGTTTTCAGTGTCAACCTTAATCTCTTGCTGACTCAGAAAGTCCAACCAAGTTACGTAAAATCATGAAACCAACTCAAAACGGACAGGCTATAGTTGTTAATGCAATAAAAATATCTTTTCTTTACTGAACTATATACCTTTAAGCATGGCTTAAATGGCCCATTTAGTTCTTTTCCCACAGTAAAGACAATCTTTTTTTTTTCTTTCTCTTTTTATTGTGGTCACCATGTGTCACATATCTAGTTCTGTTCTTGAGAACCGTGAGCTCCTGTCTGACGCCTTAGGAATGCCTTCTAAAATCACCTATCTTTTTTCTGTTTATACCACATCTCAAATAAAAGCTTGCCTTTTTTTTTTTTCTCTGATAATATGAGTCACCACTAAACACTTTGCTACTTAGGGTTTGAACTGTAAATGTTCTTATGTAAAGGAATGCTCAGTAAATACTTGTTAGATGAATGGATAGATCTGAATTCATCCAGTGCGTGTTGTGATCTCCACCTCCATTGCATCATCTTTACCACAACAGGTAACATTTATGAGCCCTTGCTGTGTGCCAGGGACTTAACCTTTAGAGATATAATCTAATCATAGCAACTGTAGTGAAATTTTTTGTTTGTTTTTTCTTTAAAATAACTTTCTTTGAATTTACCGACCCCAGGATTGTAGAAACTTCTTCCCAGCTGCTTCAAAGCTTTTCATTCTTTTGGGGTTGTTCTTAAGTTTCAGGGGTGCGGCAGACACTGTTTCATACAATGGACCTTGCCCCCAGCTTCCTTACTTACAGAGTCTGCTGATGTTCCCTTCTTGGCCTTCTCTGTGGATGGCCCAACCTGTTCAGGCTAATGAGACATTAGAAGTCAGCTGGAAATTTCTAGGAAAGCTTTTGCTTCCAAATGGCCTGACTTGGCTCCTTTCCCTCCCTCACCTTCCTGTGTCGGTGATAGGTTTGATTTCCGGAGCAGGGGCTGCATTCTTATAACCATGCTGGAAACGTCCCAAACTGCAAACATGTATCTAGCTGAACTGTAGAACCAATCTCTTTTGGGACTCTTATTACCATGAGGGATATTAATGCCTGTTTTTAAAAGTTTCTTGTGGGTGAATGCATTCCTAAGTGGCACAGGAGAGTGACAGAGGCTTGGGGTGTGATGGTTCTGTCTTCTTCTTGGGTCACTCTTGCTCCGTGACCAGTTCACATAGATCTTCACTGAGATGCCTTGCATGGAGTGACTGTGACAGTTTTCTGCCTGAGATCTTTGCCATGACTCTGTCGGTGACAGAAGTTCCATCAGTTCCTGTGCCATGCAAAGAGATAAGGATATCTACAAGGCTGGTTATGACTCTGGAATATTCCAGTGGAGGCTTCTATTTCATCACACCTTTGGGGATTGATGACTTGTGTAGCCCCTCCCCACATTGACTCTAGGAAGTGATCTCATGACTGGCTTTCACCCATGTAACATTAGCAAACAGTGCAAACACAAGGTCCAGTGAAACGTTTGTAGATCAGAACTGGTGTGCTTGGAGTGTTCTTGGCTGCTGTGTGGTCTGAGAAGCTTAAGCCACCACACTGAGGACTGTGAGTAAGAGCTGGGACACATCAGTTGAACCCCAGTTGAGCAAGCTTTCAATCCCTAGCACCAACTGTCATTCATATGAGTCAATGATCATGGGTATCCCAACCCACCTGAGCCTCAGGCTGACCACAGCTCCAATGGAATGTGTAGGGAAGAAGACCTAACTGAGCCCAGGTAACACACAACCCTGAGTAGTAATAAAATGCGGGTTGGAGAGATGGCTTAGCAGTTAAGGTGCTTGCCTGCAAAGCCAAAGGACCCAGGTTCCATTTATTAGGATCAACATAAGCCAGATGCACAAGGTGGTGCATGCATTTGCAGCTCATTTGTGGTGGCTAAAGGCCCCGGTGCACCCATTCTCTCTCTCTCTCTCTATCTGCCTCTCTCTCTCAAACAAATTTAAAATAAAGAAGTAATAAAATGCATACTGAGTTAAGACACTTCTTTCTAACTGTGCCATGGTTTAGAAAATCATGGTATCATAATGACGACCACAGCTTTACAATGAATAAAAGACATAAAAATCACTTGGTTATGCATTTTTGGAGCAAAATCTATATAATCTCTGTGCATATAAATATAAGAAGCTCAACACATTTATCAACCAACTCAAAATATCACCTTTTCCACTTAATGTTTGGCATTTAAAGAACACGTATGATCCAGCTTTTATATAACACTTCCTGTCAGTGTCTGCTACAAATTAACTTTTATATTTGTAAAGTACTTACTAATAATGTTTAAGTGATTTCATAACTCCCCTTATGAGGAAAATATATCACGAATTTGGGGTCCATTTTGTATCTTTCCTGAGTACTTGTATGTGTTGACTGAATCCACTTGTATGTGTATGCCTGAGTCCAAGGCAATGAGTTGAAATGGGATGAGAACACTATTGCAAGATAGGACACAGAGAAAATATTTATGTGCATATCTATATATCTATATGTATTTGATACAAGTAGCTATCCATCTTGGGGGTTGTGAAAGTAAACATGCTTAATATAAACCCGACACAACAAAAATACAGAAAACTAGAGACAGTCTTAGAACTAAATACAGTCATGTTCAAGCGTGTCTCCCTCCTTCCATGGAGCAGTTTTGTTTCTTGTTGAGAAATGAGACATGATCTTGGATTTCTCCTCTGAGGGAAGAAGACAGCTGGAAGTTTGGATGATCCATACTATGGGGACTATGGGGATGTCTTCCTTTAACAGTGTCCCCGATATTATATTCCCTGTTTCTAAGAATTCCATAGATGCCCTTGGTCATCAAAATTCCCTACAGCCCATGAGAGCATGTAGTTGATGTGTTCGAGGTTCAAAGTGAAAATCCCCTTTGTTTCTGGCAACAAGGAGGGTGATGAATGGTGGTTACACCTTTTTAGCAGCCAAGTTATAATTTGAACTCAGCCTTACACTCTAAACAGGTATATTCTTCAGAGCTGCACAGACAGTTTTCCTGTATATTCTTATCTTTTGAAATTATACAATTACCCATGGGCCTGTTTTTTTCTTTCCAACATGCTTAGTCTGCTTCTCAGACCTTTCATTCAGTTGCTTTGATCCTAAAATTTGGGGCTTGGTTCCCTAAGAGAAATGCATGCGCTCAGCTTATTCTCAGTTACCGTGAGACAGGCATCTGGGCTTTAAAAAAAAAAGTGCTTTGTGAGCCTGAAGGTTTGCATGTATGCATGCATGTTCTGGTAATGTGTGTTCATAGGTGTCTGGACACATCTGTGTGCACATGTATGTGGAGGCCAGAGGATAATTTGAGTCTTCTCTTCAAGAACGTTATCTACCTCTTTTTTGAGCCTGGGACTTTCATTGGCCTGGAATTCACCAACTGGGCTAAAGCCAGTGAGCTCCAGAAAGCCTTTTGTTTCTGCCTCCGCTGTGTTGGGATTACAGGTGTGTCACCATGCCTGGCATTTTACCTGGATACTGGGGATTGAACTAAGGTTTTCATTCTTACAAAACAAGTACTTTACCCACTAAGCCACTTTACCCCCCTCCATACCAGCCCTGAATGCTTTTTATACTTGAAAAAATCTGGGCTGGATAAATAGCTCAGCAGTTAAGTGATCTTCCTGTACAAGCACAAAGGCCTGAGGGGGCCTGAAACATCTCAAGTTCAAATTTCCAGAACCCACATAACATCTGGACTTGGCCATGCATTCCTGTAATCCCAGTCTTGTTAGGACACTGAGACCAGAAAATCTTTGGGACTTGTGAATAGCAAGCTCTGGAATCAGTAAGAGACTCTATGGCAAGAAAATACAAGTGGGTGGATGATGGAGGGGGAAACCTGATGTGCTCCTTTGGTTGCCATAGTAACCAAGCCCATGGGGCACCATAGGCAAGCACACAAGGTACCATATCAGTGCATAAATGTGCCTGTAGCACACATACCATATCACGCATATTACACACATGCAAAAGCAATTTTCAAAACTAGAAGTCAAATAGAATGGCAATATTCAAGCTTTTGTGGTGCTTCATTTCCACTTTTCTTTTTTATTAAAATATTTTTATTTATTTGAGACAGAGAGGCAGAAGAGAGAGGAAGGGAGGGAGGAAGGGAGGGAGAGAGAATATGGGCACACCAAGGCTTTTTGCCACTTCAAACAAACTCCGATTGAATGCACCACTTTGTGCATCTAGTTTAATGTGGTTACTGGGGAACTGAACCCAGGCTGTTAGGCTTTATAGGAAAGCACCTTTAACCACTGAGCAATCTCTCCAGTGCATCCCCTTTTCTTTTAGAGGTCATAAGCCAAAGGTATGTAGATTTATAAGGTTCGTATATAGTTTGCCAATGAAATGTAAAATGTGGACTCCACATATTTGTTTCAGGTGGGCTATCTGCTGAAGAACCATCATTTTATTATTCTTGTATTTCTGTTATAGTAATATCTACCTCAAAATTTTCTGGCCCTGAAAACTTGTGAAAACATTTATTTGCACATTTTGTTATTTCTCATAAAGGTAATGGATGAAACTGCCAAACTTTTTCTGCAAGATTAGATCTGAAATACTCTCAGGCCAGTAGATATACTCATTCTGAGACAGATAGCAGTGACCTTGGGATGACTCAGAAGGCACCATGGTGCTAAGAAAAAGTGACAGAGGAGTGCTCAGCACTGAAACACCTCAATCATACCTCAGAGTCCATTGTGGAAGAGGTGGCAGAAAGAATATAAGAGCCAAAGGAAGGGTAGGACTCCTTACAACATGCTCCTCCAGACACAAAATGGCCTGGATATCCATGAGCTCACAGTGTCTTACACTACCTATACAAAAGTATCATAATAGGAGGAAAAGACAATGACATCAAAATAAAAGAGAGACTGATTGAGAGGGGGAGGGCATATGATAGAGAGTACGGTTTCAAAGGGGAAGTGGGGGGAGGGAGGGAGTTACTATGGGATATTGTTTACAATTATGGGAGTTGTCAATTAAAAAAAAAAGATTTGGTCTTATTGGTATTGCCAACTTAGTTGTCTCCTAAACATAGGAGCTTTGGAGAGCAACATGCAGGGCTCAAGGCCAACTGTAAGATGAAGCTTTAGTTGCACTCTGGGCCTAAATAGATGTAAGGTGTCAGAAGACAATGGTTTTCCCCATGTGTCTCCTTTACGCTTCTGTGAATTCCTGAAGGTTGACTCCTGACCAGGTGAGACACAAGAAGCTGGGTCACGTGTGCGTGGGAGGAGGATGTCCTTGTGAGAAATGGTTGAACTACAGTTGCTCAAACACAACGGAAAGGGGGAGGGCAGCCATCCAAGAAGAACTAATAAAAAGTATTAAGAGAAAAAAACCAGATGATATAGAAAATGTTTGAAGTGAGAAATAATGCTTGCATACAATGCATGCAAAATGGGGGGAAAAAAAGATGCCCACAGAAGAGGTCTTAAAGAAATGTGAATAAAGCCCTGGCGATGAAATGTTATATAAATACTGCTCATCAGTTATAGTCAAGCATAGCAAAGCCATATGTTCTGTGACCTAAAGAACTGAGAGAGGCCAAACGATCTACTGAGCATCAGGTAAAGGGAATGGGAGAAAAGAATACTCACTGACTGCAGGAAAGAAGATAGAGGAATGGTGCTATTGAGGACAGCTGAGGCAAAATATTACAAATTGCAGGTGGTATGAAAATGTTGAGAAATAGTCTCCCCTTCTGTTGCTTTATTCCTGGTGCTAAGTAACAACTAATCATGTTTAACAATTACAGCCAAATTCAGTGCGACTTAATGAAAAACAACAACTGGTATATGAGAAATAAACAAGGTCTGTGGAAAGCACAGAAACCCAGATGAAGTTCTGAATAGCAGTATTACCCAGGTCAGTTTGTTGTTCAAACTTGTGACACTCAGGCTACCTGCTACATTAACGTGTGCTCACAGTACTGGTCCCAAGCATCTCACCTACCTCTGGGGGTTGCCATTCTCTTGAGGAGGATTGCCCCAAAGCAGGGCAAGAACGTGACTGAACAAGGAAACCCTGGGTCATGTCAGAACTCTCCATCTCCTCTGGTAGGAAAGGGATTGACACAGTTTGGAAATGGTTCCGTAGGTTCAAATCAGGAATTTCAAGGTGATCTTTCATCTGTCCAAATGTCAACAATCATTTTAGCTGAATCATTGTCTCAGTGACCTTCTTGTTGCTGGGACAAAACACCTGACCAGAGCAGTTTAAGGAAGGAAATAGTTTATTTCAGCCACAGTTTTGAGGGGCGTGTTTCATAACGGCAGGGAAAACATGGCAGAGCAGGTGACCATGGCATCACATCCTGGTTCAGCAGCTTGGAGGAAGCAACCAGAGTGGTTAGACTGATAAACTTCAAGGTCACTCTCAGTGGCACACCGCCTTCTGCAGGACTCCACCTCACAAAGGTTCCACCACCTTATCACCACATGAAGCAATGGGGAGCATATCACATTCAAACCACAGCATAATCCCTGAGTGTGCCATTAAATTTTACTCAGAATGATGGGTCCCAAAGTGTGGACATTAGACCATAGCCATTGGGAACTTGATAGAAATGTAAAATTTGGGGTCCTAACCCAGACCTGTTGCATCAGAATCTTTAGAGATGGAGTCCAGGTGGTAGGTGTAATAGACTCTCCATGCATATCTGGTTCTTGGTAAAACTGTGCTATTGTACATGATTTTCATGACTTCTCGTTCACGTAAGCTGGTTTCATCTCTGTTGTTATTTGAGTGTTAGCCTTCTGCTATCATGGCCTCTTCCCTACTGAGAACTTTGTGAAAAAGTATGTTTCATATAGTTATATATGAATACTGACATATATAATTATATTATAGAAGAAAACATTGTGTGATGGTTTATATCAATCGCCAACTAGACAGGACCTAGACTCACCAGTGAGGGATTAGTGAGATCAGGTTAGCCTCTGTGCATGTCCATGAGGGATTATCTTGATAAACACCATTCCATAAGCTAAGATCCTAGACGATATAAGAAGAAGAGAGCTGGCTGAGTACCAGCATGCATTACTCACTGCCTTCTGTGATGATGTAATTCCAGCTTCCTGCTGCTGCCATGCTTTCCTGGCTACGATAGACTCTACTCTCCAGAACTATAAGCCAAAGTAAAACTTTTTCCTTCCATAAGATGCTTCTTGTCAGGTATTTTTGTCCCAGCAATGAGCAAGTAGCTGATACACCTGACAGGTCAGGGTGTCCATGATACTTCAAATTAAGTGAGCTTTATATGTTTTTCTTTACACTTAGGAAAATTTAATATTTTTATTTGTTTATTAGAAAGAGAGAGAGATAGAGAGAATGAGGATGGGCACACCAGAGCCACCTCCTATTGCTGCAAATGAACTCCAGACACATGCGCCATTTTGTGCATTTGGCTTTACATGAGTATTGGGGAATTGAAACCAGGTCCACCTGCTTTTAACTGCTGAGCTATATCTCCAGCTGTTAATGTATTTTTCCCCAAATGCCATTTTTCTTTGCACCATAGAAAATTGACCTGAAGTACCTGTTCTTGTTTCTTGAATCCTCGTGGAGATTTCTTTTTAAAATATTCTATTTTTATTTGTTTATGAGAGAGAGAGAGAGAGAGAGAGAGAGAGAGAGAGAGAAAGAAAGAGCATGGGTAGGCCAGGTCCTCTAGCCACTGCAAATGAACTCCAGATGCATGTGCCACCATGTGCATCTGGCTTACAGTGAGTTCTGGGGAATTGAACCTGGGTCCCTAGGCTTTGCTGGAAAGTGCCTTACACAGCTAAGCCATCTCTCCAGCCTTCGTTTGTTTTGTTTTTAATTTGTATGTGTTGTTTTAGAGGCATTTGGATCAAACCCAGGGTCTCAAGCATGCTAGGCAAGCACTTTACCACTGGGATACATAGACATAGCTCTTGGAGCTTTTTTTCTTTAAGACATGTTACTCTGGGACTGGGTGACAGTTCAGTAAGTAAGTTGCCCGTTGTGCAAGCGTAAGGCCCTGAGTTCAGCCTCCCAGCACCCATGTCCAGCACCGATGTAGACGCAAGGAAAGCATTGTGCTCGACCTGTCATCCCAGTGCTCAGGAGGCCGAGATGGGGGATTCTGCTGTGAAGCTGGTTAGCAGCTCTGAGTTGAAGTAAGAGACTCTGACTCAATACATAAGGGGGGAAGTAATTGAGGAAAACGCCTGTTGCAGTCAGGTTTGCATTGCTGGCAAAAATCACCCGACCAAGAGCAGCTTGTGGGGAAAAAAATGGTTTATTTTGGCTTACAGACTCGAGGGGAAGCTCCATGATGGCAGGGAAAATGATGTCACGAGCAGAGGGTGGACATCACCCCCTGGTCAACATCAGGTGGACAACAGCAACAGGAGAATGTGCCAAACACTGGCAAGGGGAAACTGGCTATAACACCCATAAGCCTGCCCCCAACAATGCACTGCCTCCAGGAGGCGTTAATTCCCGAATCTCCATCAGCTGGGAACCTAGCATTCAGAACGCCTAAGCTTATGTTGTTCTAATCAAACCTGAATCTAACCACCACAACACCCAATGTCAACTTTTGGCCTCCACAGGGCACACACATATGCACACGTGCACATACAAACACGCACAATCACATTACTTTTTTTTTTTTTTTTACTTTTATTGACAATTTTCATATAACCTTCTTTTGTCTTCCCTCCTCAATCCTCCTCCCACCGAACCCCTTGCTTCTTTCCAACTAGTCCCTCTTCTGTTCTGGTGTCTTTTTATTTTATTTTATTTTTTGGTTTATCAAGGTAGGAGGGGCTTCTGTAGCTTCTTAAAATAAATATTTTTATTTTATTTACATAAAATATATTTTTGATTTCCCCTTTAAGAATATGTGAAAGTAGGGCTGGAGAGAGAGCTTAGTGATTAAGGTTAACAAAATGGCCACCCCAAGTGGAGCACACAGGCCCCTTTTAGTCACAACTAGGGGAATTTCAGGTGGGGTTAGGTAATATTTTGAAATGATTGGCTAGGCAAGCAGCAGTTACAGTTGTATGTCTTTGATTGGCTGGGGCAAAAGGCGTGAAAGTAACATGTCTGGCATGTTTGGACTGTCTCCAGGAATTGACTCAGGCCCCTGGGCGGCTGTCTCTTCGGCCACATGTCAGGTCACTGTTGATTAACCACAGCCTGTCCTTTCCCAGAAGTCTTGCTGCCTCTCCGGAAAAACTGAAACCTAGGCCTAGTTAGGGTGGCACCTTACTGGAAGCCTGTCATGGCGTCAGTTTGGTCCCTTCATCAGGTAGTAGCAAACTTCCGACCCTGAAGGGACTCCTTTTCTCTTCACAGTAGGGTCACCCCCAAATGCTGCTGGTTCTGTTTCTCACTCAACAAATGTTTTCTGAGGACCTCCTGTGTGCCACGGATGTAACAGTGATCCAGACACATAGGACTCCTCTTAAAATTGGAGCCAGGGTGGTGGATCGAAGAAAGAGGGAAATACATTACTGTTTAATGACAAAATGTGAGAGCTACTATAAAGGGAAAACGTAGCGACTCCAGAAAGCATGAAACCACAGAGCTAATTTAGTCTAAAGATCAAATCCAAAGAATAAGTGGGAGTCAGCTTGGTGGAAGAGGTGAGGGTAGAAGGCGAGAAAGGCGTTTTGGACAGACTGAATGTGACCAGTCAAGGGCATGAGTCAGGGAGACTGGTGTCTTCACATTGTACGCTCAGCACATGTCTTCTCTCCTTAGTTCTTGATTGCTCTGGCTGGGTTCTGTGTTTCTCCTTACGTGTTACCTGTGGGAGCGAGGATCCTCTCCCATTGCTCTTCACTTGCTGGCCCTTAGTAGGTGTCAGTAGTTTTAACTTTACTGAGGAATATGCCCCAAATTCTTCTTCACTGGGTTAAAAACCCTAAAATAATGGCCTTCAGAGAGTTTAGAATTACTGCAAAAATCTAGCCCACCATCCTGGAAAAAAGAAGGAAGGAAAGAAAGAAAGAAAGAAAGAAAGAAAGAAAGAAAGAAAGAAAGAAAGAAAGAAAGAAAGAAAAAAAGAAAAAAACAAAACAAAAACTTTTGGCCACCTTACCAGATTACTCAACATAACATTTCTTCTCCACGATAAAATCATCTTTATTTATACTTCAGAGTCAAAGAAACTACACTTAATCATATTTTTATTTTTATAAGAAAGTCTGAAGATTACAAGATGGCATTCCTGTTAAAATCAAATGGCTTAATTGTAATCCCATTTATAATTGATGTTTTCACCTTGGGGGATTTGAAAATGAGGAGGGCTTCCTTTTATCTTTCCAGTGCAAAGCTAAAGGACCCAGGTTCAATCTCCCAGTACCTATGTAAAGCCAGTTGCACAAGGTGGTGCATGTGTCTGGAGTTCATTTGCAGGGCCTGGAGGTCCTGGCACATCCATACACACACTCTCTCTCTATCAAATAAATAAATAATAATAAAATACTTAAAATATATACATATCTGAAAGTAAGCAAATGAACTCCCAGCCTGTGCTGTACACATTTTGACCCCCTGGCGTTGCTTTGATGACAGAAGAGGAGGTGTATGAAGATTGCAAGGACTCCTACACTTGGTTCCCACAGTCAATGTGACGTCTCCCTTGGGGTCTGGCCTGTTGAGCTCGGAGGCTGCAGTTGCCCCAGGGCTAAGCAAGAAGCTTCCATTAGTGGGGAGAGTAGGGCTGGAAAATATCCCTGTCACAAAATCCTGAAGGTCAATGGGAAGGACAGAGTGAGGTGGTGCTCTGCCCATCACTGGCACCTCAGATCTGAGAATCAATTGAGATGTGATGAAGGACTCTGTGGGTCATGTGAGAGGTTCTCAATGCTGGCACCCAGCCCCCTCCATGATGTCACAGAGTTTCCATCTAACAGCGCCAATTATGTGATCCTGAAACTCAGCATGCTGGACTCATCACGAGCAAGGTGCAGTCTATTGCCCTCAACACAGCAAGTGGCGCACTCTTGATTTCCTGCTCATTTCAAGTCATTAGCTTGACATTAAGCACTACGCCACTTCTTACCTCCTTGAGGCCATCTTCTGGCTTAGACAGAGTCTCATCCCAGTGACCAGCTCAGCTCTTTCCTTGCCTTCCACTGCACTCATTTCCCTCTGCATTTCAAGATTGCTCGTGATGTCCATAGTTGTCTGTAAAACCTTGAGAAACTCTTCATCTCGGGGGTGGTGATTTTCTTTCTTTCTTTCTTTCTTTTGCTTGTCTTCCTCTATTGCTTCTCCACTGTATTTTTAAAAATATTTATTTGACAGAGTCAGATAGAGAAAAAGAGAGAATGGGCACACCAGGGCCTCCAGCCACTGCAAGTGAACTCCAGACACATGCGCCCCCTTGTGCATCTGGCTTACGTGGGTCCTGGGGACTTGAACGAGGGTCCTTAGGCTTCTCAGGCAGATGCCTTAACCGCTAAGCCATTTTCTCAGTCTGCTCCACTGTATTTTTTATGAGAAAGGGTCTCTCGCTGAATCTGGAACTAACCTACTTCACTAGATAAGCTAACCAGAAAATCCTGGGGCTCCTCCTATGTGTGCCTCCCCAAGTAAGTAGTGGGATTGCAGGTGCTCACTGCCATGCTTGGCATTTTATGTGGGTGTTGGGGAAGCGAACTCAGGTACTCAAACTTTAAGCCCTTTACTCCCTGAGCCATTTCCGCAGCCTTGAGGAATGATGACTTTTATCAGTAGGTCATGATCATAGTCAAGTCCTTCCTTCTCAGTAGGAGCCCCTGGCTACAGGTATACCCCCCTGCCTATTAGTCCTCTGCTCTACCCAAGGAAGTCCAGCTACTGAGCTAAACAGCAGCCACCATAGTTACTGTCTCTCTTCAGAGTCAAGCAACACTATAAGGCTGGAGAATCCAGACAAGAGAAGAGCCAGGCGGCTTTATCCTTCCATCCAGAGTTACCAGTCCCATCTGAGACCATCAGCCCAACTACAGACACCCCACCACCACCAGGGCCAGGTCCTGAAGCAGCAATAGCTGCTATGAAGACAGGTGAACTGTCCCAGGCCACAGCAGAAGCCCTTGCTTAGATAGACATGGGCTGTCCCTTGGCTCATCAGTCAGCCTCCCACCCAGACTGTCACCCAAACTGAAAAGCAGTCTAGGTTGTGGCCTTTCAGCTGCCTGCACACATAGAAGAGATGGCCAAATGTCTCCATATACTCCATCCCCCGCTCCCCAATACCAGCAGTGCAGTGAGCCACCGTCAGTTTGCCTGTCCCGATCTGGTGCAGTTCCTCCACTCCCCGACAGCTCCAGGCCTCTGTGTTCATTGGGCCTGACTTCTTCCACCAGATGATCTCCATCTAGGAACATGAGATCTCTATGTCTGCCATCCCTAGTATCCTCCTGGATTGGAGCATTGGGCCACTGCCTCCTCCAGGATGTTTTCTGTTTGTTTTTCTGCTGGGGAGCTAAAATAAATCACTGTTGGAGTGAGGAGTTGAAGAAGTTCTCCATCATCCATTTCCCCTTCTAACTCGTCTTCCGTGGCTGGAGAGAACAATGGGGGGAAAGGTTGTCGTTACCCTCATTCCTCAGAGCAAGCCCTCCAGGGACTGCAGGAGCCATCCGGGCAGGTACAAGCCCTGGGCCCTGGACATGAAGGAGATATGGCTTCAAGTCCTGCCAGGGAGCAGTGCTTAGCACTGTGTGGACTTAGAACCTGACTGTTCTCCTAGGCAGTGGGGCCCCTTAGTAGCAGCCCGAGTCCTGAGAATATAAGTTATTTCAAGGTCCATGGAGGGTCCTGGAGCCTGAGGAAAGATCCATCACTGTTTCAGGGCCCTCTTTCTCCTGGGTGCTTCTGGGCCATGTTCCTAGTCTTCCTTTAGGTCACTGTCACCATGGTAAATGGCAGTAACAAGAACCCTTCCTTCCCCCCCTCCCCCTCTCCCTTCTCTCTCTCCTCTTGATGGGCCTGGTGGAGGAGCTGGAGACCAGCAGCCCAGTGGACCTCTCATTCCTTCCTACTTCTGGTACCTGACCCTATCTCCACTTCTGCTTGTCAAATTTTTGCCAAGTCAGAAAATGGGAAAGGAGAGAAAAGACATGAACCCATGTCAAGAAGTGGTCCTTCTTTGCTCAAGAGATTTTTTTTTTTTTGTTTTTTGCCCATGTCCAGCACCGATGTAGACGCAAGGAAAGCATTGTGCTCGACCTGTCATCCCAGTGCTCAGGAGGCCGAGATGGGGGATTCTGCTGTGAAGCTGGTTAGCAGCTCTGAGTTGAAGTAAGAGACTCTGACTCAATACATAAGGGGGGAAGTAATTGAGGAAAACGCCTGTTGCAGTCAGGTTTGCATTGCTGGCAAAAATCACCCGACCAAGAGCAGCTTGTGGGAAAAAAAATGGTTTATTTTGGCTTACAGACTCGAGGGGAAGATCCATGATGGCAGGGAAAATGATGTCACGAGCAGAGGGTGGACATCACCCCCTGGTCAACATCAGGTGGACAACAGCAACAGGAGAGATGTGCCAAACACTGGCAAGGGGAAACTGGCTATAACACCCATAAGCCTGCCCCCAACAATGCACTGCCTCCAGGAGGCGTTAATTCCCGAATCTCCATCAGCTGGGAACCTAGCATTCAGAACGCCTAAGCTTATGTTGTTCTAATCAAACCTGAATCTAACCACCACAACACCCAATGTCAACTTTTGGCCTCCACAGGGCACACACATATGCACACGTGCACATACAAACACGCACAATCACATTACTTTTTTTTTTTTTTTTTTACTTTTTATTGACAATTTTCATAACCTTCTTTTGTCTTCCCTCCTCAATCCTCCTCCCACCGAACCCCTTGCTTCTTTCCAACTAGTCCCTCTTCTGTTCTGGTGTCTTTTTATTTTATTTTATTTTTTGGTTTATCAAGGTAGGAGGGGCTTCTGTAGCTTCTTAAAATAAATATTTTTATTTTATTTACATAAAATATATTTTTTGATTTCCCCTTTAAGAATATGTGAAAGTAGGGCTGGAGAGAGAGCTTAGTGATTAAGGTACTTACCTGCAAAGCTAAAGGACCCAGGTTCAATCTCCCAGTACCTATGTAAAGCCAGTTGCACAAGGTGGTGCATGTGTCTGGAGTTCATTTGCAGGGCCTGGAGGTCCTGGCACATCCATACACACACTCTCTCTCTCTCAAATAAATAAATACTAATAAAATACTTAAAATATATACATATCTGAAAGTAAGCAAATGAACTCCCAGCCTGTGCTGTACACATTTTGACCCCCTGGTATTGCTTTGATGACAGAAGAGGAGGTGTATGAAGGCTGCAAGGACTCCTACACTTGGTTCCCACAGTCAATGTGACGTCTCCCTTGGGGTCTGGCCTGTTGAGCTCGGAGGCTGCAGTTGCCCCAGGGCTAAGCAAGAAGCTTCCATTAGTGGGGAGAGTAGGGCTGGAAAATATCCCTGTCACAAAATCCTGAAGGTCAATGGGAAGGACAGAGTGAGGTGGTGCTCTGCCCATCACTGGCACCTCGGATCTGAGAATCAAATGAGATGTGATGAAGGACTCTGTGGGTCATGTGAGAGGTTCTCAATGCTGGCACCCAGCCCCCTCCATGATGTCACTGACGTTTCTATCTAACAGCGCCAATTATGTGATCCTGAAACTCAGCATACCGGACTCATCGCGAGCAAGGTGCAGTCTATTGCCCTCAACACAGCAAGTGGCGCACTCTTGATTTCCTGCTCATTTCAAGTCATTAGCTTGACATTAAGCACTACGCCACTTCTTACCTCCTTAAGGCCATCTTCCAGCTTAGACAGAGTCTCATCCCACTGACCAGCTCAGCTCTTTCCTTGCCTTCCACTGCACTCATTTCCCTATGCATTTCAAGATTGCTCGTGATGTCCATAGTTGTCTGTAAAACCTTGAGAAACTCTTCATCTCAGGGGTGGTGATTTTCTTTCTTTCTTTCTTTCTTTTGCTTGTCTTCCTCTATTGCTTCTCCACTGTATTTTTAAAAATATTTATTTGACAGAGTCAGATAGAGAAAAAGAGAGAATGGGCACACCAGGGCCTCCAGCCACTGCAAGTGAACTCCAGACACATGCGCCCCCTTGTGCATCTGGCTTACGTGGGTCCTGGGGACTTGAACGAGGGTCCTTAGGCTTCTCAGGCAGATGCCTTAACCGCTAAGCCATTTTCTCAGTCTGCTCCACTGTATTTTTATGAGAAAGGGTCTCTCGCTGAATCTGGAACTAACCTACTTCACTAGATAAGCTAACCAGAAAATCCCGGGGCTCCTCCTATGTGTGCCTCCCCAAGTAAGTAGTGGGATTGCAGGCGCTCACTGCCATGCTTGGCATTTTATGTGGGTGTTGGGGAAGCGAACTCAGGTCCTCAAACTTTAAGCCCTTTACTCCCTGAGCCATTTCCACAACCTTGAGGAATGATGAATTTTATCAGTAGGTCATGATCATAGTCAAGTCCTTCCTTCTCAGTAGGAGCCCCTGGCTACAGGTATACCCCCTCACCCCCACCTATTAGTCCTCTGCTCTACCCAAGGAAGTCCAGCTACTGAGCTAAACAGCAGCCACCATAATCGCTGTCTCTCTTCAGAGTCAAGCAACACTGTAAGGCTGGAGAATCCAGACAAGAGAAGAGCCAGGCGGCTTTATCCTTCCATCCAGAGTTACCAGTCCCATCTGAGGCCATCAGCCCAACTACAGACGACACCACATCACCACCAGGGCCAGGTCCTGAAGTAGCAATAGCTGCTATGAAGACAGGTGAACAGTCCCAGGCCACAGCAGAAGCCCTTGCTTAGATAGACATGGGCTGTCCCTTGGCTCATAAGTCAGCCTCCCACCCAGACTGTCACCCAAACTGAAAAGCAGTCTAGGTTGTGGCCTTTCAGCTGCCTGCACACATAGAAGAGATGGCCAAATGTCTCCATATACTCCGTCCCCCGCCCCCCAATACCAGCAGCACAGTGAGCCACCGTCAGTTTGCCTGTCCCGATCTGGTGCAGTTCCTCCACTCCCCGACAGCTCCAGGCCTCTGTGTTCATTGGGCCTGACTTCTTCCACCAGATGATCTCCATCTAGGAACATGAGATCTCTATGTCTGCCATCCCTAGTATCCTCCTGGATTGGAGCATTGGGCCACTGCCTCCTCCAGGATGTTTTTCTGTTTGTTTTTCTGCTGGGGAGCTAAAATAAATCACTGTTGGAGTGAGGAGTTGAAGAAGTTCTCCATCATCCATTTCCCCTTCTAACTCGTCTTCCGTGGCTGGAGAGAACAATGGGGGGAAAGGTTGTCGTTACCTCATTCCTCAGAGCAAGCCCTCCAGGGACTGCAGGAGCCATCCGGGCAGGTACAAGCCCTGGGCCCTGGACATGAAGGAGATATGGCTTCAAGTCCTGCCAGGGAGCAGTGCTTAGCACTGTGTGGACTTAGAACCTGACTGTTCTCCTAGGCAGTGGGCCCCTTAGTAGCAGCCCGAGTCCTGAGAATATAAGTTATTTCAAGGTCCATGGAGGGTCCTGGAGCCTGAGGAAAGATCCATCACTGTTTCAGGGCCCTCTTTCTCCTGGGTGCTTCTGGGCCATGTTCCTAGTCTTCCTTTAGGTCACTGTCACCATGGTAAATGGCAGTAACAAGAACCCTTCCTTCCCCCCCTCCCCCTCTCCCTTCTCTCTCCCTCTTGATGGGCCTGGTGGAGGAGCTGGAGACCAGCAGCCCAGTGGACCTCTCATTCCTCCTACTTCTGGTACCTGACCCTATCTCCACTTCTGCTTGTCAAATTTTTGCCAAGTCAGAAAATGGGAAAGGAGAGAAAAGACATGAACCCATGTCAAGAAGTGGTCCTTCTTTGCTCAAGAGATTTTTTTTTTTTTTTTTGGTTTTTCGATGTAGGGTCTTGCTCTAGCTCAGGCTGACCTGGAATTCACTATGTCGCCTCAGGGTGGCCTTGAACTCATGGCAATCCTCCTACCTCTGCCTCCCAAGTGCTGGGATTAAAGGTGTGTACCACCATGCCCGGCTTTGCTCAAGAGATTTTAAAGAGAGTTTGAGGACACTGTCAGGAAACAGGCATCCTCCATGACTTGGAATTTTTCCATAGAAGGTAGGAATAACAAGGCCAGAACAGGGGGTGCTTTTGTAATTTTGTGGTTTGAACGATACCATCATTTTGTCCTGGTATATCACAGTCACAGAATGGCCTTGGATGATACTAGTATCCTATTAAATCTTTATCCCCAACAGAAGCTCATTGTAGTCTAGCTGTGCATGGCAGCCATCTTGAACAGCCCAGGAACCCCTCAGGTGTAAGGGTCTGAAAATCGCTGAAGAAGGACCCTGAGCCCAAATAGTATATAAAAACAAAGAGCGTTTATTCTACAGAATCAGCCAGCATGCAGGGGTCAACCATTCATACAAAATGGCCACCCCAAGTGGAGCACACAGGCCCCTTTTAGTCACAACTAGGGGAATTTCAGGTGGGGTTAGGTAATATTTTGAAATGATTGGCTAGGCAAGCAGCAGTTACAGTTGTATGTCTTTGATTGGCTGGGGCAAAAGGCGTGAAAGTAACATGTCTGGGCATGTTTGGACGTGTCTCCAGGAATTGACTCAGCCCCTGGGCGGCTGTCTTCTTCGGCCACATGTCAGGGTCACTGTTGATTAACCACAGCCCTGTCCTTTCCCAGAAGTCTTGCCTGCCTCTCCGGAAAAACTGAAACCTAGGCCTAGTTAGGGTGGCACCTTACTGAAGCCTGTCATGGCGTCAGTTTGGTCCCTTCATCAGGTAGTAGCAAACTTGCACGACCCTGAAGGGACTCCTTTTCTCTTTCACAGTAGGGTCACCCCCAAATGCTGCTGGTTCTGTTTCTCACTCAACAAATGTTTTCTGAGGACCTCCTGTGTGCCACGGATGTAACAGTGATCTGGACACATAGGACTCCTCTTAAAATTGGAGCCAGGGTGGTGGATCGAAGAAAGAGGGAAATACATTACTGTTTAATGACAAAATGTGAGAGCTACTATAAAGGGAAAACGTAGCGCCTTCAGAAAGCATGAAACCACAGAGCTAATTTAGTCTAAAGATCAAATCCAAAGAATAAGTGGGAGTCAGCTTGGTGGAAAAGGTGGGGGTAGAAGGCGAGAAAGGCGTTTTGGATAGACTGAATGTGACCAGTCAAGGGCATGAGTCAGGGGGACTGGTGCCTTCACATTGTACGCTCAGCACATGTCTTCTCTCCCCTTAGTTCTTGATTGCTCTGGCTGGGTTCTGTGTTTCTCCTTACGTGTTACCTGTGGGAGCGAGGATCCTCTCCCATTGCTCTTCACTTGCTGGCCCTTAGTAGGTGTCAGTAGTTTTAACTTTACTGAGGAATATGCCCCAAATTCTTCTTCACTGGGTTAAAAACCCTAAAATAATGGCCTTCAGAGAGTTTAGAATTACTGCAAAAATCTAGCCCACCATCCTGGAAAAAAAAAAAAAAAGAAAAGAAAGAAGAAAGAAAGAAAGAAAGAAAGAAAGAAAGAAAGAAAGAAAGAAAGAAAGAAAGAAAGAGAAAAAGAAAAAAAAACAAAACAAAAACTTTTGGCCACCTTACCAGATTACTCAACATAACATTTCTTCTCCCACGATAAAATCATCTTTATTTTATACTTCAGAGTCAAAGAAACTACACTTAATCATATTTTTATTTTTATAAGAAAGTCTGAAGATTACAAGATGGCATTCCTGTTAAAATCAAATGGCTTAATTGTAATCCCATTTATAATTGATGTTTTCACCTTGGGGGATTTGAAAATGAGGAGGGCTTCCTTTTATCTTTCCAGTGCACAGCGCCTTCTGAGGCTCGTGTGGGCACAGGAGGAGGAATTTGGAGCTCTTCATTCGGCCCCTGACTCACCAGGTTACCCAATTTAACCTCACCTTTTCCTCATCTGTGAAATGGGGTTGATAATACTTACCTCCCTCGCCGGGGTGTCGGGAGTATTAATTAGCGTATGTCAAGGGCTTTGAGATCTTCAGATGAAAGGCCCCAGGTAGCTGGGGATAGAGTATTATTATGTAAAGCTCGCTGCCTCCCACTTTCACCTGAACAGGGATTCCCAATTACAGTGAGGGGTGACGCCCGCATTCAGACAGGACAAGGCTTGTTCTATTGGTCCATCAGGACACACCTATTTGAGGGGATTAGTTTTGTGAAAACTGGCCATTATGCCCAGGACTTTTATTTCAACCCGTTTTGTTGTCTTTAAAGACTGAGCCATTGGGAAAGTCTGGTTTCACATTTCAATTGGGAGAACTGGCCTTTCCTGGCCACGCCTCCTTACAGCTAAGCAGCTTAGGCGGGAGGTATGGAACTCACAACCCATAAAATGAAATTATATTATATGGAAGGGCGACTTTAGTTTCTGAGAAACCAGCTGGAGGTTGAAGACAATACGACCCACTTAATTAGGAAAGGAAGAACAGACTCCCACGTATAATTTTCTGGATTCCAATTTCAAAGGATTTGTAAGTTGCAAAAAATTAATTCTCTCATTAGGGCCACATTTCATACATGGCAGCCAATTAAGTCAATTTATGACTTTTTTCTTTTCTTTTTTTTTTTTTAACACTCTTTCGTGGATCACTGTTGACGATCCAGGATTTGAGAATTAGCAAACTTCTATCTGGCCTCCGAAAACTTATTCGCATGATTCTTCAAACAGCTGATTGAAATAACAGATGTTCTTTGAGGATTCAAAGCATCATTAATTTTTCTTGTACTAGGTTTTTTTTTTTTTACTATTTTATTTTTATTTACTTATTTATGAGAGAGAGAGAGAGAGAGAATAGACATGCCAGGGTCTTCAGCCACTGCAAACGAACTCCAGACACATGTGCCACTTTGTGCATCTGGCCTACCTGGGTCCTGGGGAATTGAACCTGTGTCCTTAGGAATTCCAGGCAAGTGCCTTACCAGCTGAGCCATTTCTCCAGCCCTTGTTTGTTTTTTGATTTAATACCAGACTGTGCATCTTCTGGCTTCAAAACTAACTGGTCCTTTCTACTTCTATGCAGAGCAATACCAGATGAGACTGTTTAAAAAAGATGGAGTGACAAAATTTATATCCTTTTTTAAGATAGACAGTAATAAATATTTTCTTATCTAGATGAAAAGGAAACATATCCATGAAATGAATTTCCAATACAAGTATAAACACTACATGGCCCTTTTCAGATTCATTGCTAACTGGGGATAACTTAGGTGGAAAGAGAGGTAAAAATGTGATTGTTTAACAGAGCCCAGAAAGTAAATTCATTATGTAAATAATAGAAATATTTGCTTTACTTAAGAGTGAGATCTGACATTGTTTGGGGCAGGAGAAACCAGTTAGTGGTATTGTTAGCATTCAAAGTACATGCCAGTTTACAAATAATTCTTATCTACCTATTAACACACTTATTAGTCACACTTTTAAAACTCATAGCCCATTATCCTGACTGTAGTAGTGCAAACAGCTTACTAAAGCACACCCGTAGATCTTTTCAAAAAAAAAATTTTTTTTACAGAGTTAAGTGAGCTTTCTTCTATATTAATTCGGTTAATTTTAAAAGTAGTTTAATGCTAAAAATCATCTATTAAGCTAGTCAACAAACACTACATCACTGAGAATGACATTGTCCCAGACAGAAGTAGGGAGGAAGGGAGAAAAGCTAGCACACAAATAAATTGTTGTGTACTGTGACATGGAAGAAATCTTACTTATTCTGGTGAGATCTGTATGGTACAGCGAGGTGACATCAGGGTCCATACTTTCAAAGTAGTGTGAAGTTGTGAGTTGCTGATAGGAAGGGGGCACAAAGGAAGGAAGAGAGGGTGAGAAGAAATGGAAGGTCTGTGGAATAGCATGTGGGGTCAGGCAGTGAGGGGCAGCAGGGCTGTAAATGCATCTTTATTTAGCCCAAATGCCACTGGACATCCCTGGGGGGCTTTAGTGGTAGGATGGTACCAACTCCAAGGAGTAAAACTTATTCTCAGAGTTACACATTACCCCCTCCCCCAGCTTACAAATTCTCCCCTGTTTCCTTCATACTTTCACTAGCATAAGAAATTACCTACCAGGCTGGAGAGATGGTTTAGCAGTTAAGCGCTTGCCTGTGAAGCCTAAGGACCCTGGTTCAAGGCTTGATTCCCCAGGACCCACGTTAGCCAGATGCACAAGGGGGCGCATGCATCTGGAGTTCATTTGCAGTGGCTGGAGGCCCTGGTGCGCCCATTCTCTCTCTCTCTATCTGCCTCTTTCTCTCTCTGTCACTTTCAAATAAATAAAAATGAACAAAAAAAAAAAAGAAATTACCTAGCATGTAAATACTTTTCTGTTCTTTATACAAATGAATATGAACACAAATTCTCATTTTTCTTCTTTTCTTAACTCAGAGGCAGCATATTAAAGTCAGAATTCTCCATCTTGCTTTTTTTCTCTTAATACTTATGATTTGTATTTATTATACTATTTATGATTGACAGTGCGAATTTATGGATATAATGTGATGTTTCCCATTCATATGTACATGTGTAATCTTGAGTAATTAGCATATCCATCACCTTAAATTTCTATCATTTCTTTTATTTTTTATTTTTTTATATTTTATTTATTTATTTATTTAGGAGAAAAAGGCAGATAGAGTACAAACTCCAGACATATGTTGCACTCTCTGCATCTGGCTTTATGTGGGTACTGGGGAATCAAACCTGGGTCCTTAGGGTTTGCAGGCAAGTGCCTTAACTGCTGAACTATCTCTCCAGCCCCTATCATTTCTTTACTTAACTCTGTTCCCCTTACTATGCAATAGAGTGCCAGGACTCACTCTTCTCAGCCTATTACATTATACCTGCGGACTAACCTCACCTCAACGGCCCATCCTTCCTCTCCCAGCCTCTGGGAAGCAATCTTTGACGCTTACCTTGGGTGAGGTCAAAGATTATAGATTCCACAGAGGAGTGAGTGGGCTACACCTTGACTTTCGCTACCAGGGCCTGCGTGGGAAGGGGTAAGCTGGGGTGCATCTCCATTTGTATGGGGCCCCTCCCTTAGTGATGCTGGTAGGTATGCAGAATCCACTGGTCTGTGTGTGTGTTGGGGGGGGGCACACATTGGAAGAATGGCAGCGTGGAAGCAGAAGGAGCAGAAAGGAAGGCACAATTGTAGGAACTTCTAGGGTCCTTAGGAAGGGAAATGTATGATAGAGTCTTGATAAAATTTTCAAACAGGTGCTTTTCCTTCCTGACTAGTCAGGTCTCTTCCCCTTCCCCACCTCCCAGTAAGGAAGGGAAAGCAGAGGACAAAGGGAGGGTAATCCTGGTCATATGCAGAAAGGGCTTCCAGCTGCTTCACATAGGCTGACCAAAGAGGACCTGGATTCCATCCTCAGTGAACTGGTATGGAGGAGGGCAGGAAGGCACCCTAGATTCTCCAGGAGCCTGTGAAGAACACTGGTTGGCCATTGGAGCTCTCTGGAAAGCCTTTAGAAGTTAACCACACTGAGGAGATGACAGGCCCCAGGCTCACCCAGGTGTCCTGGGGGGAACCACGTGTGACAGAGGCCAGTGGGATTCAGAGCCATGTCTCAGGACTGCCTTCGTATCCAAGGGTGGAAGAAGGTTTCCACATGGGAAGAGTCCACAGGTTGAGACCATCAGGCTATCAGCGCCGACCTTGGACATGGGATCAGGGCGAGACCTTACCTTATAGAGGAGTAGATAGGAAGATATCTGTCGGGGTGAGGGGCTGGGGGGGAGAATGAGCATTTATTCAAAGAGACTGTTATCTTAAACCCATGTTTAAGTTATTGGGTCAGGTTATGTTTGTTTGTATTTTTGACGCTGATGAGCAGATAATCATAGCGGGGGAAAAGTGGTTCTTTATTTTGTGTATCTAACTGGTGTATTTGCAGCTTTACTACAATATTATTTAAAGTTTTCATAGCATAACTGGTTACATCTTCTCTTAAGACTAGAACATTTCAAGTTGGCTAAGAGAGTTTCACTCAAGATTTAGAAAGATGCTAATGAAATGTGCAGGACAAAGAGAGTTGAGCCAGCGACGGGCATGTTTCTGAGATAGGAACGAGGAAGAATTTACAGAAGTTACAAGTCCAGGGGCTTTACCCCCTCCTGCCTTCTCATGGGCAGGAACTCGTTATCCTCTCTCCTCTTTCCTTCTCTTAATCTAATAAAATCTCTTTAAACTTAAAGAAAAAAAAGAAGTTATAAATTCAGTGGCAAGACAAGTTGAGTTTTAGAATTACTGTTCTCAAGGTCTGGCTTTTTCTTCCTAAGACCCTTCTCTCATTACTGGTTTATCACTTGGGTTGCCTTTGGTTTGCTTTTGTATTTTACTTTGAAATAGGGAAATAGTAGCTGCCCCATTCCTAAAAGGTTAAGGGTATTGTCGAATCAGAAGGCTGAAATCTCTCTGCCTGGCTGGCAGCATTGCTAACGAGAGCTGGCTAATGATTTTTGTTGTTGTTGTTGTTGCTGTTTTTTGAGGTAGGGTCTCACTCTAGCCCAGGCTGACCTGGAATTCACTATGGAGTGTCAGGGTGGCCTCGAACTCACGGCGATCCTTCTACCTCTGCCTCCCGAGTGCTGGGATTAAAAGCGTGCGCCACCACACCTGGCTGGCTAATGATTTTTGTTGTTGTTCTGTAAATGTTAACTGTTTGCTTTCATTGGAGCATTAGAGAAACTATTGTTTCTTTAATGCTGGGAGAACCTCTATTCTCAGAAAGAACATGATTCCTTGGTAGAAAAAAACTTATTCCTGAGAAAGTTTACTGCCAGTACCACAGGTTTCCTACAAACACTTCTCTCCCTTGAATGTGATGCCCAAAACAGAAAACTTTGAGGACCAGGACTATTTCCCATCACTCTTTTTTTTTTTGGTATGTGTGTGTGTAATATATATATATATGGTGTGTATATGTGGTGTTTGCACATTTATATGCACATGTGCATACCCTGTGTACATGATTACAGGGGCACGAGGAATAAATCAAATGTCCCCTTTCTTTCTGTTTTATTTCCTGGAAATAAGAGACTCTCACTGAACCTGGATCTCTCCACTTTTCACTGAGACCGGCTGATCAAGGAGCCCCAGCAATCCTCCTGCCTCCACCTTCCTCAGTGCTGGTGATACAGGCTTACACGGCCATACCTGGCTTCTTAAGTGGATGCTTGGGATTGAACCCAGGTCCTCAGGCTTCACAGCAAAGGCTCTTACCTGAGGAGCCGCCTATCCAGCACCTGTTTACTAACACTTAGAAAATGACTTGGTTCTACAATCTCCCTACCCCCAAATACCTTCTTCATTTAAGCAAAAATATGACTAAGAACAGGCAGGATACTTTTTATTCGTAGTCTCCTAAAATGTTTATATTGTCTTGAATTTGCCACTAATTGAAGGGTACCATACAAAGAATTTGAAATAAACTATTTGATCGTGAAATTCATGTGGTTCTTAGGTAAATGGCTTAATTGTATAGTATTTTTACGATGGGTAATTGTAAGATTTTTGCATTATATAATTTCCTAGCTGGTGCTCTTCAATAAAGACTTTTAATAGTAGCATGGGCTTTGAGTAGTTGCTGTAACGATTAGACACAAGTATTATTAGCCCAATAAAACACACCCCTGTTGACTCCTGATACAGATATTACTTTACAAAATAAGAAAAAAAATGTGAATAAACAAATCAAAGTAAAGTCTGAAGAGATAGCTTAGTGGGTAAAGTGCCTTGTAAGCATGAGTTCCATCCTTGGTACTCACATAAAAATGCCGAACATGGGCTGGAGAGACGGTGAGCATGCTTCCTATGCAAGCATAAAGGGGTCTGAAACCACCTCACTGCCAATCTCAGATCCCACGTAAACACGTGTGCATGGCCACAGGTAACCCCAGCCCTGCAAAGGGGAGCAGACACAGGGGTTCTTCTAGGCTCATGCAAAACAACAAGCCATGGTATCCATAAATGACTCTGGCTCAAATAACGGGAGGGGGGGGACAGAACAGGGTTGGCAAGATGGCTCAGTGGTCAAAGGTGCTTGCTTACAAACCCTGGTGGCCTGGGTTCAGTTCCTCAGTACCTATGGGTGCACAAAATGTCACATGTGTCTGGAGTTTGTTTGCAGTGGCAGAAGGCTTTGGTGTGTCCATGTCCATTCATTCTCTTTCTCTCTTTCTCTCTTTCTCCTCTCTCTGTCTCTTTCTCTCTCACCTGATTGGTGAAATCCACCCAGTGAGAGTCCCTCAATCAAAAGGTGGACAGCGCCCAGGAGTCACAACCCTCTGACATTGCACTGTGGCCTCTACATGCGTGGGCACACATGTGGCCCCTGTACCTGCATCTGTACACACACAGCTATCCCCCAATGCACAAAAAAAAAAAAAAGAAAAGAAAAATCACTAAAGCCACATAGTTATCATTGAACAGTGGACGTCGAGGAAGAACAATTTTCATCAGTTCAGGCAAAGAAGTCAGGGAAAAGAGGAGAAAGGGAACCAGAATGGCTGTTGCTTATGTGTGATTTTGACGTTTTCCTATGGAGGATTCCATACATTTTGAGTTCTCTTTTGTCTCATTTCTTTTCTTTTTTTTTTTTAAGAAAAACTTTTTGTTTATTTATTTGCCAACAGAAAGAGACAGAGGGAAGAAAGAGAGAGAAAGAGAGAGAGAACGAATGGGTGCACTGGGGCTCTAGCCACTGCAAATGAACTCCAGGAGCACATCTGACTTTACATGGGTACTGGGGGCACTAGGCTTTGCAGGCAAGCGCCTCAACCACTGAGCCATCTCTCCAGCCCTTGTCTCATTTCTGAAATCCTCTCGTCATGGCATCTGCTCTCACTTCAGTTTCTGTCCTTTGTGGACAAGAGACACCTTCACAGATGCTGAGCCTGTCTTTTTAATTTGTTTCCTGAGAAGAGCACAAACAAACCACTTTCACTGCTGAAAATGAGTAGCCCTTGCTCAGAGATGCTGAAGGTTGCCCAGGTAAATGTTAGGGGCCATGTTAGAGACTTCTCTTAGGTTTTCAGTTTACATGATGTATTTATCCTTTTCACTCTCCCTTGTGAAACCTGTTTCTCTCCTCTCTCTATCTCTCTCAATTTAAGCAGAGAAAATGAGTGTACCAGGGCCTCCAGCCACTGCAAATGATCTCCTGATTCATGTGCCCCTTTGTGCATCTGGCTTTATGTGGGCACTGAGGAATCGAACATGGGTCATTAGGCCCTTGTGAAACCTTTAACTGGTGATGGAAAGGCACTGAGCTACTTATCAGAACTATTCCATGCAAAAGAATATGGCATAGACCATAGCCAACTGAAAGCTGGAAAAAGCTGCACTGTGTGCAGCCCTATGGGAGACAGAAGTCATCAGTGGTGAAAACAGTGGACACTGGAAGCCTCAAGTTTGGCCAGACAGGCCAAATGATTGAACGAGTGCAATAGTGGCATGTCTGCTCTGGGGGAAACCAACTGCTCTTTAATTGGATGGAAGGCCCCCTCTATGGTAGGGAATACATGCCTGGTACTGAAAACCTAATCAAAAGCCTATGGCAGGGGAGGTCATGAGCCTTAGGGGTATAAAACCTGCTTTTGTCTGGATAAATGTATATATTATTGTCTCCAAACTGCCCTGAAAGCACTACACGTACTACTAATGCTACTCTCACTTCTGGTTAGAGAAGCCTCTCTTTTCACATGGCGGTGACCACTGGGATGACCCAAAAGGCAACATAGTGCTGAGACCCTCCAAGGCTCGGGGTCCATTATGGAAGAGGTGGTGGAAAGAATGTAAGAGCCAAAGGAAGGGTACCACTCCTTCCAACGCAACTGTCCAGACAGAAATTGACCTCAATATCCGTGACCTTGCAGTGCCTAGCAATGCATTCACAAGACCCTCATAATAGGAGGAAAAGATGACACCAAAAAAGACATCAAGTTAAAAGAGAGACTAATGGAGAGAAGGAGGGGATATGATGGAGAGCAGAGTTGTGGAAGGGAAAGTGGGGGAGGGGAGGGAAATATAGTTTATTGTCTGTGAGTACAGAAGTGGTTAGTAAAAAAAAATCAAAATTAAAAAAAATGGCATCTGGTGTCTGAGATGTCACCTTTGACAGAGACTCAGAGAGTGTTCAAGGAAATGGGTGAAGTCCTTGCCAGCGTCCTTTGTGTCGAGCTGACTCATACCACAACAAATATTTGAGTGCTTGTTATCTGCCAGCCACTATTCCAGGGACTGGAGATGGGATTTTTCTTTTATTAACAGTGCTAGGGTGGAACCTAGGCCACACACATGCTGGGCAAGCCCTGTGTCGTGGAGCCACATCCCCAGCCTTGACAATGGGCGTCCTGGTGGGACATGCCTCACAGTCGTGTGTTCACATAGTATGAACCAAAAAAGACAGAGGCCGGACTCGAAACATCAGTTCTCCCCTAACCTTTGGCGTGGGGAAGATCTTCCAATTCTCTTTTTCTTTTTTTCTTTTTCCTGACTCACATGTGCGGTTGTGTGATAGTAGGAAAGTTGTTGGTTTACTTCGGGGTGTGTTTTCTCCATCTAAAATTTGGTAACTGGAACAAAGGACCTCAATGTATTTCTCAAAATGCGCGGTACATGGAAGTCATCGGAAGGGTTAGTTCAAGTAGGTATTGTACTTCTGCTCCAGGTCTCGGATTCACTTTAGCTGGAGTGAGGATGAGAATTGGTGTTTCCAACAAGTTTCCAGGTGACACTCGTCTAGCTCCAACCTTGAGGCTCACTGGTCTAGGATACATTGTTCTATCATAACTCTGAATTTTAGGGTGTGTCACCATGATGTGCACGTGAACTTTTCCACCTCTAACTCTCTCAGAATCTCTTCCTCACAGTCATTCCTTCTTAGGCTGTGTAGAGTAGCATCCAGAAAATCTACTCAATGACTCCTCATCTTAATGTAGAAATTTTAAAAAATGGGGGCTGGAGAGATGGCTTAGTGGTTAAAGTGTTGGCCAGCAAGGCCAAAGGACCCAGGTTTGATTCCCCAGTACCCGTATAAAGCCAGATGCACTAGGTGGCGCATGTGTCTGGAGTTCGTTTGCAGTGGCAGGAGGCCCTGGCACACCCCCTCTCTCTCTTTCCTTCCATGCATCTTTCTCCCTCTTCAAATAAATCCATCAATTGGGGGCTGGAGAGATGGCTTAGTGGTTAAGCTCTTGCCTGTGAAGCCTAAGGACTCCGGTTTGAGGCTCAATTCTCCAGGACTCACATTAGCCAGATGCACAAGGGGGCACACGCGTCTGGAGTTTGTTTGCAGTGGCTGGAAGCCCTGGAGTGCCCATTCTCTCTCTCTCTCTCTCTCTCTCTCTGACTCTTTCTCTGTCACTCTCCAATAAATAAATAAAAATGAACAAAAAATAAAATAAATCCATCAATAAAAATATTTTTTTTTACAAATTCAAAAAATTGGATACTATGAAAATGAGAGTGACTCCTTTATACCCAGGATGGATGAAAACCACTTTCATTTCTGGGTCTGTGACATGTACAGTGACTTTCAAACATAAGAAGGCTCTCATGGACTTTTGTGTTGAATACTTGGTCCCCTGCTGGTGGTGTTCTTTTGAGAGATAGTGGAAATTTTGGAAGATGGGGCCTTGCTGGAGGAGGCGGATCACTGGCGGTAGACCTTTGAATGATGTCCTCGGTCCCTTCTTGTCTGCCTGCTTCCTGTCAGCTGTGAAGATCACCTCTGCCACAAAGCTTCTACTGCCTGACGCTCTGCTTCACCATGGGCCCAGAACCAGTGGAGCCAAAGACTGTGGACTGAACCCTGTGAAACCGGGAGCCAAAATAAGTCCTCCCTCCCTTAAGTATACTGTCACAGCCATAAAAAAAAGTAAATAAAACTGACACACATTATTTACACACCTTATTCATTTAGCCGTTATGTGATTCATTATGTGATTACTGAATTCTTCAGCTCAGTTCTGTTAAAACTCCACCTGTAACTTTAAAGTTCCATAAGCAGAGACAGGAATTGTGTTTGTGCATAGGTACGTGTGTTCTTATCCACGTGGGTGCATGTGGATGTGGAGGTCAGAGATCAACTGCTCAGGAATGCTGTCCACTTTTTTTTCTTTTTCTTTTTTCTTTTTTTTTTTTTCTTTGAGGTTGGGTCTCGCTCTAGCCCAGGCTGACCTGGAATTCACTATGTAGTCTCAAGGTGGCCTCAAACTCATGGCTATCCTCCTACTTCTGCCTCCCAAGTGCTGGGATTAAAGCTGTGTGCCACCATGCCTGGTGAGAAAAGAGCCTTTAAAAACTGGTTATTAATTCCTTAATCTGGAAAAAAAAATGTTTTTGGTTTTTCAAGGTAGAGTCTCACTCCAGCCCAGGCTGACCTGGAATTCACTATGTAGTCTCAAGGTGGCCTCGAACTCATGGCGATCCTCCTACCTCTGCCTCCCGAGTGCTGGAATTAACGGTGCGTGCCGCTATGCCTGGCTGTCCACCTCTTTTTGAGACAGGCTCTCTCACTGGCCTGGAACATGTCAATTAGGCTAGACTGACTGGATGGCTATCCCCAGGGTTCCTCTTTTTTTTTTTTTTCCCCTGCCTGGCATTTTTATGTGGGTTCTGGGATCAAACTCAGGTCCTCATGCTTGCAAGGTAAGCACTTTAGTAACTGAGTAGTCTCCCCAGCCCCAGGAATGCAATCTTGCCTGTGTGTGTGTGTGTGTGTGTGTGTGTGTTATATCATAGCATAAGCACATGCATGTACCCCATGTGCATGTGTGAGGAGGGCAGAGCAGAACATTGGCTGTCCTCGGTCACTCCTCTGCCTTGTTTCCTTGAGACTAAGGCTGTCCCTTCACCCGGAGCTGCCAATTTGGGTCAGATCAATGGGCCCCAGTGATGCCTCTGTCTGCCTTCTCACGCTACTGGTGTGTGTGGCAATGCCCAGCTTTAAGTGTGGATACCAGGGCTCGAACTCAGATCCTAATGCTTGTGTAGGAAGCACTTCTTACCCACTGAGCCATCTCTTGAGCCCCAGAAGTTGAATTTTTAAGTTTCACTTCATTCAGAGAACCAGTGATCTGAAAAGGCAGCAGATTAACACCCTTAAAAAAAAAAAAACCTGCCTGATTTAGTGGTTAAGGCACCTGCCTGTGGAGCCTAAGGACTCAGGTTTGATTCCCCAATGCGCATGTAAGTCAGATGCACAAGGTGGCACAAGTATCTGGAGTTTATTTGCAATGGCTGGAGGTCCTGGCATGCCCATTCTCTCCTTTTCTCAAACAAAAATTTAAATTTATTTGTTGGAGATAGAGAAATGGAAAGAGAGAGGCAGATAGAGAATGGGCACATGCCAGGGTCTCCAGCCACTGCAAACGAGCTACAGATTCATGCGCCACCTTACTCATCTGGCTTACATGGGTACTGAAGTATCAAACCTGGGTCCTTAGGCTTCACAGGTAAATGTCTTAGCTGCTAAACCATCTCTCCAGTTCCAACAATTTTTTTTAAACTGCCTTATTCACTTTCTCCCTCTCAAATCAATAAATATTTTTTTAACTGCCTGATTCTTTCTCTCTCTCTCCCCTCTCTTATTGCAAATAAATAAATAAAAATTTTAAAAACTGTCTCACATCTTATCTCCAGCCAGCACCCCTCAGTCACTTCAAAGCTCAGTGCTGTACTTTTGGTCAGGTGGTCAGCCATATCTCTGAGACTTCTGATATCTGTTCCTCTCACATTATTATCTCCTTATACTGTCACCCTCTGGATGTCTGGGCTCAGGCCCTTCTTAAAACACTGAATCTAGTTAGTGTCTGCTGGTATCAACCTTGTATTGCTCTAGGGGCATCTGGGCTGGGCAATGGCATTTATCTCAAAACAAACAAACCATTAACACTGTGTACATGTTAAGCTTTTAAAACCTGTATGTACAAGTTCCTGTCTACAATAGGGAGTTCAACAGTGTCTATAATACAGATTATAAAAATGCCCCTATCTGTTGCTCCTGTTCCTAGCACACCCCTTCTTTCACTAACAGATCTCTGTTTTCTGTGGTGGGGGAACAGAGGGAATATTTTCTTGGCATAGGAAATCCAACAGGGTATTGGCAAACGGAAAGGCCAGGAAAATTCTGGTTTATGCTGTTGAACGTTTATGTAATCTAGCAGGTTCTACAGGTTCACCTGCGGGTTCTCTAGATGGCTGTCTTGATGTCTTCATTGGAGGGAACTGACTCTATAATGAACCCTTTTCCATGCCACAGGGAAAGAAATTTGTGGAAATCATGGTGTTCAGATCAATGCTCTTTGGATTCATGTTCTCTCTCTCTCTCTCGGTCTCACATTTAGATCCTTACATATAGGAGTGGTTTGACTCAGGTGTCCCCCATGAACTCAGGTATTCTGCATGCTAGGTTCCTAGCTGATGGCAATTGGAAATTAAAGCCTCCTAGAGGGAGTATACTTGATAGACTATTCTGGTCAGAGTTGAAAGACCTTAATGTAGTAAGAACTATAGACTGTGAGGTTTGGCTTATGAGGCTGAGAAAAATTTGTTTGGACTGGGCCAGAAGCAGTTTGTGTTAGAGCCTTGCTGTTATGCCGGTGTCCTCAGAACTTGTGCAGGGTTGCATTGTGTAGAAATGGACTGGTGTGAGCAGAGGGATATGGTACTGAAGTGAAATCTTTGGGCTGAAACTTCTGCCCATTCAGCTGCAATTCTATGAAAGATTACAATTTTTGAGATTGGAACAGCTGACCTGCACTGGGGCAACAGGAAGAATGTAGTCTTTTGGAGGGACCTGAGTGTTCAAGGAGTGTCCTATTCTTCAAAGTCTGCTTTATTCCCTCCTGGGTTAACAAATTGGCACCCTACCTGGTATTGTGGAGTATAAGAAATGCAGGAAAGAGAGGGTCATTGAATTTGCAATGTGGTCTTGTGTTTTGGAAACGGCCATGGGCAGTGTGAAGCAGGTTTGCTGGATGCCTGCATGGAGACCCCATGGGGCCATGAGGATGAACTGTGGGTTGTAATGGAGGCTCACTGGAGATGCTGGGACCACGAGACATCTGCCAAGGAGAACTGCTGGCCGCAGATGAATTTTTCCAGGACTGTGAGTAGCCTAGTTTGAGGTTCAGAATTGGAACTCGAGAGACTTGTTGCTGATTAGAATTATTGTACTTGGAGACTTGTCACTGGCTAGAGTTGTTGGACTTGGAACTACAGAGTTTGGTGTTTGCCCTACTTAAATCTTGTATTTCTCTCTTTTTAAAATATTTTTTTAAATTTTTTATTTATTTATTAGAGACAGAGAGAGGGAGAGAGAGTGTGTGAGAATGGGCATGCCAGGACCTCTAGCCACTGCAAACAAACTCCACATGAGCCACCATGTGCATCTGGCTTATGTGGGACCTGGATAATTGAACCTGGGTCCTGAGGCTTCGCAGACATCTGACTTAACCTCTAAGCCATCTCTCCAGCCCTAAATCTTGAATTTCTTGAGTATTTCTTTGCTATGCCCAATGCCATAGATGATGGTTTGATTTAGGTGTCCCCCATAAACTTAGGTGTTCTGAATGCTAGGTTCCCAGCTGATGGAGATTTGGGAATTAATATCTCGTAGAGGGAGTGTATTGTTGGGGGCGGGCTTATGAGTGTTATAGCCAGTTTCCCCATGCCAGTGTTTGGCACAGTCTCCTGTTGTTATTGTCCACCTTATGTTGGCCAGGGGGTGATGTCCACCCTCTGCTCTTGCCATCGTTTTCCCCTGCCATCGTGGAGCTTCTGCCTCGAGCCTGTAAGCCAAAATAAACCTCTTTTTCCCATAAGCTGCTCTTAGTTGGGTGATTTCCACCAGCAATGCGAACCTGACTATAACACCATGTTTTGCACTATGAATGTTTATTCTGTGCCATTGCTGGTTTTGGGACATTTTTTTGGTATTATGGCTCAGTTAAAGGACCTTGGACTATGGGAATGTTTGAACATCATTAGGATTGATAAAAACTATGGGGACGTTTAAAGTTGGATGAATGCATTGCAATTTACATCATGTATGGTTATCAGTTTATAGGGGTCAGGGGCGGAATGTGGTGGTTTGATTCAGGTGTCCACCATAAACTTGGGTGTTCTGAATGCTAGGTTCCCCAGCTGATGGAGATTTGGGAATTAACACCTCCTAGAGGGAGTGTATTGTTGGGGGTGGGCTTACGGTTATTATAGCCAGTTTCCCCATGCCAGTGGCACACTCTCCTGTTACTATTGTCCACCTGATGTTGCCCAGGAGGTGATGTCCACCCTCTGCTCATGCCATCATTTTCCCCTGCCGTCATGGAGTTTTCCCTCAGGTCTGTAAGCCAAAATAAACCCCCCCTTTTTTTTGTTTCCCCAAAGCTTCTCTTGGTCAGATGATTTCTGCCAGCAATGTGAACTTGGCTGCAACACGTATGTTTCTCTCATATCCATCCACAGTCTTCTTCATCCATGCTTGGCATGAATGTCTTCAACTGTCTGTTGGTGACCCTGAGGAATCTTGAGCCTTGCCCACTTGGCAATGGTGGCTCTGATCACTTGGCTCAGATGATGTGGAAGTGAGGTTGTGGGAGGGCTGGTTTAGACTCTGGATGAACTGGAGGCAGAGGGACCTCTTCACACCTCCCAACACACCCATAGCTGATGTGCTTTCTAGGCAGCCCACATCTGGATACATCTGTCCTGCTTGCTTTATGCTCTTGCCTCCCAAGCCTTCATTGAGAGGCATGTGTTTGTGCACAAGAAACACACACAACACGGATATTCAGATCACATCATAATCATTTGCATTTAAATGGGGAGGGTGGAGACATAGCCTTCCCTTGAGGGTATTGGCTTTCAAGTTTAGAAATCATCTATTCTGGAGTTGTTCAACTTGATTCTGGAGTCCACAGTATGGAAGTTGCCTTTGGGGCTGTCAAGGATGAGATCTATTAGACTCCTCACCTAGCTTGACTTTTATCTGTCTTATGTAGCAGGTTTTACACTGGATCCTGTTTAAAAGAAATTTAGCAACTTTAAAAACTGCAGTTTGAAAGGCATGAACAGTACAATCTCCTACTGTAAAATCGTGAGAGCAGAGATAGGAACAGTAGCCCAAGGTCATGCAGTTACAGTTAACTAAGGGGAAGATGTGTGTCTGACACATTCGTGTCAGTTCTTTTCTTTTTAAATATTTTCTTTTTATTTATTCATTTGAGAGAAAGACGGGGGAGGGATGGGTGCATCAGGGCCTCCAGCCACCGCAAACAAACTCCAGACACATGCGCCCCGCTTGGGCACCTGGCTTACGTGGGTCCTGGGGAATCAAACCAGGGTCCTTTGGCTTTGCAGGCAAATGCCTTAACCACTAAGCCATTTCTCCAGCCCTCATGTCAGTTCTTTATCCATGTGTCTGTCCTTAGGATACAGGTGGCAGGGCTAACACTCATTTTCAAATGCTCACATTATTTCTTAGTTTGTTATCTTTAATATGCGTGTGCATATTAGTGTGTGTGGGCACGTGTGCTTGTGTGCATGCATATGTGTGTGTGTGCATGTGGGGACATTTGGCACCATCTACCTCTCCCCTCTTTTGGAGATGAGGTCTCTTATTGGCCGGGAGTTCACCAATTGGACTAGACTGGCTGACCAGTGAGCCCCAGGGATTCTCCTGTCTCTGCCTCCTGAGTGCTGCTATTACAATCATGCACTACTACGCCTGGCTTTTTTTTTTTTTTTTTTTTTTTTTTTTGCGGAATCTGTATACCAAACTCAGGTCCTCATGCTTGGAAGGCAAGCATTTTACCCACGGGACTATCTGCCCATCTCCTGCTTTTTTTTTTTTTTTTTTTATTAATGTTATGTGAATTTTATTCTCCAGTGGCTGTGACCTGTATAAGAGAAGGAAACTTAAACAGACTCAGAGAAATGCAGGAGGAGTTTTATTCACATATACAAAGAATTTTAAAGTGTGCAATTCAGATACATCTAGTACACTTAAGAAGTCTTATGTCTGGGTGTTGTAGTCGCTGTCTCGTTGCTGACTCAGAGAACCCAACCAATAGCAACCAGTAGATGAGAGGCAAGGGTTTCTTTTGGCTTCCGGACTCAAGGGGAAGCTCCGTGATGGCAGGGGAAGACACGGCATGAGCAGAGGCTGGACATCGCCTCTGACCTCCAGGTGCACAACAATGGCATGAAAGTGAGCCAAACATTGGCAAGAGGAAGCTGGCTATAACATCCATAAGTCTGCCCCTAGCAACACACCTCCTCCAATAAGATTTCAGTTCCCTAGTTGCCATCAGCTGGGAATCAAACATTCAGAACACGTTAGTTTCTGGGAGACACCTGAAACAAACCATCACACTGGGCTAGAGACATTGCTAAGCAGTAAAGGCACTTGCTTGCAAAACCTGACATCCCAGGTTCAGTTCCCCAGCACTTACGGAAAGTCAGATGCACAAAGTGGCGCATGTGTCTGAAGTTTGTCTGCAGTGGCAGGAGGCCCCGGCAGGCCCATATGTATTCTCACTCACTCTCTCTCATACACACATAAAAAAATGAAAGTATTGTTTTAAAAAGAGGTATGATGTCTACTTAGTTCCAGAACAATTGGCCCCAAAGCTAACCTGCCATTCCTAAATCAATGACTTCCTTTCCTTTTGGCCTTATCGCTCTACTCTACACATGACTCTATGAACTGAATTGTTCTATGGTGTCATATACATGAAACCTCCTGTGTGGGACTTCTCTCACTGCACACAGCATCTTGAAGGCTCATCCGTATCCTAGCATGCGCCCACCTTCATTCCTTTACACAGTTCAATAATAGTCCGTGGTATGAATGCGCCACATTTGTCTATTGTAGTTTCTGTATTTTCATTTGGGTCTCTGAGACACCATATCATTGTTCCTGGAAGCAGGTCGCCTTTGTTAGAAAATCCACGGGGTGAGATCAAATAAAGATAACAGCTAAGCGACTGCGCTCGTAGCCTTCTCGACCTACTTCTCCCGGTAGCAGCTACCTCAGCGCTGACCTGGAATCAGACACTTTACCACCCTATGCCTCAATTTCCTCTGCTATAAATGCGACTTGATGACTGCCTGCTGCCCATCTCACAGGGAATCATGAGTGAATGCTCGTTAAAAGCTTTCAGGTTCTCTGATGTGAGGCCCCATACGTCATACCTAAATACAACGTAGCAGTATAATAGGCATTCTCCCGTTTGTTTTTTTTTTCTAACTACCTTTTAAAAAATTGACAAACATCAGTAAATTTTTCCCAGGCATGCTGAGTGTACTCTTTCTCTTTCTAGAACCTGCCTTAGTCTAAAACACAGTGGAGGTATTTTTAAAGAGTACCTGAAAGGGCTTTTTGTCTCTGCTTCCCCCAGCATATATTGCCTGTTCTTTTATTTTAGAATGAATGCAGGGGATTCAAAGTTACTGTGCGCCTGTTCTCTGCTGATACTAAGACGTTTGGCTCTTTGATTCTCATAACAACTGTATGATGATATGTACGTTCCTAGAATTTGAGTTCAAAACCACTGAGGCCCACCAAACTGCCCTCTAAACGCTTGCATGTATGCCCATTTAGTAGTGCTATGCTCACTTTTGGTTAGACAAGCTTTTCTTTTTCAGATGGGCGGTGAAAACTCATCAAAGCGCTGAGAAGAAGTGACAGTGGAGTGATCAGCACTGAGACATCTCTATCACACTCATCAAGGCTCAGGGACGATTGCAGAAGAGGTAGTGGAAAGAATGTAAGAGCTTGGGGTTGGGGATTTAGCTCAGTGGATGAGCGCTTGCCTAGCAAGCGCAAGGCCCTGGGTTCGGTCCTCAGCACCAAAAAAAAAAAAAAAAAAAAAAAAAAAAAAAAAAAAAAAAAGGATGTAAGAGCCAAAGGAAGGGGAGGAGGGCTTCGCAATACTGTCTTCCAGACACAGGAGTTGTAGCACTCACGACCTCACAGTGGCTGATGCTACCCCCTACACAAGACCTGCATAATAGGAGGGAAAAAATAACATCAAAATAAAGAGAAACTAGTTAGAAAGAAGATGGGATTCTATGGGGAGCGGATTTGGGAGGGGTAAAAGGAAAAGGCTTGAGTGGATTGTAATCATGGTATATTGTCTATAGTGTCCATATGATCAGAGGTGGTCAATAAAAAGTTTAAAAAAAAAAAAACCAACCAATCTGAAGTCTAATGAACTTGTGTGACTTGTGCAGAGACCCAAAGCCTGGTCCAGACAGAGGAAGGCTCAAATCTTGCTGGAGAGGCTTCTTACACTCTGTACCTTTTCACCCCCTGAACTAGCCCGTTCTTCTAAAAAGTTTGTGAACACCCTTGTAAGCTCCCGAGCCTCTAAAAGGCTTCAGAAAAATGGATGAAGCGAGCTGCTGGTTTGAACAGTCTGCCGCAAAATTCACATCCACTCAACTTCCAGAATGCGACCTTATTTGGAAAGTCATGTCTTGCACATGGCTTGGGTAAGATGGAGTCATGATGGATTAAAGTGAACCTCAAATCTGGTAACTGGCATCATCATTATAAGAGGAAGGAGAGGGAGTTTCAAGTACAGAAATGCTAAGCCGCCCCCCCCCCCCACATCTGCACAATGACAGGTGAGAGGTTGCAATGGCTTAGCGAAAAGCCAGGGGACACCCAGGATTGTCAGAAGCCACCAAAAGTGGATGAGGCAGGTAAGAAGTTACATTAGAGGGTTCCTAGCCACGGCATTGCCAAGGCCTTGGTTCGGCCTTCCAGCCTCCAGAGCTGGGAGCCAATGAAGCCAGCTCTTCTAAGCTGCCCAGTTTGTGTGGTATGGCTGCCCTTGGGAACTGACACATCAGCCTTCTTACCAGTCCTAATTCACATGTGGGTCTCGCCACACTACAATCTTCACTCAGAGCTGCAATCAGATGAGAAAAGGCTTTCTCAATAGAACTGTATAAATTGATAAAGCTGTAATTTTGTGAAAAAAGCATCACTGCATCTGTGTGTCATTTTAGCCACATGGCTGTAATGATTCTTAGGAAATGAAGACAGAAGTAGAAAGAAAAAAAAGCGTTGATATAGGAATAGGTTGACATATACATGATATGTAATTTAAAGGGTAGACTAAAAGCCTAAACTTGATGCCCAGGGAAGTGAGAATGACCAATTTATAAATGACTTACTGAATAAAGGAGTAGAAAGAACTGAAAAAGAAAAAAGCTCAATAGGGGCTGGAGAGATGACTTAGTGGTTAAGGTGCTTGCTGCAAAGCCAGAGGATCAGGTTCAATTCCCTAGTACCCATGTAAAGCTGGATGCACAAGGTAGTGCATGTGTCTGGAGTTCATTGCAGTGGCTAGAGGCCCTGGCATGCCCATTCCTTCTCTTTATCTGTTCCTCTCTCTCTTTCCTTCCTTCCCTTCCTCCTTCTCTCTCTCTAAAATAAATTTAAAAAATATTAAAAATACTCAATAAATAAATTGAAGAGCCAGGCGTGGTGGTGCACACCTTTAATCCCAGCACTTAGAAGGCAGAGGTAGGAGGATCGCCATGAGTTCGAGGCCACCCTGAGACTACATAGTGAATTTCAGGTCAGCCTGGATAGAGTGAGACCCTACCTCAAAAAATTCAAAACAAACAAACAAACAAAACAATAAATTGAAGAACAAGCAAATGACCTGAACTTACAATCCTTTTGGAGCATTTTGTTTCTGTTTTGGAGACTGAGTCTCATGTTTCCCAGGCTATGTGGCTAAGGATGATCTTTAACTTCTGATCCTCCTGCCTCCACCTCCCCAGTGCTGAGATCACAGGATTGCACCACTATGTCTGACTTGAATTAATTTTTAAGTTAGCGTACAAATAATGGATTTTGCTATGCCATTTTCATACATGTATCTCATTGTACCTTGTTCAATTCTCCCCTCTTCCTTCCACTTCCATCGTCCCTTATCCCCTTCCCTTCCTGCCCCCAATATTTACCAAGGCAATTTTTTTTTTTTTTTTTTGGCTATTAAATCTGTAAGTTAAAGGCAAACTGGATGGTTTTTCTCAGGGCTGATTACAGAGGTTCACTGAAGGCAAAGCTGATATAGTTTATTGAAGTAATGTAGATTGGGGAGTTCTGAGTGATATCTGTCTGTGCTGCTCTTTACCAATTTGACATTTTATTTTATGTATTTATTTGTGAGATAGAAAGAGTGAGAAAGAGAGAGAGGGAGGGAGAGGGAGAGAGGGGGACAGAGAGAGAGAGAGTGAGTGCACACCAGAACCTCCAGCCACTGCAAATGAACTCCAGACACATGTGCCACCTTGTGCATCTGGCTCACATGGGTCCTGGGGAATCAAACCTCTGTCCATAGGCTTCACTGGCATGCACTTTAACCACTTAGCCATCTCTCCAGCCCAAAATTTATCTTTTGACGATTCTCCCTCATTAAGCTCCATGTTAAAGACTCCCAGGACTTCATCAGTATGCTCATTTATCCCACCTCCAAACTAAGACAAAAATACCTAATGCAATTTTTTCCTTCAACCTAAACCAATGCCAGAAATTAGTTGGATTTGTGCCAGTACAGGCAAACAGTTTTATTTCCTTGGCAGAATTCTTTTTATGGGAAATTATCATAATCAGGGGTCTCTCAGCAGTCCCATGCAATGTGATTCCTGAATCCCACAGGACCTGCCCACTATTGCCTTTGCCAATTCACTGTCTCCCGGCAGCCCAGACCAACATAATTGATCTCAGAGCTGACAGGATGTGGTAGGAGAGCGAGGGCTTGTCACTTAGTCCTTTCAGTCCATCCTTTCTCACCCCTGTTTCGAATACTGTTATCATTGACAGGACTCAGCCTTTTCCCGGACAGTGAGTAGTCACCTCACTAGATTGCTGACCATAATGAGTGATTGTAAGAGGAGCTTTGAGATCCATGGATGAAAGGCAGGAGGTAAGTACAGAGTGTGGCCATTATTAATCATGATTGCTGTTGTCATTATGATTGTTGGCTGTCATTATGGTTTTATTGCAGCCTTGCTATTGATTATGATCTTGAACTCTCATATGTAAAGGATTCTTAGTTTCTTTCTTTCTTTCTTTCTTTTGGTTTTTCAAGGTAGGGTCTCCCTCTGGCTCAGGCTGACCTGGAATTCACTATGTAGTCTCAGGGTGACCTCAAACTCACAGTGATCCTCCTACCTCTGCCTCCCAAATGCTGGGATTAAAGGTGTGCACCACCACGCCCGGCTTCTTAGTCTCTTTATCAATTCTGGTTATCTATTACTTCGTGTAAACTGCTAAGGACATAAACTAATTGAAGTATTGGGGCTTAGTGCTAACAGCTCCAGCAGAACTGAAGGGTAAATGATATCAGCTCTTATGAACAAGATAAAAGATAACAAAATACTTTCACTCTATGGAAATCAACCATAATTTGGTATCAACTTACTCCGTTGACAGTTTATACGTTTCTATTCAAATGTTCCAAATATGTATTTATATAGACAACCCAATGAGGTCTTGAACGATAAAAATTTTTTTCCCATTTCTGAATTTCCATATTATTTATTCATTCAGTCTCCAACATGATAGTTTATGTACATGTAGTTTGAACCCTGGCTAATTCTCAGCCTAGTTGGAGAGAAAACAAGTAAGTTAATAATCAAAGTATCTTGATGACTCGTACAGTGCTGTTAATCCATAGGGGATCCTGATACACTTCAGAAGAGAAGCGCCTGGGTCAGAGTGCCTGGTGCAAAGAGGTGGCAGGAAGGAAGCTATGGTTCCGGGACAGATGGACTAAGTAATAAAAGACTGTTATGGAAGGGAAGGAAGAATGACAACATGTAAGAAACTTGTGACGTCTGGAGACTTGGAAGAAATATGAGGAAATTAGATTGGTCTAGTGCCCAGAACACAAAAGCCTTGTATGACATGGCAAGGGACTTGGATTTTTATCTTAATGGTAATAAAAAATCATTAAGTTATTTTAATTGGAGGCTTGGAGACCACAAGTTGAGAAAGGTCATTTCAGCCGTAGAGTGAGGAGTGGTGTGGAGAGAACTAGAATGGAGGCAGATTGAGAGCTGTATTTATCAGTCTCTGGCAGGATAAAATTAATCGAGCTTGGCCACTAATTGGGTATAGAAGCATAGGGAAGGGAGGATTTAAAATAACCACCAGCTTTTGATTCACACGGCATATGACTTATTTTTGTATTGCTATGTCCCAAAAGGGAACTTACAGGAAAAAGAATTTATTTGGACATTTAATTTGGCAAGTGCTTAATTTGGACAACTCCATCCAGTGGTTTTCTCCTTGGCTCTGCTGGTTGTGAGCCTGTGGCAATGGAAAACAGCATGGTGGTAGGATCCTGTGGAGGAGGAGGCTCCTTGCTTGCTGGTGGAGTAGAAGCAGAAAGGAATACAGGAAGATGCTAGGCCAAGATACAGAGCAGGATGGAGAGAGAGCTCTGTTGGTAAAGTGCTCGCTGGACAAGCACGAGGACCTGAGTTCAGATCTTCACAACACTCATCAAAGCGAGGCGTGGTGGCACAGTACTGTAATCACGGCACTAAAGCGGCAGAGGTAGGAGGATCCCTAGGGCTAACTGGTTAGCTTCTTGCCAAATCAGTGAGAGACCCAGTTTCAAAAAATAAAGCAGAGGGGCCTGAGGCGATGGCTCAGTGGTCAAAGGTTTTGCTTGCTTGCAAAACCTGACGGCCCAGGTTCAATATTCCAGTACCCATGAACAGCCAGATGCATCAGGTGGCACGTGCATCTGGAGTTAGTTGGCAGTAGCAGAAGGTCCTGTGCATCCATACTCACTCTCTCTCTTTCTCTCTCTCCCATCTCAAACAGATAATAAATAAATATCTAAAAACAAATTAAGGTGCTGGGTGTGATGGTGCAAGCCTTTAATCCCAGCACTCAGGAGGCAGAGGTAGGAGGATCGCTGTGAGTTCAAGGCCAGCCTGGGACTGCAGAGTGAGTGCCAGGTCAGCCTGGACTAGAGTGAGACAGTATTTTGGGAAAAAAGAAAGAAAGAAAGAAAGAAAGTGGAGCGAGACTGAGGAAGGAAGGTACCAGATGTGAGCCTCTCGCCTTTACGCACACATGCTTGTACCTGTACCCGTACACATACTCACAGGTATACACATACCACAAATATATACATACAAGGGAAAGGAAGAATGGGAAGAAGGGAGAAGGAAGGGAGGAGGAAGGAGGACGGGAGGTACCCAGGTAGAGAGAGAGAGAGGAAAGAAAGATAAAACGACATTTTCTCCAACCAATATAGTTTGAACTTTCAGAGGATTCTAAGAAAGCAATAAAAGTTTTACAAAATACTCAAAATGTAATTATTTGTGTCCTGTCACCTGTCTTTCCCCCTGAAATCAAATAGGGTTGCATCCAAGTGTCCTCAGGGCAGAATGCAGAGATTCTGGGAAACTTATTCCTGTCTAAAGTATATTTAAAAGAAAGCCAGGGCACAGTGGTGCATGCTGGGAATCACAGCATTTGGGAGATAGAAAGGCACGAAGATCAGAAGTCTCGGGTCATCCTCAGATATATAGAGCTTTTGAGGCCAGCCCAGACTACATGAGGCTTTGTCTCAACAAATAAAGCACATTTAAAGAGAGAACTTTAATAAGGTACCTCAACAGTACGGCAAAGGACTGTAACATGCAGGAGGGATTCTTTCCGCAGCTGACAGTTGGAGGTATGATGAAGAAATGAAGCCATGAGTGTTGAAAGAGAAATAAAACCAGGGGTGGGAGGGATGACTTAGAGGTTAAGGCACTGGCCTACAAAGCCAAAGGACCCAGGTTCAATTCCCCAGGACCCACGTTAGCCAGATGCACAAAGTGGCACATGCGTCTGGAGTTCGTTTGCAGTGGCTAGAGGCCCTGGTGCGCCCATTCTCTCTCTCTCTCTCTCTCTCTCTCTCTCTCTCTCTCTCTCCCTCCCTCCCTCCCTTCCTCTTTCTCTCTGCCAAATAAATAAATAAATAAATAAACATTACAAAAGAAAAATAAAACCAGAAGAAATGGTGGCTGGCATTTTGGAAGTAGGAATTTGTTTTCTTAAAATCCTAAGGCGGAGCCAAGCGTGGTTGTGCACACCTTTAATCCCAGCACTCGGGAAGCAGAGGTAAGATGATCGCCATGAGTTCGAGGCCACCCTGAGAATACATAGTAAATTCCAGATCAGCCTGAGCTAGAGCAAGACCCTACCTCGAAATACAAAACAAACAAAAAATCTAAGGTGTTTAAAAGATGATCCAAGCTTTCGAGCGATGGTTTAAAAAGTCAAGGGCATTGTCTCACTAATATCCCGTAGCCTCTGATACTGCTTGCAGAATCATCAATTTCTTTTCTTTTCCTTAGAAAACAAACTGTAGAATTTAATGCAAAACATAGCTTATAGCTGAGAAGCAGAAAACAAAATTGAATATAGAGTAGTTTTTTTTAAACCATTTTTTAGATTTATTTATTTATCACAGAAAGGAGAGAGAGAGAGAGAGAAAGAGAGAGAGGGAGGGAGAGAATGGGTGCGCCAGGGCTTCCAGCCACTGTAAACGAACTCCAGATGCTTGTGCCCCTTTGTGCATCTGGCTAACATGGGTCCTGGGGAATCGAACCTGGGTCCTTTGGCTTTACAGGCAAATGCCTTAACCGCTAAGCCATCCCTCCAACCCTATGGTACTTTTAATATTAAAACAAAAACATTATTAAAAATTGGGCTGGAGAGATGGCTTAGCAGTTAAGCGCTTGCCTGTGAAGCCTAAGGACCCCAGTTCGAGGCTGGATTCCCCAGGACCCACGTTAGCCAGATGCACAAGGGGGCGCACGCGTCTGGAGTTCGTTTGCAGTGGCTGGAGGCCCTGGCGCACCCATTCTCTCTCTCTCTCTCTCTCTCTCTCTGCCTCTTTCTCTCTGTCTGTCGCTCTCAAATAAATAAATAAAAATAAACAACAGAAAAAGAAAAGTTGATTGAATAAAATTGTCCTTTCTAGTTAAAAAAAAATTGTATGTACTCCTCTCTTACTACCTCCTCCACCCCTCCACTGAGGCCACTCTTCTTTCCTGCTATTCCCTCTCTTTTCCCCCTCCTTCATCATGCATGGTGACCTGCCAATGGGCCTAACATGCAGGTGTGTAGGCAACGGCAGCCTCTGGGAGGTCATGGATGCGGTGACCATGTTATGTCTGGAAGATGTCGTTCCAAAGCACTCCCCATCCTTTGGCTCTTAGGTTTCTTTCCACCACCACTTCTGCTACAGTCCTTGAGCCAATGGAGGGTGCGACCGAGACATATCATCTAGTGCTGGACACTCCACCGTCACTTCTTCTCAGCACCTTGATGAGTTTTGAGTTCTCCCAGCAGTCACCAGCATCGGAAAAGAGAAACTCCTCTAACCAAAAGTGAGAGCAGCACTCCTACCTAGGCATAAACATACATATATAGAGGGCAATTCGGTGGCAATAATGTATCCGTGTAGCCAAACAATGGTAGTGACTTCTCTAGGGCTTGTGTCAATTCGCAACAGTGGTGTGGGGTAGACTAGTTTTCACTTCACGTACTGGGCAGAGCTGGTCTGAGAGTCTGGGTGGTTCCTGCCTGTTCAAGCTAGTTACTGAGGCTCAGTGTAACAAAGATGGCAGAACTAGGGCTGGAGAGATGGCATAGCTGTTAAGGCACTTGCCTGCCTGAGAATGCATGTTTCAATCTCCTGGTCCTATGTAGCCAGACGCAGTGATGCAAGCATGCAACGTCGCATAGGCGTACCAGGGGGCACACACATCTGGAGTTCGTTCACAGTGGCTGAAAGGTCCTGGCACACCCATCTTCTCTCTCTCTCTCTCTCTCTCTCTCTCTGCCTCTTTCTCTGCCTCTCTCTCAAGAAAAAAAAAATGGCAGAGCTAACTATGAGGGATAGAGCTGTTAGAATATCAATAAATAGTTGTGTCTGGTATATTTCAGCTGAGATGCAGGCCCAGAAAATTTCTACACCATCCAGCCACTCATTAGCATGTTTAAGAGTTAAGAGTTGGGTTGGAGAGATGGCTTAGCTGTTAAGCGCTTGCCTGTGAAGCCTAAGGACCCAGGTTTGAGGCTCGATTCCCCAGGACCCACGTTAGCCAGATGCACAAGGGGGTGCACGCGCCTGGAGTTCATTTGCAGTGGCTGGAAGCCCTGGCGCGCCCATTCTCTCTCTCTCTCCCTCTTTCTCTGTCACTCTCAAATAAATAAAAATAAACAAAAAAATTTTTTAAAAAAGAATTTAGAGTTATTGCTTTATTTATTTATGAGAGATAAATAGGCAGAAAGAGAGAGAGAGAGAGAGAGAGAGAGAATGGGCACTCCAGAGCCTCCAGCCACTGCAAATGAACTTCAGATGCATGTGTCCTCTTGTGCATCTGGCTTATGTGGGTCCTGGGGAATTGAACCTGGGTCCTTTGGCTTTGCAAGGAAGAACTTTAACTGCTAAACCATTTCTCCAGCCCTAGAGTTATTGCTTTTGTTTGCTTATCATAAGCATGCTCCCATTATCCTTGTTTTGGTGCATATAGTTTGTATTCTGGGATAGTTGAAGCTAGAGATATAATAGCCATGTAAGGTACAAATGGCTTTAAAAAAACTTTTTTAATTGAGCCAGTATGGTGGCACATGCCTTCAATTCCAGCATTCAGGAGGCAGAGGTAGGAGGATCACCATGAATTCAAGACCACCCTGAGACTACATAGTGAATTCCAGGTCATCCCGAGCTAGAGTGAGACCCTACCTCAAAAAACCAAAAAAAAATTTCTTCTTATTATTAACAATATATTTCATATTAACACATTGTGGTGGTACCCTTTTTTCCTCATCCCTGTTCCCATTCTGTTGGTGATGCTTCTCAGAGGGGTTGTAGGTATTCCTTATGGAGTTGTGGTTTATGCATTGTGGGAGCAGTAGTCTGTTATTTTGGGGGGGAGGGAATGCCTGTGGGCATGATGTCTCAACCTGTGGCTCTTGCAGTCTTTCTGCCCCCTCTTCCGCAAAATTTCAGCCTCTGGATCTCTGCTGTGGTAGGTGTTGAGTATCCTCAGGGTCTGTCTCCTTCACCCTGGCACTGATTATCAGGTTCAGCATGGAAGCAGCACTCTTGCTCGTCTCCCCAATTCCTCTGTGGCTTCAGCTGTGGCTTGGCTGAAGTGTGAGGGGTGGTTTATCTCCTTGGGGCTCACTACCTTCTGAAAAAGAACAGATTCTCCAACGGAGAGTGAAGTCAGCATCATTTAAATGGGATAAGCATTACTAATTTAGGGAGAATTTGATGTTGGTATACCTAAATTCATCTCCTCTTTCCACGGAACAGAGGAGGCACTGGAAAATGGATGCCCGCTAGTGTTTATACCTCCTAGCTCCTCCTTCTGCAGTTCATGGAGCCACGTGACTTTTTCTCATGGGTGGCATGGAAGTGGACGTGATATGGCGCTTTCTAGCCAAAGAGTGTAAGAGGTTGTACATTATCACATATCTGATAAGGGTCTAGTATTTAGTATACTTTAAGAACTGTTATAATTCAACAATAAAAGGACAAATAGATGATCTTAAAAACGCACAAAGGACATGAATATATAATCCCACAAAATGAATATGAAAAAAAAATGTTCAACATCATTAGTCATTAAGGAACTATAAATCAGATTATAATGAGATATCACTGCAAAAAAATATATACAAGGCTAGCTACTAAAAATGTACAACACATGCTGAACATGATGTAGAGAAATTGGAGCCCTTGTACAACCCTGCTGGGAATGTAAAATGATACCATTCCCGTGGAAACAGTTTAACAGTTCCTCAAAAACTTACAGAGTTCCCATCTGATCAGCAATTCTGTTGCTAAGCACGACATTGCAGGCGAATTGAAAACATATATTTGTAAAAGGTCATATACATAAGTGTTCATGACAGCTTTATTTAATCAACTGATGAAACGGTGAACCACATATGGTATATTCATATGATACGTAATACTCAGCTATAAAAAGGAGTGAAGCACCAACGCGTGTTAAAACATGAATAAACCTTAAAAAAATACAAAAAACAAACATTTTGCTAAGTAAAAGAAGCCAGACTACAAAAATCATATTTTCATGATATCCCCCCCCCCCTGTTTTTGCTTGCATGTGTGTGGTGTGCGTGGTGTCTGCATGCGTACACGCCCTTCAGTGGCCCACGCGCTCACCTGCGACAGGATACACTTGCCTACGGTGACTGAGTGGAACATCGGGTGTCCTACTCTGTCGCTCCTGTTCTTGCTTGAGCTGAAATCTTACTGATCCCAGAGTTTGCTGGGGTTTTTTTGTTGTTGTTGTTGTTGGTGGTGGTGGTTTGTTTTGTTTTCAAGTTCTGGAAATTCTGGGGTCTCTGCTCGCCTCTTTCTCTGTTCCTTTAGGGGACAGGGGTTACAGATCACATTGCCATGTCCAGCAGTTTATGTGACCCTGGGGATGGAACACGAGTGGTCTTTCAGGTCTCCTCAGGCCCTCACATTTGCACAAGAAGAGCTCTTAATTACTGAACCATCTCTCCAGCCCTTTATGATTCTTTTAATAGAAAATATCCACACTAGGAAAGTCTATAGAAATAGAAAATAGCTTAGTGACTGCTAAGGTCTGAGGGACTAGGAACAGGGAGGGATTGAAAAGTGACTGGTAATGGGCATGGGACATCTTTTGGGGGGGGTGACAATGCTCTGTAACTAAATACTGGGTATGGGTGCATAGCATTGTGAATGAACCAGAACTACTGAGTCATATTGTTCTCTAAAATGGTGAATTCTATAGTATGAGGATTTCAACTCAATAGAAATGATTTTAGTGCAAGAGAGATGATTCAGCACTTGCCTGCCAAGCCTAACGACCAGAGTTCAGTTCCCCGGTACCCACACAAGCCAGATGCACAGAGTGGCACATGCATCTGGAGTTTGTGTTCAGTGGCTGGAGGCCCTGACACATCCATTCTCTCTCTCTCCATATATATATATATATTTGCAAATAAATAATATATTTAAAAATGATTTTACTGTCTCCACTATTTTACTTTACATGGTTTAAGCACCAACGTGCCTTTAGCATAGGAAATAGTTCAATCTTTAGGTCAAGGCCGTTCACTCTGGTGGGTCCTGTGGTAAACATAGACTCCAGCTCCTCCGCTGCCTGATGGTTTTCCATGGGAGAATTCTCCAGCTGAGCCCTGACACGTGCCCCAACACGGATGAGGCACGAGGATGGTATCCTAAGAGACACAGACCTGTCACAGAAGGACAAGCACGTATGATTTTACTTACCAGAGACAACTGAAGTCGTCAAATTCGTGAAGACAGACGGCAGAGTGGTGAGTGCCAGAGGCTGAGGAGTGAATGTTTGCTAGGTGTCATGGTTTGCATGTGACGTGGACACCGTGGCTGCTCTTTGGGGAAGTTGTGGAACCTTTGGGAGGTGGGGACTAGCTGGCGCAAGTAGGCTGCGGGAGGAATGGCTTTGAGGTTTGTAGCCCCCAGGTTTATTGCTTCCTGGACCCTCTTTGCTTCGTGATAATTCCAGATGTGTGTAAGCTGCTGCCTACCGTTCCTGATACCATGAAGCCGCTCGCTGTCATGCCTCCTGGGCTATGATGGATTTCTATCCCTTAAACCATGAGCCTGCGTGAAACCTTACTTCCGTTAGGGTGCTTCTAGCCAGGAATTTGTTTATGTGCGAGGAGAAAAGTCACCACTCTGTCAAGCACAGTTATAGCTTGGCGAGATGAAGAGAGTTTTCGAAATGGGTTGATTGACAGTGAATGAACTTGACACTGCAAAGTACTTAAGATGATGAATTTTATTCTATGTTGTGTGTATTTTGCTACAACGTGAAGATATCTGAAGGATTTTTGCCATACATGCACACATGCATGCGTGTACAAACATGCACATGTCCAAAACATGAACACACACACACACACACACACATACACGCACATATATACACACACAGTTACTTTTTGCCTTTGACTGCATCCATCACCAATGTGAAGCTCAGGACGATTATGAATGAATCGAAAAGCAAAGCAGCAGTCAAAACCTCCTCCAACAGGAAAGGCCAGGCTGGCACTGTGTTAAATGACAAAAGCACGGAGGTTAACACACCTCAGCTTATTTTGTTTGAAAACTCTAGGCATGAACTATCAGCCAGAGGCAGTCCCTTCCCTCCCGTGTAACGGATTGTCCCTTGGCTGTCTTCTGCCTTAATCAAAGTTCCACTCAATAGTAACAAATGGCTCGAGTGTTCTGCCCAGGCCCTCCTTGACAGGCTATAATTAGAAATAGTTGACTTGACCTTTTCTAAGCCATGATCCCCCAACAAAATTGTGCCGAATCACATTCAAGAAATGCTCTTGTATCTTTTGTGAGGACGGGCAAGATTACAGGATACGATTATTTTAGAATAATTACATGGTGACCTTCAGAGTTATTTGCAAAGGTCATATTCTCTTCACATACCCTTGATTTCTTTTCAGTTTTTCCTTTTGTCCCACCAGACATAAATTTAGCGGAGGAAGAAGAAAGAGAAAGAGTATTTTTTTTTCCCCCCTGTGGATGAAAATGGAAGAAGATAGTTCAAAGTCCCCATAGGCGCTCAGAGGGCTGTGGGCTATGATAGGCTATTTTCTACCATTTAGCTCCCACATTATCACTACTCCTTTCTCTTCATTATTCTCCACTTATCGCGTGCAGCATCACTGCAGAGCCCAAATAGAGGGTTGTAATTACCAGCTGCCACCTGATAGCGCCCCTTCTATCATCTTTATCTCACCGGGCCGTTCTGTTTCATCACCGGATAAAACTCGCCCATGGCAATGCCTGCGATAGTGCATCTCAGAGATACATTTAAAGTTTACTCATTTATCGCAGAAAAAAAAAATGCTGAACCCAAGCAATTATTAGATACACTTGCCAGTTTAGTTTTTCACTAAGGTTACTTTAACTCCCTTTTGTATTGGCCATTTTTTTTTTCTCCCCTTTCCTTCTTGGAAACACTAGGGTCACAACTGGCTGCTGAGTGAAATTTTAATGAAATTGTCCAGCATCAAGAACGCTGAGGGGGCCTATGTGTGTGTGTGTGTGCCTGGGCACGTGTGTTTGCTGGCCACTCGCTTTAAGTATGCCTCTTGCCACACACACACCTAGAAAGAACAAGGCACTCCTTTGAAAGGGCTTTTTGGAACTGAGAACAGTTACTGAGAACCAAGTCCTTAAGGTTCGTCACATTCTGTTCTAATAAATGTAAAAATCAGAACCCAGAAAATTTTATTCACAAGAGAATAAAAACATGTAGCAAGCACCTTTTAAACACATTTCAGAAGTCCACCTTTACTCATCATAGAAGCCGATAGCTCAAGAGGCAATTTTTATGAAGAAATGGCGTGTGTGTGTGTGTGCATGTGCACACATGCCTACCACATATTTATTATTAATCTGTTTAGTGCAAATAGTAGGGGCCACTTAAAAATTTTTTTTTGTTTATTTTTACTTATTTATTTGAGAGCGACAGAGAGAGAGAGAAAGAGGCAGTTAGAGAGAGAGAGAGGATGGGAGCGCCAGGGCCTCCAGCCACTGCAAACGAACTCCAGACGCGTCCATCTCACCCCCTTGTGCATCTGGCTAACGTGGGTCCAGAATCAAGCCTTGTACCAGGGTCCTTAGGCTTCATGGGCAAGTGCTTAACCACTAAGCCATCTCTCCAGCCCAGGGCCCACTTTTATGCACATCCCTATTTGGTATGTCATAATTGATGTGTGTATGGCCACTGTGTTCATCTAATTCTGTTGGGAATTCAAAAGGACTGAATATACATATTCTGTCAAAGGGCCTATAAGGAAGAAGTGAAATTCTAGGCCCATCATAACACTTTTATTTATTTTGGAAGTGGTAATAGTGAAACATTCACACTAAAGGACCTTAGAATTAGCAAAGTCACTCACATTTGTTTCTACAATGGCAATTGCATTTAGGTGGACTTAAACGGAGTGAAAGATACTTTAGCAAATGACAGTTTCAAAAATCCTCCCCTGTGATTTTCACAAAATCTTGCAGGCAATCCTGCCCATTGTGAAAAAGTCAAGATTGGTGGATGTGTGGTTGGATCTGGTTGTGAGAGGAAGACACATCTTGCACAATACCAACGAGTGGCACACATTCCTCGAGTGTAGGATTTTAATAAGTGTGGCTTTAAAAATTACATCACTCTGGAGCCGGGCATGGTGGCGCACACCTTTAATCCCAGCACCCGGGAGGCAGAGGTAGGAGGATTACCGTGAGTTCGAGGCCACCCTGAGACTACATAGTGAATTCCATGTCAGCTTGAGCTAGAGTGAGACCCTACCTCAGAAAACCAAAAATAAAAAAATAAAAAATTACATCACTCTGGGATGGAAAACTGGCTTAGCAGTTAAGTTGCTTGCCTGTGAAACCTAAGGACTCAGGTTCAATTCCCCAGGACCCATGTAAGCCAGATGCACAAGATGGCGCATGTTTCATTTGTTTACAGTAGCTAGAGGTCCTGGCATGCCCTCTCTCTCTCTCTCTCTCTCTCTGCTTCTCTAATAAAAAGTTATTTATATAAAAAATAACATCAGTCATAAAAATTGAATATGATTTGATTAATTTGCCAAACAACAGTGATTTCTTTTTTTGTTTGTATTTTTGTTTTTTGAGGTAGGGTCTCACTCTAGCCCAGACTGACCTGGAATTCACTCTACAGTCTCAGGCTGGCCTTGAACTCATGGTGATCCTCCTACCTCTGCCTCCGGAGTGCTGGGATTAAAGGTGTGCGCCACCATGTCCGGTTTAACAGTGATTTCTTATAATAACCATCTCTACCTACTGCAGGCACACGGGTGTGAGCACACACACACACACACACACACACACACACACGTAGCAAAGAAGGGGCTTTGGGTCTCTCCCCATTTTGTTGAAAAGTTTGTTTCCTGCATGTGGTTTTTGCCTCAACTTCAAGATGAATTAGAAGCGTACATTTCACTTCTGTAAAGTTGACCCTCTCAGAGTAATTCTGAATGAAGTGGGCACAAGAAGGGGTATGGAGGTCCTGGGAGAAGAGAACCAACTATAGAACATTTGTTTACCATCAGTTTTACAATCTTTTCTTTTCTTTTCTGTGGGCTTAGCTGTTGCTCAGAAAGCTAGAGACCCTCCGAGTAAGCAGATGGTCTGTGACAGAGGAAGAATAAAAATAATTGGGGTGGGTCCCCTCAAGACCAAGCATGAGTTTCATCAGATCTCATTTCCTTGGTATTTGAAAAGTTAAAGATGTGGAGTGGAGAGATGACTCAGCTGTTAAGGTGCTTGCCCGCGAAGCCAAAGGACCCAGGTTCGATTCCCTGGAACCTAGGTAAACCAGATGCACATGGTGGCGCATGCATCTGAAGTTTGCTTGCAGTGGCTAGAGGCCCTGGCACACCCATTCTCTCTCTCAAATAAATAAATAAAATTAAAATATTTAAAAGTAAAGAATTTTTTATGCGATTTGAATAATTGGCCCTGTGGTATGTTTACAGCCTTCTACGTATTTCAGGCAAAAATAAAACAAAATGTACCAAAAGACATCTTGTGATTCTAAGTTCTCAATCTAGTACTTGCTTATCAATGGGGAGACCATGTATTTATTTCTAGGCCTGAAAATGTATTTTCTGTGAAGAAATAGCAAAGTCAGCTACAGAGTCATCAAGATTTAACTAGAAACTGGAAGTTTGATTTTAGTTCTCCACCACATGCAATTAAGAACTAATGTTAGGCTGGGCGTGGTGGCGCATGCCTTTAATACCAGCTCTCGGGAGGCAGAGGTAGGAGGATCGTCATGAGTTCGAGGCCACCCTGAGACTACATAGTGAATTCCAAGTCAGCCCTGGGCTAGAGTGAGACCCTACCTTAAAAAACAAAACAACAGGGCTGGAGAGGTGACTTAGCAGTTAAGCGCTTGCCTGTGAAGCCTAAGGACCCGGATTCGAGGCTCAGTTCCCCAGGACCCACGTTAGCCAGATGCACAAGGGGGCGCACGCGTCTGGAGTTCGTTTGCAGTGGCTGGAGGCCCTGGTGCGCCCATTCTCTCTCTCTCTCTCTCTCTCTCTCTCTTCTCTCTCTGCCTCTTTCTATCTGCCACTCTCAAATAAATAATAATAATAATAATAATAAGGAGAGTAATTAAGGAAGGTTTTACATGAGGTTGACTGCTAACATCCACACTCATACCCACATGTGCACGCACACCCTCTCACACATGTACCCACAAACACATGTATCCACACAACACATACATACACACTAAAAAGAGAGAGAGAGAGAGAGAGAGAGAACGGTGGCCGGAGATGAACCATGAGTAACCCCAGGCCCGTGTGGCTGCTGGGCAGGGCATGCACTGAACTGTGTGGTGTTGCTGTCTCCCTGGGGGAGGCGGGTGTCCCCGGAGCCCAGTTTATTTCTCCGATTAGCCAGGGCCGCCTGGCTCAGGCTGAGTCACCGGAGCCAGCTCACCCTATGCAGTGATGAAGTCACCCAGGGTTGTGCCCCTGGCCCCTCCTTTCCCTGTGAAGCAGTCTAGTTGCAGATTTCCCATTGATAACAGGGAAGGGACAGTGGCCTTTTAAGGTCATGTAGGTACGGGACTCAGGATGTTAGGATTATAAACTTGCCTTTCTTGTGGGCTTGCTTGGGGGTTCAACCACAGATGAATTGTTAAAAAAAAAAAAACCAAACAAACAAAGAAACAAAAAAACAAAGTTTCTCAACATATCACAGTCAGGTGACATGGAGGAGAGGCACAGAGGTTGCCTCATTGATCAGTCAGGACTGTGTATAATCTATTGGTCACAACATGCTTTGCAGATAGATGCAAGAGCCTCCTTAGAGTGGCTTTAAATGTCTGGCATTCCCCCACCCCCTCCTTGTTCACTGAAGAAAAGCTTGGAAGGGTCTTAATTTGGGGTCTACATAAAGGTTCCGAAGATTTGCCCATCTTCCAAAACTTTCTGTAAGCTTTTGGGGTTTATGCTCATGGCCACAGTTTGCATCGAATTTCCAAAGGGGTTTGTGTGTTCCAGTAAAAAGTGAAGAAGCCCGTCTTTTAAGGTGAGATGAATTTTCCAAGAAAGAGAAGAACAGAAAGTCAGAAAAGGGGAAGGTTAGTATGGCGGATGCAAGGTTTTCAGAGACCGCAAAAGCACAGGAAACCTTAGTCCTCCTTTTGCGACACCTTCTTATGTCCTGGCTGGGCACCTGCCAGGCCTCTTGGCTATGACCCAGGAAAGCCCCAAAATTTGGGGGTTCCGCTGCTCGGGAGTGGCATGAGAAGGCCTCATGTGAACCCCCACCCACTCCAGAAACGAGAAGAGCCAGGTCACCGGTTTGAATTGGCTGGGATTTGTGCTTTCTGTTTCAGAAACAGCGCCCATTCGTGCTCCGTGCAGCAGGACACAAAATGGCATGTCGGATCATGCACATTGTGAGCTCAGACTTTATTGAGCTGGAATGTGTCATCCCTCCTGACTCCCTTTTACCACTTGGAATAAAAGTATAGGTGTGATTGTGGCAGCTCCTAAAAGAAAGTCTATTGATCTATTAAAAGCAGCACTTTAATTAAGCAATAATATGTGGTTGACGGAGGGAGCCAAGCAGTCAATGCCTGAGTGGTTGCCGGAGAGGACAATGTAGAAACTCACCGCGTTTCTTTGCCAGATTCGAGAGCTGCTCTTCCAAGAAGGCTTTTTTTATTTCCCCTTCCATGGGGGAAACCAATGGATGTGTCATTTTTAATGTTACATTTTGAGGTATGTTTCTCACTTATTTCACACGTGCCAGGACATTACTGGACAGCAAACTTGTGCTTAATTTTAAAAGCCACTTCCCCCCACTGCCCTTCCTCAACAGGCTAGTAAATGAGTCATTGTGCTCATAATTTCAACCCACATTGCTGTCTGTTTAGAAAACCTTGAAATCCTGGACAATGGGGAAGGCAGACTCGCTTGCTAACCACTGGGTTAACCAACAGGGGTGCCACAGATGCCCCCCCCCCCCACACACACTCAGCTGTTTTCCTTGTTACCCAATCCCTTTAGTTCCTGAAAGTTCCTGAAAGTCCCTGACCTTGAGTGGAGCTTTATTTAAATCTAGGATGTCAAGTTCTCTTCCAGCCTTAACTCTGAGCCCCATCTTTTCTTGTGTCCCCACATCATCTGCTTAGGGTTTCCCATCTCTTTTCCAGGCCTCCGAATTCCAGTCGCCTTTACGCCCCTGCCCAGAGCCTGCTTCCCCGAAGCTTAGGTCCTGACTGGCCTCTCCTTCTGAGATCACTGCCTGGATAGTTCTCCCAGATGTACGTGGTCTCACATTGCTGTTTTACAAAAGTGCCCTCTATGTTTCCAACCACATCCAAAGCTCCTTCCCAGTGCAGTGCTAAGCACACTGTAGGACACTTTCTAAATAAGAACAAAGGACAGGGCTGGAGAGATGGCTCAGTGGTTAAGACGCTTGCTTACAAGACCTGAAGGCCAGAGTTTGATTCCTCATTACCCACGTAAAAGGCAGATGCAAAGTGGAGCACGCATCTGGAGTTGGCTGCAGTGGCTTGGCCCACTTCTTTCTCTCTCTTTTTGCAAAGAAATAATAAGTAAAATAATTTAAAAAGAACAAGGCACCGATGCTGATCTTCTTGATGTCCTCATGCAGTATTGCAAGTTGGATAAAATTAGGTGAAGCGAGTTTCAGCCTGTCGTTGGGAATTTCCCTCTATATTTAGTTTCCCATCTTCAGGGTTGTTTTTTTTTTTTTAAACATACCACAGGCTATACTCCAGTTTAGAAAGTTAGATAATAAACATGCCCTGTGGACTAAGGCTGATGCGGAGGTTGTGGCTTATTCAGTGGGGCTGGCCACATGAAGTGAGGTAGTTGATTCAAGCATTCCTAACTGAACCCTGTCATTTCTGCTTGGGGCTCAAGAGGGGAAAAAAGCATGTTCTGTATTTCCCTTGGACCAGTGCTTGGAGATTCTTGGTGGGGAATCATGGGGACAAGAGGAGTTGTGTCTGAATTCTGAACACTGGGATGGTGGCAGCCTTCTCTTGAGGTCGGCAGCTCTGCTCTGCCTACCCACCCTTCCCACCATCATGCTTCCTTCCCATGGTCTTAAAAACAGTGGAGCGTGCTCGCTTCGCCTGCACCTATGCTAAAATTGGAATGATATAGAGAAGATTAGCGTGGCCCCTGCGCAAGGATGACACCCAAATTCGTGACGCATTCCATATTTTAGCCAGCACACATTTAATCCCAGCACTCAGGAGGCAGAGGTAGGAGGATCACTGTAAGTTTCAGGCCACTCTGAGACTCCATAGTGAATTCCAGGTCAGCCTGGGCTAGAGTGAGACCCTACCTCAGAAAAAAATAAAATTAAAAAACAACAACAACAACAATGGAGCCTGCTGACCCATCAGTTACTTTTCTCATAACTGTGACCAAATACCCTGACTTCTAAATTCCTGCCAGGATGGCCCATTAAGTTCTGCTTGCGGTATCGAAGGCCTTTTCTAGCCCTACGTCCCAAATCCCTCCTTGCACACCCAGTTCCAAAGGCCGCACAGCGATGTGATCGGGTTTATCTTAGCAATGTTCTTGATATAAAATTTCCGTCTCAGTGACTGTGGATGGTTAATCTCTGGTTGTCACCTTGACAGGCTTTAGAGTCACCGTGGAAATGAATCTCTTGGCATGTCTGTTAGAGCTTTTCTAGATTAGGTTAATGCGGGAGGGGGGGAAGACCCACCATAACTGTGGGTGGCACCATCCCGTAGGCTGGGTGTCTGTGTAGAAACGAGAAAGGCACTGAGCACCGGCGGTCATCACTCGGCTGCGCCTCCTCACTGATGGGCTGGATGTGACCAGTTGCTGCGACTGCCTCCCCGGCCATAACGGGTCTGCAACTGTAAGCTGAAATAAACTCTTCCTCCCTGAAACTGACTTTTGTCAGCTATTTTGTTGCAGCAACGAGAAGTTGACAGATAGGTTTTATTTCTAAAGAGAGCCTTCTTGTTCAAAAATGTATTTCCAAGTGGAGGGTGGGGAGAGAGAGAATGGGCATGCCAGGGCCTCTAGCTGCTGCAAATTCCAGCTTCCTGTGCCACTTTGTGTGTCTGGTTTTACATGGATACTTGAGAAATGAACCCAGGTAGGTCATCAGGCTATGCATTTAAGAGCCTTTACTGCTGAGCCATCTCTCTAGCCCATAATCATTCTTTATCAATACTGTAACAACATACCTGATAAAAGCCACTCAGGGAAGGATGATGTTGCAGTCAGGTTCACATTGCTGGCAGAAATCACCCGACCAAGAGAAGCTTTGGGGGGGAAAGGGTTTATTTTGGCTTACAGACTCGAGGGGAAGCTCCATGATGGCAGGGGGGAAAAATGACATGAGCAGAGGGTGGACATCACCCCCTCATCAACATCAGGTAGACAGCAGGAACAGGAGAGTGTGCCAAACACTAGCAAGGCGGAGCTGGCTATTACACCCATAAGCCCATCCCCAACAATACACTGTCTCCAGGAGGCATTAATTCCCAAATCTCCATCAGCTTGGAACCTAGCATTCAGAACACTTAAGTCTATAGGGGATACCTGAATCAAACCACCATAGATGGGTTTATTTTGTCTTACAGTTTGAGGTGGCAGTAGTCCTTCATGACAGAAAAGGCACAAGAGTAGGAGCAGGAGGTGGCTGGTCACACTGTGTCTTCAGTAGGAAGCCAGGAGAAGGAACACTAAGTAAGCGGGGCCAGGCTGTAACACCTCAAGGCCCACCCCTAGTGGTACACTTTCTCCAGCGAGGCTCTACCTCCTACAGGTTCCACAACCTTCCCAAACACTCGCTGGGGACCAAAGGTTCAAATACATGACCATGTGGGGGACATTTTATAGTCAAACCACAACACAGACGATGGACTGAAACCTCTAGAACTGTGAGACAAAACAGAACTTTCCTCTTTCTAAGTTACCCCGTCAAGCATCTTATCATTGTGGTGGACAGCTGATTGACACACCATGCACCTGGTCAAGAAGAGCCCAGTTTAATTTAATTCACCACAGTTACTGATGACATATCTTTTTGATTCTCAAAGCTAGCCCAGTGGGATGATAAATTACCTCACCATTCCATTCATAGGTAATAGTAACTGAGCACTTAACACATACCAAACATGCATTATTTGTTTTATCTTCACAACTTTGTGAGGAGGTTAGTCAGAGCTCTCTAGATGAACAGAACCAATATGCAGCTGGGTGCCTCTGCCACTGGTCTCCAGTCCTTATTGGAAGGCTGATGAAGTTAAGCATGAAAACAAACCGGTAGATGCATACACTAACAATTAGCAGGGACAGCCAGACAAAGGGGTCATGGGGGAAGGTCTTCCTCCATCCTTCATCCTTCCTGGAAACTCCATTACAGAGCCACCCAGGAACCATGACTCCTACTTGCTTCTTAATTTGATCAAGTTGACAACAGTGCAAGTCCATTCAATCCCATTTTATAGATGACAGTGTTGAGGCAGAATTTATCAATCCCATTATATAGATGATAGTGTTGAGGCAGAATTTATCAATCCCATTATATAGATGATAGTGTTGAGGCAGAATTTATCAATCCCATTTTATAGATGGTAGCGTAGAGGCAGAATTTACCAATCCCATTTTATAGATGGTAGCGTTGAGGCAGAATTTATCAATCCCATTTTATAGATGATAGCGTTGAGGCAGAATTTATCAATCTCATTTTATAGATGGTAGCATTGAGGCAGAATTTATCAATCCCATTTTATAGATGATAGCGTTGAGGCAGAATGTAAGAACCATTCCTGTGGTTACCCAGCTTGGCCAAGGCAATCTGGCTGTAGAACCCAAGATCTTAATCCTTTGATTACTAATGCACAAGCAACATGGGAGTCTGCCCCCACAGCCCCCCACAACCCAGCTCTACTATGCTTTCATTATAGTGGAAACATCTCGATCAACTTTTTTTTTTTTTTTTTTTTTTTTTTTTACTTCGGAGCCACTTGTAGGGAAATGGTAGGATGTTTAATTGCAGTCATTTTAATATTGTCTGTCCATTTAACTAATAAATTGGTTTCAGGGCATTTAATTTAGTTAAACTACAAGAGTAGGATTTAAAAGGATAGAAAAGGCTGGAAATTGACCATTAGACCAAGAGTGGCTCTGTCCCACTCTTGTTTTTTTCTTCAATATTTTATTTTATTAGAGGATTTTTTTATTAAAAAGAAACTTTCTATGGACACATCATGTGTTGGCACCATCATTTTCCTTCTCCTGGATTCCATTCCACTGAGGGCCCTCCTCAGTGGGGTTGCTGGTGTTCACCATGGGGTTGTGGGTTATGAGTTGAGAGAGCAGCTGTCAGTCATTGTTGGGGGGGGGCGACAATGCTTCTGGATATTCGTCCTACCCTGTGGCTCTTTCTGCCCCCTCTTCTGCAAAGCTCCCTGAGTCGTGTTGGGTATTTTACGTCTACTGTAGTATTGAACTCTTAGCAACTTCTGGATTTCTGCTTGGGTACGTCTCGAGTATCCTCAGAGTCCATCTCCATCGTCCTGGCCCTGGTTATCAGGCTCACTGAGAAAGCAGCGCTCTTGCTTTTCTTGTCAATTCCTCTGTGGTTTCACCTGGGCCCTGGCTGATGTGCGAGTCGGGGCTCATCTCCGTGGTTCCCGCTGCCCTCTGAGAAAGAAAACATTCTCCAGCAGAGACTGCGCTTCCCCTGTGGCTCCCTCCCACTCTTGTATTTCGTTTTTAACATTTTAAAAAATATTTTATTTATTTATTTGAGAGAGGGAGAGGAAGGGGCAGGTAGAGGGAAAGAGAGAATGGGCACGCCAGGGCCTCTAGGTGTCGGGCATTGCTAAACCCGGGCTGGGGCTGTGAGAAAGCTGGCCTGGGCTGTTGGACATGGCCAGGGACCTTGGGCTGGGGGGTCTGCAAACGGCCTGATCATGGGGAACCCACTCTGGCTCTGGAGCTGGCCCTCTCTGCCCCGAGGAAATGGGACCCGTGGGCCTTCCCCACATCCCAGAGCACCTGAGCATTCCGTAGTCTAAGGTTCTGCTCCCCCCACCCCGCCCCACCCCGAGTTCCTGACCTTGTGGCCAGCTGCCCAAGAGACCCTTCTGTGGTCGTAATGCAGCTGTGGCCATCCAGTACGTGGCTGAAGTCGCGTAGCTTTTCCCAGCGCTTCTGCTCTCTCCCTTGCAGCCTCTGCCTCACAACTTCCGCCTTCCACCACCAGCCAATTAGATAGCAGCCCGTAAACCTATGCATCCAATCACCTTATAGTCTGCATGCGCCTTCTCACCCTTTCCCACGTGTTTATTAAACCCACTCCCCTTTTGAATAAACAGACAAAGCGCTGCCCATGACTGTCTTCCGGATGGTTCATTGCCTGTCGCACTCACCCTGTGTCCCCCAACTCCTCCTGCACCCGGGAAGTCAGTGGCCAACGACCCTCATCTAGCCACTGCCAATGAACTCCATGCCCCCCCCTTGTGCATCTGGCTTACGCGGGTCCTGGGGAATCGAACCGGGATCCTTAGGCTTCACAGGCAAATGTCTTAACCACTAAGCCATTTCCCCAGCCCCCACTCTTGTTTTTTTTTACAATACAATCTTGACAGTAGGTGGAATGACATATACATACAACTCAACCTCACTCATCGCTCCGTCTCATTTCATGTATTATTATGCACATTTTAACAATGGGAAATTGTGCTGGAGAGATACTGACTTCCCACCAACTACCCAGCTGATATACCTCAATGCCAGTATTTAAAAAAATATATTTATTTATTTATTTATTGGAGAGAGAGAAACAGGCAGATAAAAAGAGAGAATAGGCTTACCAGGGCCTCCAGCCACTGCAAACAAACTCCAGATGAGCACGCCACCTGTGCATCTAATGCCAGGATTCTAAACCAGGTATCTGACTCCAATGTCCATGATTTTTTAAAATTTTTTTTGATCTCCTGCCACATATTCAGTTACTGATTAATCAATGTGTGGGCATTTTCTTTAGGTTCAACATGAAATTAGTTGTGGATACCTTTCTTTATTTCTTGAGTTTTGTGTCACTGGGACTGAAGAGCCTGAAAGGGTAACTTAAAGAAGGAGAGGTGCATTTCCGTTCACTGTTTCAGAGCACTCAGTCCATCAGTGTTTGGCTCTAGGTCCTTGGGCATAACTTCATGGTGGCAGGAGCAGGTAGCAGGAGGGTTTCTGATTTGCATGGGAAATAGGATAAAGGAGGGAAGGGACTGGGGCTCTATTTCTCCAACTAAGCCCCAGCTCCTAGTTTCCCTTGTCTCCCAATGTAGCACCACCAACTGGGGATGGAGCATTCAATCAATGGCATTGTGGGAGGCAGGTCATATTCAAACTCAAGCATGAAGCAAGTGTTACTTGAGTACTTTCTCTTTTTTTAATATATTTTATTATTTATTTATTTGAGAGAGTTGAGGGGGAGGAGAAAGAGAGAGAGAGAGAATGGGCGCACCAGGGCCTCCAGCCACTGCAAACGAACTCCAGACACATGTGTCCCTTTGTGCATCTGGCTTACATGGGTCCTGGGGAATCAAACAGGGGTCCTTAGGCTTTGCAGGCAAATGCCTTAGCCACTGAGCTATTTCCTCATCCCAAGTTGAGTACTTCCAAAATGCCCCCTCCTCTGCTTGGTGGCTCAGGATTTGGTGTTAAAGGAGATGAGACCCCCTTCCTTTGTCAAGTGAATGTACTTTAGAAATGAGAGAGGAAGACATCCAAAATGATACAATAGGATCGTTGCTGTAAATCAATGATGGAATGAGAACCTAATGGTGGGGATGGTTAGTGTTCCCTGGGAGAAACATGGGAAGAAGTGGCTTGGAGTAATGGTGGGTGTGGTGGTTTGAATAGAATAGATGGCCCCCAATATATTCAGTTGTTTATTAGTTTGTAGTTTGCATCTTTAGCCACCTGGCTGGAGGCAATGTCACTGGGTGGATCTTAGGTGTGGTGGTGGGTTTCAGATTTCAATGTAAAGATATGCAAAGTGTGCCTAGCTGGAGTTCCTGAAGTGTGCTGTGCCATTTGGCTTTAGGATTGTACTTCTTTCTGTCTGCTTGGACCTGTGAAGGCAGGCCAGCTTCTGCCATTTATGGAACTTCCCCTGGATCCTTAAGCTTCAATAAATCCCTTCCTCCATAACTGTGCCTGGTCTGGAAGTTCATATCTCAGTGAACCTTAATGTGCCTGCTACAGTGGGAGATGAACTAAAATATAGGTCAAAACTAGACTGTGGGCCAGAGAGATGGATCAGTGGTTAAGGCACTTGCTCTTTAAGTCTAGGACCTGGGTTTGATTCCCCAGTGCTCACATAAAGCCACATGTATAAAGTGGTATATGTGTCTAGGGTTCGTTTATAGCTGCTGGAGACCCTGGTGTGCCCATTCTTTTCCTCTCTCTGCTGGATGTAGTGCACGCCTCTAATCCTAGCAGTTGGGAGGCCGAGGTAGAAGGGCCACTGTGAGTTCAAGGCCAGCCTGAGACTACATAGTGAATTCCAGGTCAACCTTGGCTAAAGCAAGACCCTCCCTTGGGGAAAAAAAAAAAAAAAAAACAAGCAAACGAAAACTAGACTGTGACAAAAGGATGTACCACATAAAATTTTGGGGTTATGTTCATAGGAAGATACCCCAAGTCATTAAGCAGCAGGATGACATGGTTAAATTTTTTCCAACTTGTCTGTCTTATTTTCAAGCATAAAGGTTACATTTTGATCTTATGTAGCCCACATTACCCTTCCTTATCACCCTCATTCTACATTTGTTCTTCTCATCACTTAACCAGCGGATGTGCCACAGAAGAGAAGGACTCCCGCTCCCCCAGAAATCAGTAACTATTGAGCCTCCCAAGCCCCGCCCCTGTCTATAACAGAATGCTGACGGGCCCCATCTTGTGCAGTTCACGAGTGCAGTAGTCTTGCCTTGTCTGGATGGCAGAATTTCACAGTGTGCCTTCCCATGCCCCAGCTCTTACATGCCACAGCGCTCCTGGAGCCCCGAAGGGCATGGCGGCTCACCGATGGCTGAGCACTCCTCAGTCACTTACTTTTTGCGCTTGACGGGACATGTCATTTCCCTGCTTTGACTCTTCCCACTGCCAAAGAAAGGAAAAGCTTTGCTGGCCAGAGCTGACAGCAGAACCGATCTGTGGGCATAAAGAAAGACGGGCAGGAGGCAGGCTAGCAACACACCCATTGAGCAATACAGCAACAGTAGGTTCTGCCCTAACGCCTGTGTTTTCCCCAGCCATGGGCTTCTGGCCTAGTTTTCAGTACCAGGCACGGATTCCCTCCTGCGGAGCAGATGGCAGGACTGAACACGGAAAGTACACGGGTAGAAGAGTGTGTAAGATGCTGCCGGTGTGGTCCAGCATGGACCTACCGCGAGATGAGTTCACGTACCATTCCAGTCAAATTCACAGGAACTGCTTTAAGGTTGTCTATGACATTAGGTGTTAAAAGGCTCCGCATCATTCTAAGGTTTCTGGCTTTGGTAAGGTAGTAGATGGTGGTCCCTCTAATAGCATAAGGAAGAAAATGTGTTGTAAATATCGACCACCTGTCAGTGGGCGATACGAATGGGGAAGAGGATTGAAAGCCATCTCCAGAGAAGTGATGGTTAAAAGTGCAGAATTGGGCAGAAGCTTCCGCGATGGCTTTGATTTGCAAACAATCCACTATGGTAAGCCACTGGCTAAACAAGTGCTTCTCCCATTAATCCTGATTCCGTTGGGAAATTACTTCTAATTGAAAAAAAAAAAAAAAAAAAAACAGGTTTACTTTGCAACTTTGTTTCACAGGTGACAGACAGTCCTTACAAGTTATATATGAGCCGGAGTGGCCCAAGACGGTGGAGTTCCAATATGCGCCATTGCAAAGTGAGCCTCCAGTGCTCAGCAAAGCCAGGGAAACGCAAGAGCCAAGTCCAGGAGTAGCGGCCCCGTCTAAATTAGGCCTGTGAATTCCTCAGACCTAGCCAGCTTACTGCCAACGGGGACCTGAAGATGCGAAGGCAGTTCCCGACAGCGTTGCTGAATCAGCCACCAGGAGGTTCTAGAACAGTTGGGCACACTAGTTCGTGCCTTTGCAAGACAGAAACACATCTGGCTACCTTTGGGAGCTCCTAGCCTGACTTATGCACTGAGCTGGAAACTAGAACTGTGATGTCTTCGTGGTGTGGAGGCCTTGCCTTCCAAAGGTGCTCCGTCCATAGGTGTGGGTAGAGGTTGACCCATGTTAACCCCTGTAGAAGAGGTGGTTTGGCAGAGGTTGGAAACCAGACTGCACCTAACTCACCAAATCCTGCCCTTACCCTTCACTTCCTTTGGATTTGAGCAGATAGCTTAACTGCTCCATGCTCGCACTTTACATACATATATATTATATTATATTTATTATATTATATTATATTATATTATATATTATATATAGATACACATATTTATGTGGAATATATATAATAGTTTCCCTTAACTTGTGTGATTGAATTAAATACATTTATATCAAATGATTAGCATAGCAGCTAACTTGTCACAAGCACTTGATAAACAGTCACAGTCACAGCTTCTCGTACGACGTTTGGCGTCATCACCTGCACAGCCCCGAATGAAAGGGTCGAGACTGCCATTTTGTTTCGGAGGTTTCTTCCTGTGAATCTTTCTTGCACCACTCTCGTGAGCCTAGCGGTTTTGTTCATGGCCTTCACATTTTCCGTTGACAGGCGTCCACAGGACAGGAAGGACTTTGGGAGTGTGAGGACTTTGAAATGACAGGTCAGTGTATTCATTTTTTTTCCCCCCCAAGTACTTTAGTTTGGCAATCACTAAAAGAAGATTAACACTTGACATGATAAGAAAGTTAGATCAACAAAAAGCTGCGATGCATGAGATAGGATGAGATAGATAGTCACTTTCTATGGGCCGGACACAAACAAGGCCGGCTGCCAGCAAAATGCCTGCTGATGACTCAGTTTATCTGTAAAAGACAAATCAAATGGAGGCTAATCATGAAAGAAATGGATTAATAGTGTTGAAGATTAGATAGGAAGGGAAGGCATTAGAGGGACATTGTCATGGTCAATAAGAATAAGGAAACGGAATGGCCCCAGGCTGCATAATCTTACCGATCAGTGGTCGGTGTGCTGCTGATGGGAAAAGATTGAAAGGCAGAGAAAGAGAAGTCAAAGGGCGGACAAGTCTCCCTCCGTGTGGCTTTCGATCTTTCCCGGGCAGAATGTGGGGGATGAACTCAATGACCTCTGTGCTTTCTTTCAGGGCTACTAGTATAGAATGACACAATCCCACCCAGGGAAAAAAGAGCAAGCCACCCAGGGCTGGAGTTCTTACATCCATACACACACGGCATCACCCATCCGATGCACGGACGTCCCCGCTACTTAAGATTTTACCCGGCGATATAAACTTGATTTCATATTTCTTCCTTTGTGTTCTCTTCTCAGTGGCCATGGGTTTCACTGTGTAGGTATCACACACCGCAAGACCTTGTCCCGTACTTGCTGACCTTCTTTGTCACTGTAGAAAGAAATTCCTGCAAATAAAGTGAGACCATGTCCTTGTCTCTGGAGGCAAGCAAGAAGCAGGAAATGTGGGGAGACTGGGGACCCCACAGCCAGACTGGAGGAAGAACACGCCTTTAGAAAAAGTTGCATGGTGTTATCAAGAAAGCAAGAGGAGGCAGGGGAGGTGGCTCAGTCAAAGCCTATTGGTCCAGGTTCGATTCCCCAGTACCCACATCAAACCAGATGCACACAGTGGTGCATGCATCTGGAGTTTGTTTGCAGTGGCTGGAGGCCTTGGTGTGTGTCCTTTCTCTCTCTTTCACTCTGTCTCTCTGTTTATAAATAAATAAAAATGTTTTAAAGAATGAAAAGCAAGAGAGCCAGGAGTGGTGGCACACACCTATTATCTCAATACTCAGGATGTTAGTGCAAGAAAACTTTTGAGTTTGGAGCCATCCTGGGCTATATAGAGAGACCTATTGCAAAAACATAAACCAAAGAGAAAAGAGAAAGAAAGCAAGAACTGCTTGAGGAAACAAATGGGAAAACAGCAAATAGAACACGGACCACAAGTCTTGTCTGAAACAAGGGTCTGGAGACAAGGCCTGGGTGTAACGCAACATCTTAAAGGAATCAATCTGTTACCAGTTTCAAAAATATGCCAAGCCGAAAGGGCCAAGGAGATGGCTCAGTTTGTTGAAGGCAATTGCTGTTGGCCCGAGTTTGAGTCCCCATCACTGGCGTAAAGTCAGATGCAATGTGGTGTGGGCATTTGTAATGCCAAAGTGTCTGTCCCAGTGAAAGGTAAGACCAAGACAATCTGGAAGCTGACGGGCCAGAATTCCCCATGTGCGCATGGCATGTGCATCCGTAAACACAGACACACACAGACACACACACAGACACACACACACACACACACACACAGACACACACACACACACACGTGCGCGTGCGCGGAGCTGCCTGTGACAATTTTGAAGAGCAGACACCTCCTGGAGGCTGAGGCTCTCTGGGTTGCCCTTTGCCCAGCCTGCTCCAGAAGCATCAGCTTTAGCTCATGCACAGATGGGCCAACCAACCACTGGATGCCAGGGCTCGCCACTTCTCATTTTCTACCATTTTGAACTTACGTCTGCTTAAAGATTTCCATGTCTTCAGAAGAAATCGAGATGGCTATGAAATAAGTTACGTATTTGCCAAAGCAAATGCAAAGCATTCGGAAATTAAAAGGCAAGCACATTAGCTTCATACTGGAGCCGTGATATATTACCATAGGCTACGAGTCTGATCTTTCACACATTTATGACCTTTCTTAAAAATATATTTATTTATTTATTTATTTGCAAACAGAGAGAGAGGGAGAGAAGAGAAACAGAGAGGATGGATGTACAAGGGCCACCAGCCACTGCAAATGAACTTGAGATGTGTGCACCACTCTGTGTATCTGGTTTTACATGGGTACTGGGGAATTGAACCTGGGTTGTTAGGCTTTGCAGACAAGTGCCTTTATCTTCTGAGCCATCCCTCCAGCCCAGCATTCATTATCTCACAGTCTATATATAGGTCAGCAGTGTGTGGTGGGTCTCACTGGGCTAAAATCAAAGAGTTGGCATGAAGGCCTGCATTCCTTTCTGAAGACCTGGTGGGAAGGAATCCTTCTTCACGTTTTCCTGACTTTGCAGGCTGCCTGCATTCCCCATCTGGCTGTTCTTTCCCTCCATTATTGAAGCCAGCAACAGCTCATCTCTATGACCCCCACTTCCATCCACTGTCTTCACCATTGCACAGAAAGACCCCACAAAGGTTCTCGAACGTTCAAATAGGAAGGGGTAGTCTTTGCTGGACAACATCGTCTATTACTTCTGTGTTTATTGATCTGTACACAAAGGTTTGAGTCTCATTTTCATCATTTTTATTTTCTTAGAAATTAATATATTAAAAAAATAAGTTAAATAACTTTTATCCCAGATTTCTCCAAAGCATTGTTCCAGAATTTTCTTTTAGCTTCTTCCACATCTGGGAGTCACTCACCCATCCCTAGTCCGAATTTTGGTTGTTTCTTTTAGCTCCCTTAAAAAAAAAAAGCCATCAAACTGGCTTATTATTGTTTGAATCTAAAATCTATTATTGTGTGGCAGTTTGGGGATGTTGTGAAGTCATTGGGACTCTGGCCTTGCTAACAGAAGTGTGTCACGGTGGGGAGGACCTGCAAGGTGACATTCGCTTCTGATTCCAGCGGAAGGATTCTGCTTCCTGATTGGCCAAGATGTGACGCACTTCTGTCAAGCGCTTCTATTGTCGTGGATTGCCATAGACCTGCTGCCACGCCTTCCCTGCCGTCTGCGCGGACTGCGTCCTCAGAACTGTGGGCCAGATAAATGGTCCCCTAAGCCTCTTCTGCCAGGTATTTTGTCACAGCAATAAGAACAATAACTAACACACTGATTTATTAGCCTCTTCTCTCTTTTACTTTGTTTAAAAAATATTTATGTATTTGAGAAAGAAAAAGAAAGGTAGATGGATGGGGGGAGGGAATGAGCGCACCAGGGCCTCCAGCCACTGCGAATGAACTCCAATTGCATGTGCCACCTTGTGCATCTGGCTTACGTGGGTCCTGGGGAGGTGAACCTGGGTTCTTTGGCTTCACAGAAAATGCCTTAACCTCTAATACATCTTTCCAGCCCTCCTTTACATTTTGAATAAGCATTTTGTTTATATTAAAAAGGCTTATCATGATTTTTTTTTTTGGCTTTTGGCATGTGTGCACGTGTGTGTGTGTGTAGCATGTGTGGTGTGCGTTGTGATGTGTGTGCAGTGTATGCACATGTACGCATCCTGGGCTGGTGCATGTGGAAGCCAGAGGAGAACCCTGGTGTCTCTGTTCTCTCATCTACCTGTTTCCTTGAGGAATCTCTCATTTAACCCAGAGCTGCCATTTTCGCCTTTATTTTTCCCTTTCAGCAAGCCTCAGTTTCTCTGGTCTCTGCTCCCCGAAGGACCGTAGTTACAGATGTGTACTGAAGAATCGAACTTGGGAAGTCTCAGACCTTCTCGGGCTCTCATGTCTGAGCAGCAAACGTTTTTAACCGTGGAGCTATTTTCCAACCCCAGTACAGCACGATTTTGATGCAGTCAAATTTCCACTGATAATCACATTGAGCCTCAGTAAGGATTGAAATTAGAGGACAAATCAGTCTAGGAAGATGGGTATAAATGGCTCTAATGGAGAGATAGATATTCCAGGTTTGGGTATTCCCCTAAAGACAAAAGTATTGGGAAGTGAGAATTTCAGGATTATAACTGAGCATGTTCACATCTGAATTGTGCATCTGAATTTTTTTTTTTAACTTTTAGTTCCCAACATGTCTCATTGTTCACTCATCATCTTCCATCTTTGGGGGCCCATCGCTCATTTTTTCAGTAGTCAGTGGGAGCTATGATAAAATATAGTAACCAAAGCCAGGCATGGTGGCACATGTCTTTAATCCCAGAATTTGGGAGGCAGAGGTAAGAGGATCACCATGAGTTCGAGGCTACCCTGAGACTCCATAGTGAATTCCAGGTCAGCCTGGGCTAGAGTGAGATCGTACCTCGAAAAACCAAAAATAAATAAATAAATAAATACATAAATAAAAGATAGCAACCAGCTACTGTCTGTGATGCTTACACATTGCTAAAACATATTCACCCTGAAAATGCTGTACAATTGAGGATAAAAAGAAAATATTTTCAGCAAAATACACAAGTGGGGCTGACACATGGTGAACTTGAAGCTTTTTAAAAGTTTGAAGCAGTAGCATTTTGATAAGTATCTTTTTAACCTTCGAAACAGAACCCAGATTTCCAAATGATTATATAATTTCTCTTGTTATAAATATCAAGGTTAATACATTTTGCATAAATCTGTTGATATTACCTGGTTTGGATATAACCATATTTCTGAAATAAAACTGATGTTTTTTTTAGTCATGAAAGTTTTTTGTGGTTGTTGTTAAAAGTCAAGCTTTTTGGACTTTTCTGGTGGTGGATGGGGGTAGGAGATTGGCCATGAAATCTAATCTTTACAAGCTAACTTTGTTCTGACATTTTGTGTTATGTGCACATAACTTCTTAAAATCCCATGTTCATCATGTAATGAACAGTCTAGTTACAAATTAGACAAAAAATAAATAAGCTTATTTCCCTAGAAAATTTTATATCTGTCCCCTAAGTTCAGAGTTTATGAGGTCTGTTATGACTTTGAAATGTATCCATGTCTGGCTTATTCCTTTTTCCAAAGCTACTTGGCCTCTTACACAAAGAGTTTAAAATCTGTTAATTGCGGAAATTAAATACTAAGCGTGTGCATAACCCACCCATGTCCTGCTTCAATACAAAGTACTGGCTTAGCAGTAGACATCTCTTTTTGGTGAGTATGTAGGTGTATACGTTTGTTGTGTACATACATGTTCACGTGTGTGTCAGTGTAGTATGCATGTGCAGTGGCGTGCAGGTGGAGGTCAGAGGAGAGCTTTCAGATGCTGTCACCTTTTTAAAAAAATATTTTATTTTTATTTATTTATTTGACAGAGAGAGAGAGAGACAGAGAGAGAGAGAATGGGTGCACCAGGGCATCCAGCCACTGCAAATGAACTCCAGACTCATGCACCACCTTGTGCATCTGGCTAATGTGGCTTCTGGGGAATTGAACCTGGGTCCTTTGGCTTTGCAGGCAAATGCCTTAGCTGCTAAGCCATGCCTCCAGCCCACGTTGTCACCTTTTTGAGGCAGGGACTCTCATTGCTTACCACTCTGTTCACAGGCTAGCTGGTCACAAGCTTCTGGAACATTCTCTCGTCCCCACCTCTCATCTCATCCTAGGCATGCTGGGATGACAGAAGCTTTCACGTGGGTCCGGGGCTCTGAGCTCAGGGACCCAAGCTTGCGCAGCAGGCTCTTTACCCCCTCCCCAGCAGTGGCATGTCCCTCAGTGCACAGAGATCACTTGATATTTTCTTGAGTTATTTCCTTTGATTTGGGGGTGAATTTTAATTTTATGGCACTGCAGTTTGGATTATACGCTACTCACGGGTCTCAGTGTGTGATGGAGGACAGCATGAGGCCAGTGGAAGGGTTTGACAAGTGTCGTGCTCAGTTCAAGTCTGGTAGGAGCTGTTGTAACACTGACAGCTGCTGGTCCAAGGCTCAGAACACCAGCAACAGGAGTGTGAATTCCTACTGAGTATCTGATTCTGGGTTCTTCCTGAAGCTTTGATATGTACAGTGGAGCAAATTCTCACAGCTCTTTTTTTTTTTTTTTTCGAGGTAGGGCCTCACTCTAACCCTGGCTCACCTGGAATTCACTATGGAGTCTCAGGGTGGCCTTGAACTCACGGCAATCCTCCTACCTTTGCCTCCCTAGTGCTGGGATTAAGGAGTGCGCCACTACGCACGGCTCTCACAGCTCTTCAGTCCTTAACCTTCGGTCCTTCTGATGATGCTAGGGGCAGGCCTGCCATTCAAGAATGCAATTTAGCTGGGCATGGTGGCTCACCTCTTTAATCCCAGACTCGGGAGGCAGAGGTAGGAAGATGGCCATGAGTTCGAGTCCACCCTGAGACGACATAGTGAATTCCAGGTCGGCCAGGGCTAGATTGAGACCCTATCTCGAAAAAACAAAAAAAAAAAGAGTGCAATTTGTGGGCCTAGGGTGATGGCTCACTTTATAAAGTGTTTGCCATGCAGCATAAGGACCTTTCAGATCCCCAGCCCCACATAAAAGCCAGGCATAGTGGCACTCACCAACAATCTCAACACTTAGGGGGCCAACATAAGGGATCTCTTGGATATGCTGGCTAGGTAAGCTAGCTGAATTAGTGATCTCTGAGTTCAATGAGCGACCCTATTATAAAATAAGGTGGAGAGTGACTGACAGAGACACCCGACATTGGCCTCTGGCCCGCACACACGCGTGGACACACTCACATCCCCCCACAAACATATAAACACACACATGCAGAAGCCATGAAAACTGTGACTATGTCAGTACTTTTCAAGTTCTGTCTCAAAGTTCCATTTGACTCCATAGCAGAAAAAAATTAACTGCATCGAGGTATGTATATGTATTCAGGGCTTTGAATGTGAGCTCAGCTTGGGGCCATTTTTGATCCAAATTTCTAGTGTTCATAGGAGCTCATTAATCCAGAAGGATCCACCAGCTTGGAGCCCCAGACAGTAAAACCACAATAGTTATTACATCTGCTAAGTGTATGGACAATATAAAACTGACTATTTTTCCCTGCTGCTCTGGAGTCCTACCTTGATCTCATACTAATTTACCACATTTGGATCTATTTCTGCACTTTGTTCTGGTCTATTGACTTGTGTAATCACATGAATTATAGAAGCCTGGTAATATATATTTTAGTGTCATAGGGGGCTGGTCTCTTCTTTTAAGCATCTTCTTGTGAATATTTAAAAATTTTAATTTTCTAGACAATATTTGGACATAGCTTAATTGGTTTTAAAATTCTGCTGGCCTTTTAGGTGAAGTTGTGATAGATTTAAAGATAAATTAATAACCCAGCACTTATCTGTACATGCAAAAAGTTCATCTTTTTATTTATTCAAAACTTCTTCATAACTCCCCAAGGAAATTTGAAGTAAAGTCATGATTTTGTATCTGTGGGGAATTGGTTCCAGGACTGTCTGGAAATACCAAAATCTTTGATTGCTCATATCCTTTATATGAAATACCATATTTACTTACAACCTGCACATATCTTCCCATATAATTCACATCATCTCTAGATCACTTATAAGACCTAAAACAGGTGTGAATGCCATGTAAATCATCGTATTGTAATTTTCTAAATTTATTTTTTATGAACGATTTCCATGATTTTAAACAATATCCCATGGTAATCTCCTCCCTCCCCCCACTTTCCCCTTTGAAACTCCACTCTCCATCATATCCCCTCCCCCTCTCAATCAGTCTCTCTTTTATTTTGATGTCATTATCTTTACCTCCTATTATGATGGACTGTGACATCATGGATATCCAGGCCATTTTGTGTCTGGAGGAGCACGTTGTAAGGAGTCCTACCCTTCCTTTGGCTCTTACGTTCTTTCTGCCACCTCTTCTGCAATGGACCCTGAACCTTGGAAGGCGTGATAGTGATATTGCAGTGCTGAGCACTCCTCCGTCACTTCTTCCCAGCGCCATGGTGCCCTTCTGAGTGTATTGCATTTTATAGGGAATAAGGACACCAAGAAAAATGTCTGTACATATCCTGTGCTGTTGTATTTGTTGAATATTTTTTAGTGTTAGGCTGTTCAAATTCAAGAATGCAAGACCCATGAAGACTTCACATGCACACGCAGGTAATTTTCTCTTTGCTGGTCATTTTCCTTGAGTATGACATCAGCCCCATGAAGGGTATCTCTGGCTTGGCTAATCATTACAACTCCAGTGCCACAGCACTGCCAACATATAGTAGTTGGTCAATGTACTTGTGGGCAAAGGATCTAAACTTGGATATGAGTTTTCTTTCACCATTCCATCGGATTGGAGATGAACACGCATCGGTAGAGACGATAGGCTCTTATTACCATTACTGACCATCCAAACAAACTGTTACACAAGTGACATTAATTCTCCATGCAAACAAAAATTGGACAGTGCCATTAAAAGAGTCACTCATTACTCTTTTCTTCCTTTTAAGGAGTAATAGCAAACTGACTGCCAGAGAAAGGACTTTGATATGATGATTTTCACTTTCCACCCTCTTCCTGCAACTGTCATAATTTCATTCTTTTTTTTTTTAATTTTTTTTTCTGTTTTATTCATTTATTTGAGAGTGACAGACAGGGAGAGAAAGAGGCAGAGAGAGAGAATGGGTGCACCAGGGCCTCCAGCCACTGCAAACGAACTCCAGACGTGTGCGCCCCCTTGTGCATCTGGCTAACGTGGGTCCTGGGGAATTGAGCCTTGAACCGGGGTCCTTAGGCTTCACAGGCAAGCCCTTAACCGCTAAGCCATCTCTCCAGCCCAGTTTCATTCTTTTTTATGGCTAGATTAAACTTCATTGTGTATGGATTCACATTCTCCACATCTGTCCATTCACTGATGAAGATTCAGGTTGATTTCACGAACTAATATGCAACAGTGCCTAGGAGCGGTATGTCTGCATTTTACCGTAGTTCCAGTCTGAGTGTCTTGAGAAACTTAGTACTGATTTCCCAAGTGGCTGCACTAGTTTACATTCCCACCCGCAGTGAAAAAGTGTTCCTCCTCTGTCCTCATCCCACGTCCTTTCTAACATTTCCTTTTCTTTGTTTTCTTGATGATAGCCTTTCTGACTAGGGGTGAGATAGAATCTCAACGTAGCTTTGAATTGCAACTCCCTGGTAGCAAAGGATATTGAACATTTTTCATATATATACATAATATTTATATATTTTATATAATATACATTATATATTTATATATAGTATTTTTTACTTATTTGCAAGAAGAGGAGAGAGAGAAAGAGAGACAGAATGTGCACACCAGGGCCTCCTGCCACTGCAGGATGAGAGATAGTAATCTAATTTCATTCTTCTACATGTGGATGTCCAATTTGCCCTGCACAATTTGTTGAAGAAAAAAAAGAAAAACCTGTCTTTAAAGCTGGGCATGGTGGCGCATGCCTTTAATCCCAGCACTTGGAAGGCAGAGGTAGGAGGATTGCTGTGAGTTCAAGGTCACCCTGAGACTACATAGTGAATTCCAGGTCAGCCTGGGCTAGGGTGAGACTTTCTCTCAAAAAACAAAACAAAACAAAACAACAACAACAACAACAACAACAACAAAAAATCCTGTCTTTTATCTATGGATTGTTTTTGCACCTTTATCAAACCCAAGTGGATATATCTGGGCTTTCTGTTTGTCTGTTTGTTTGTTTTTGCCAGTACCATACTGCTTTTGTTACTATTGCTCTGTAATATACTTTAAAATCAGGTATTGCAATACCTCCAGAACTGCTGATTACTCAAGATTGTGTTGGCTGTTCAAGGTCCTTTCATACAAATCTTAGGAATTTTTTTTTTGTTGTTTGTCTGTTTGTTTGTTTGTTTTTGTTTTGTTTTTCGAGGTAGGGTCTCACTCTAGCCCAGGCTGACCTGGAATTCACTATGGAGTCTCAGGGTGGCCTCGAACTCATGGCGATCCTCCTATCTCTGCCTCCCGAGTGCTGGGATTAAAGGCGTGTGCCACCACGCCCGGCTGAATTTTTTTTTTTTTTTTTTTAGTGAGTAATATCAATAGAATTTCTTCCTTTCCTATTTATAGCCCTTTTATTTCTTTCTCTTGCTTTATTGCTACAGTTAAAAGTTTAAGTACTAGGGCTGGAGAAATGGCTCACTGTTTAAGGCACTTTCTGGCAAAGCCTAACAATCTGGGTTCAATTCCCCAGTACCCATGTAAAGCCAGATGCAGAAGGTAGCACATGCATCTGGAGTCTGTTTGCAGTGGCTAGAGGATCTAGCATGACCATTCTCATTCCCCCTCCCCCCACCTTTCTCTGGCTCTTTCTCTCTCTCTCTCACTGGCTCTCTTAAATAAATAAATAAATAAATGAAATATTTTTTAAAATTGTCTTAAATTCATATTTTCCTGAACATTTCTCTGCCAAACACAAACAGGTATTGGCTATTTCAAAGCTGTTAATATTGAAATTTTCATGTAAATCAATGATACATTTAGGATCTAAATTCAGGCTGTTCATGATGCATTTGTAGAAAGGAGGAGTTTTCATTTGATTTTTTAAGTGAGATGGGCAGATGGTTTTTCCCTTTTAATACTGACTTTATCCAACCCTTTATCAGAAGTCTATTAACCCAGACAGTTAAGCTGGGCAGCCGTCTCCTTCTCCTTCGTGAAAGAAGAGTTCTGTGGTCTGGTGAAACTCATGTCAAAAATTTAGTTGAATAAGATACTTTCTATGAGAGGGAAAAACTTAAGTGATTAACTCATAACCTTTAATAATGATAAATAATTGATGCATTTCATCCCCCCCTCCCCGCCTTTATGAGGTAGGGTCTCACTGTAGCCCAGGGTGACGTGGAATTGATTATGTAGTCTCAGGGTGGCCTCGAACTCAACGTGATCCTTCTGCCTCTGCCTCCCGAAGTGCTGGGATTAAAGGCGTGTGCCCACCACGCCTGGCTCTTTATTCTCTCTGTGACAGCTTTTCTTGTATTTTTTTTTTTTTCAGAGAGGTGCACTATTACATCCAAGTTTTCAAATTAATTAGTATTTCTAAAGAACCAGCTTTTGGATTTGTTAATCCTGGTTTTATTAATTTTGGTGTGTGTGTACATATACATACATATACACACATAGTTTTCTTTGGAGAAAAACCATTCTACTGCTACTTATTTAACTTGAGCTATATGCTTATACCGTTTGTTCTCAGCCTCCCTTCTCTTCTTCCTCTCCCCTTCCCTCCTTCCCTCTCTTCCTTCTTTCCTATTTTATTTTTCCTTCCTTTTTTCTCTTTCTTTTGTTTTCATTATAAGCATTTAAGTCCACAACTGATAGAGAACATACCTTTTCCCCTCATATTACTTTTTTCTGTAGGCCAGGTTTTAGTGTGTTCATGTCTTCTATTTTCATGGGCTTATTCTGCCTTAAGAATAAATTTACTTTAGCCCAGCATGGTGGTACACTCCTTTAATCCCACACTTGGGAGGCAGAGGTAGGAGGATCACCATGAGTTTGAGGCCAGCCAGGGTTAGAGTGATACCCTGCCTCAAAACAAAACAAAACAAAAAGGAGTAACTTTGCTTTATGTTACATTTCAAACTTGCGAAAATTAGAAAGACTAATGGAATGAACCCCTATGTATCAACTCATGGTCAATTTGGTTTCATCTATACCTTTCCCTCATTTTCCTTTTGCCTCAAATATTCTGAAACAAATCCTAGGCACCTTGTTTCGTGAATACTTGGGTCCTTTCTCTGGAATATGAGTGATTTTTTAAAATATGTAATTCAAGTTCCATTATCATACCTAAAATATTCCAGTAATTTCTAAATGTCACATATGTAGAATGGCCCAAATAAGGTGGCCCTTTGTTCTCTGGTGTCATAGATGTGCTAGGGTCATTGGCCAACCTGGTGCTCCTCACACATGCTCTGATGACTTGCTCCTTGTAGCCCCAGCTCCCCATATCCCCCAGAGATGGTGACCTGCATCTGCCCTGATACTAAGGGCCTGGACCAAAGCCAGCTTTCATCTAGCTTTAATTTACACCCACTCTTTCAGCTATTGCTGCCAAAAGATGTGCACTGCACGGGGGAGTGCTAGGTCCAACTCAGTCCTGTGCTAGGTTTGAATGAGATGACCCCCACCAGTTACTGGAGGAGACAGTTCATGTGGGCACAGTGGCCACCAGCGTAGCTACCAAGTGCTTGTCCCCAAACCAGCACATTCAGTACCATATTGAAAATTGTCACGATGTAAATTGTGCCCCACGGTATTCTGCCATAAGCAATCAAGAGAAGAGAAAACGTCTTCATAAAAACACAAGCAGGTGAGGTTCTCTTCAAGCATTTAGATGGATTGTCAGTGATTCTTTATAACTGGCTAGAAATATATTTGTAGGACCTCTGGCTTAAGATTAGGTTAGGAAAATAAAACCATAGATGTCCATCATTCTGTGCACTTAAAGAAGGAAGTGAATTTTTTCTTCATCAGTAAAAGCAAGAATGAATAAACTGGGCTGGAGAGATGCCTTAATGGTTAAAACACTTGCCAGAAAAGCCAAAGGACCCAGGTTTGATTCTCCAGTATCCATGTAAAGCCAGATACACAAGGTGACACATGCATCTGTAGTTTGTTGGTAGTGACTAGAGGCCCTGGCTTGCCCATGCTCTATCTATCTCCCTCTCCCTCTCACTCTGTGTCAAATAAATAAAATACGGCTTGAGAGATGCCTTAGTGGGTGGCTCAAGCATCTGGAGTTTGTTTGCAGTGGCTAGAGGCTCTGGCATGCCCATTCCTGCCCCCCCCCCTTCCCTCTTTCTCTCAAATAAATAAAACTAAACAAAATAAAATAAAATTTAAAAAGAGAATGAATAAACTGAGAATATACAATGTTCAAAGCCAGTTCATATAAACACTAAGGTATGCACCCTCTCTGTGTGTTGTGTGTATGTGTGTCCCAGTTTCATAAATTGAAAGTTAATCACATTTTAAAATATTCATAGCATAGAAAATTAATACAACTATGGTATTTAGAACTGGGACATAACTAGAAGCAGAAAAGGTGGAGCCCTAATGATTGAGTCCTAGAGTCTTTGTAGGAACAGGGAGTGAGACCAGGAGAAATAGTACACATGTGTGCTCCCTGTCTCTTGACAAGTGATGGTCTGCAAGACCTTGGGACGCTGCCAGCAAGAAGGCTGTCATCAGCTATGGACCCAAGTCCTTGGACTTCAAGAAGCCTGAGCCAAAGTCAACCTTTTTTCTTTGACTAACCTGTGGTCTTAGAGCCTGGATGATGACATCAGGAGCCTCAGATTCCAGACATGAAGCTACAAGACTTGGTGCTCACCCTGCTGGGTTTCGGTCTTGCTTTGGTTTGATCATTTCTTGCTGTTCCTCATTCTTCCCTTATGTATTGGGAATGTTTGCTCTGTACCATGGGTATGATGGAGGTATGTAACTTGGTTTTTGATGTTATGGGAGCTCATAATTAAGAGACTTCCTTAGTCTCAGAAGAGACTCTGCACTTATACTTTTGAATAGTGCTGGAACTGGTCAAGACAGTGCGGCTTTTTGGAAGCTGAAACTTAATGTATTTTACATTATGAAATGGCCATGACCCTATGGGGACAAGAGGTGGAAGGTTATGGGTTTAAAAGTTGGTCTGGAGAGATGGCTTAGTGATTAAGGCTCTTGCCTGCAAAGCCAAAGGACGCAGGTTCAATTCCCCAGGATCCATATAAACCAGATGCACAAGGTGGCACATGTGTCTGGGGTTCATTTGCAGTGGCTGGATACCCTGGTGCACCCATTCCCTCTCTCTCGCTCTTTCTCCCTGCTTCTTTCTCCCTCTATCAAATAAATAAATAAGAATAAAATAATTTTTTAAAGTACTGTATCTGGGTGTCAAGTTTTAAAGGGAGTGGATCTACGAAACTAACCTCTAGGCATGCCTGTGAGGCATTATCTACATTAGTTTAGCTTGTGGACATGCCTGTGGGGGTATCTTGAATAGCTTAATTAATGTAGGTAAGCAATCAGAGCCCTGAATGGGATAAGAAGGCGAAAGTGAGCTGAACACCCGCGTCGATTGCTCCCTACTGGGAGTAGACTGAATGTGACCAGTCGCCTTGAGCTCCTCCCCTGTGGTGAATGACTGTAACCTCCAATGGTAGGTTGACATGATCCCCTTTCCCTTAAATTACTTCTGATAGGGTATTTTGTCCCAGCAACAAGAAAGTAAAACAACATAAGGACAGTGTTGGAGTTAACAAAGACATAGAAATGTGCACATAAAGGGCAATCTCCATATTTTTGCATAAAGAGAACATCTTTCTCCACCTCCCATTCCCTCACTTTTTAAACAATGTAGGGATCGAGCTCTGCTCCCTTGGAGTGTGGAGGAGAATGCTCTTTATTGTATTCTATAGCTGTGAGGACTTAGCAGAGCTCAACCATCCCACCATCAGTGGGCACCTGGATTATTTCTTTGGCCATTGCAGACATTGCCTACGGGGAACAGCCATAGGTGTCATTGATCCTGTGCGTATGTATGGACCACTAGTGGGAAATTTGCACAAATCATCCCACTTGCTCATTATAAGGACTAGGAGCGAGGTACCTTTTTGTTCCTGAGAGGTAGTTAGTTACAGGGACTGGCCCACAGAGACAGGGATGCCACCTTGCCTGCCCACAAGACTAAACCTCGCGTCTGATCCAGTCTCAATCACGATGGTTGGAACAACAATCTCATCATCAATGTCAACAGCTTCCTGTTTCTTCCTTAACCCCCAAGGGTGGGCCCTTCCTGAGTCTGTGCTCCTCTTGGGCTCATCAACCAATCAGGTTCCTCCCTACACATGCCCTGAGCCTGATAATGAGGCTCGTTCTAATTAGAAGCCCCTTCCTTCTCCCTTTCCCCCTGGGAACTTCTTTTGGCTTGGATGCTTTCTCGCTTTGCTTCCCCTGTCATCTCAACTCTCCCTAAAATAAATCTCATCATTTACCCTTTTCCGAGTCTGCTTTTCAGTTCTTTGATAACTTGGACAAGGACCCGAAAGTGGGCCTCAGGGGCCTGGGAGTACCCTGCATCTTTATGGAGATATAATCCCTCCCAGGACTCCAATCTTGCATCAAAGCACTCTTATGAGAGGGGGTTTTCTCCCCGCTGCAGGTGAGAAAACAGAGGCTGGGAGAGGTTACATAGTATGCTATGGCTCAGTCAGAGGACTGGAATAGTGACTGTGTCCTTCACCACCACCCCCGCCCCTTGTCGTGCTCTTCCTCCTCCTCCTCCTCTTCTTCCTCCTCGAGTCCACATGGCTGAGCAGAGCCACTCAAGCTCTTCCCTACGGATGTCCCAGCCCCTTACTGGCACAAGCTACATTCTTTTTTTTTAATTTTTAAATTTTTTTGTTTATTTATTTGAGAGTGAGAGAGAGAGAGAGAGAGAGAGAGAGAGAGAGAGAGAGAGAGAGAATGGGCGCACCAGAGCTTCCAGCCTCTGTAAACAAACTCCAGGTGCGTGCGCCCCCTTGTGCATCTGGCTAACGTGGGTCCTGGGGAACTGAGCCTTGAACCGGGGTCCTTAGGCTTCACAGGCAAGCGCTTAACCGCTAAGCCATCTCTCCAGTCCACAAGCTACATTCTTTCACACACTCGTCAAGAGCAATGTTGCCTACTCCTTCAGTCCAGCTCATAGCCCTCAGCAGGCATTGGATTGTTTAAACAGTTGCATGGGGTTTGGAAAACTGCCCAGGATGCCCTGGTCCTGACAAATCATCTGCATTCTCTGTGAGTCTACCAGGATCACCTTCTGGGCCACCTGCTAACACGGTCACCCCCAGAGTGTTGGCTGAGTTGGGAGAGAAGAGTAGAGGGGGGAGGTGGCGGGAAAGGAGGAAGACTCACCCCTCTCCTCCATAGCTGGGGCCACACAATGTTTTTATTTATTTATTTATTTATTTATTTATTTATTTTCATATGATGCCACCCCTCCTTCCCTTTCATATCCTAAAATGGCTGTGAGGAGACGTTCTGCCCTTGCCTGTCTGGAAGGGAGTGTGAGTGGAAGGGGTAGGCATGTGATGTGGTATAGAAGGTAGGGCTCTAAATATGAGTGAAGCCAAGGCAGCAGGGTTCCCCTCAAGATTAGGATGGTCACAGTGGGTCAAAGGCAGCAACATAAAGCAGAAGCTACCCACCCCTGGGTGTAGGAGTGCGGCAGGTGGGGGTGCACTGACGTGACTCCTCTGTCCTTAACACGGGTCCGGGGGCCACAGTGCAGGAGAAAGATGCCGCCTCTGCGTTAGGTGAAGCTTTCTAGTGATGAGCCAGGCAGGGAGGGGGGAGGGAAAGGCTACATGTGGTAAGGGTTCATGATTGTCCTTAAAGATGGGGCTGTAGTGCCACGCAGTTTTGGAAGGAAAGATGGCTGTTTTTCATGCACTTAGGCTAACCAATTTACTTATATGATTTCGGTTAATCCTTATGAGACTCCATCATTCTCACGACACAGACGTGAAATTGAGACTCAGAGAGTTTAAAGCATTTGTCCCAGTTTGTAGACCTTGTAAGCAGTCCTGCTTCTAACCCAGACCTGCTCGCGGCAAACTCCAGGGCCTGGATCATTTTCTGTGGTGCAGCCTCCCTCACCTGTTCATTCATTCAACGAATATTTATTCAATATCTATATATTTTCAGCACATGAAAATATATTATCCACTTCATGATAGTGACAATAATGAATAAAGACAGACCTGGTCCTTACCTTCTTAGAGTTGATTTTCCAGTGGGTGAAAAGTAAACAAGTGAAGAAGGAAATGATGTGATTATAGACTGATAAATGCTTTGGTTCCCACCCAAATATTTGAGATTATTATTATTTTAACTCATTTTAATTTATTTATTTGAGAGTGACAGAAAGAGAAAAAGGCAGAGAGAGAGAGAGAGAGAGAGAGAGAATGAGCACGCCAGGACTTCCAGCCACTGCAAACGAACTCCAGATGCGTGCGCCCTCTTGTGCATCTGGCTAACGTGGGTCCTGGGGAATCGAGCCTTGAACTGGGGTCCTTAGGCTTCACAGGCAAGTGCTTAACCGCTAAGCCATCTCTCCAGCCCATTGAGATTATTTTAAAGTAAAGTATTTCAGGATGAGGCTGTAGAGTGCTAAGCTAGCATGCAGGAAGCCCTGGGCTCTATCCCCAGCACTGAATAGACCAGGAGTGGTGGCACATGCCTAGAATCCCTGCAGAGAGAGGTGAAAGTAGATCAGAACTTCAAGGTCATTCCCAATAACAATGCAGAGTTTAAGGCCAGCTAGGGTTATATATATGTGACCTTGTCTTAAGAAAGAAATAGATGAAATAAACTGAAATGATTTTTTAAGTACTCAGTAGGGAATGAAAGAGAAGGTCCTTTGTAAACTTTGAATTTTATTTTAAGGGAGATCCTTTACACAAGCTCCTCCCATGTTGAAGCAAAGCTAGTCCCATGACTGCCTTTGAAAAATATTTTGAGGTCAGTGTCTCCAAAAAGTCAGAGGTGTATAAAATAAATCACTTGAAGTGATGCACGGCTATCACTGACTTACCAGTGTGAGATATTGAGAGAGCTGTCCCCAGGGACATTGAAATTATGCCCTGGGATGAGTAGCTGAAGGACGGCATCGAAGGCCACCACAGAAGTGGACAGGTCTCTCTTGCACGGACATCACCAAGTTCCCTCGAGCTGGCTGGAACTGTGTGAAAATCTTCCAGGGAAAGAGACAGGATACGAATTAAACCCATCATTTGAAAGACAAGCGTATCAGATGAAAAGCGCTCCGGGTAGGGTTATTATGATCTGTATTATCATTGTTCTTCCCGTGAATGGAAAATACCTGCCCTCTACCTGCATGCCTGGGACCTGGCATTTAATTAGATTAGCATCTCTCAACTGCTCAGGTTTCCCAGAGATAGGCATTGTGTAAACACAAGGTATTATTACTACTATCACAGCATCATTATGGCATTGTAATTGTGTGGATTCTCCCATAAAGCTACCTGGGATGGGACTCCAGCCCAGGCCATTATTTGTCTAGCGCTTTGAGCTTAGATGAAAGGTACACAGGCCGGCCTGTGCTGTTTTTAGCATCATTACTGTGGTTATTATCGCGTTTATGATTCTTAAAGAATGAACCAATTTTCAAATTCATCTCAACATCACTTCAGGTTTTTTTTTTTCCTTAGTTTCCTGTGTGACTGTGGCAATGTGCTCTACCATATGTGCCTGAAAATCTGGGGTAAGATAGCACCAAGGGCTTCCAATATCACCTGGGGCAAAAGGGACACAGGCAGAATCTGTAAGGATGAAGGGTTCCATCCCTGATCTATGAATAGGTTTTTTAAAAAATTTATTTATTTATTTATTTGAGAGCAACAGACAGAGAGAAAGAGGCAGATAGAGAGAGGGAGAGAGAGAACGGGTGCGCCAGGGCCTCCAGCCACTGCAAACAAACTCCAGACGCGTGCGCCCCCTTGTGCATCTGGCTAACGTGGGTCCTGGGGAATCGAGCCTCGAACCGGGGTCCTTAGGCTTCACAGGCAAGCACTTAACAGCTAAGCCATCTCTCCAGCCCCATCCCTGATCTATGAAACCTGGTAAAGCCTGCGGGACCCTGGGCTCCTTGACAGTCACACTTCACTATGTTTTTCTAGTCGAAACCAATTGTGAGTGACTCTTCTGTCCCATTTACCACCTTTAGGAGCCATAAATGACTATTCTCAAAAAGATGAAGGCCGGAGCCATCTCAAAAGGAGGCACACAGCACACCTGAGAATAATTTTAGGAGATTAAAGTACTTGATTCATCACTGAGTGGATACCAGCTGGTAACGTTGCACAGAGTTTATTTCCTGATGTTTTCATCAATCCAAAGATTTATGGTATCTGTGATGAGAGTGTGATTTTTTGGAGTTCGTGAGTTTGAGACCTGCCTCGTTTCATCTTACCGTGTTCTGACAATGTCACACACCAAGGACACTTTCATTCATTCCACTGTGGTGGCTCATCTGCCCTCCCCCCACCAGAAAATTCTACTATTAATTAATCACCTCTTAACTGCACTTATAGATGCAGCTGTAATTATTTCCTTCAAAGCCTCACCCTTCAGATTGGCATTCCCTTTAATTTTCTCTACCCAAAGTCCCCTGTTTCCTACCGCCCGAGTGCCCTAAAACTACCATTTAGACTTAGAGGATGACGGGTGCCTTTATCTACGTGTTGCATAGCTATAGTTCTTTGCAGGGCTGGAGAGCATCACATTATTTAAATGAAGGGGAACCCTCCCAATCGACAAGCCAGCTGTTCACTAAACTTTCTCTATCTTTTCATGCTTCAGACAAATACGTCTCTGCATGATTTATTAAATATGTTTGTGGCAACAGAGTTAATCTCACTCCTCTAACTATCTTGCTACTGGCGGATTGGTTTTTGGCAATGGTATTTCATGTGGCGTTCAGCCTATCGTTCCATGATTTTTGTTGTTGTTGTTGTTGTTGTTTTCTGATCAGAAACTCCCGCCTAGATCCTGTCTGGGAAAGGGTCAGGTGACTGAAGAAAGCTCAGGTTGGCTGCAGATTCCCAGCTGCGAGACCCTGACTTCAAGCGTGGATTGTCAAAGGAGGCAGCGATCCCACTCGGACCTGCTGTTTTCTCTTCGGATTGTGAGAACATCTCTCCCTCGGCCACAGGCTGCAGCTGGTCCGGCCATGGCCGTGTGTGTGTTGTGTGTGTGTGTGTGTGTGTGTGTGTGTGTGTGTGTCTAGGCTGGCACTTTATTATGGGGACAGAACAAATCAAGGCTAATGTGCGTGCTCTAAAGGATCCCTGCAAGCCCCTGTTCCTCGTTCTCCGTCCATTCTTCCCAGTCGTTCTGCTGTTGCACTCCGGATAATTGCAGTTTAATTGGGTGACACGAAATGAAAACTGTGTCCACATTATCCAGGATTATCTCTTTCTCCCAAAGCCTGCCACCCGTTGAAAGGAGCCCATTTATCAGACCAAAGAGCTGCGCCCGGCTGCTTTCACGAGCAGGCATGGAGTGTGAGAACAGGCCGGGGAAGGCAGAAAGGGGAGCTGACAGCTAAGAAAAATTATTTCAGTTGTTTATCACGGGGAAAGGCTTATCTGATTCTTTACAAAATGATACGGAGGCCGGAGTGTCGAGCCATGAGTAATGAACATTGGCCACAACTTTGCTTCCCCAACTCACTGGGCTCAGCACTGCCTCCCTTTTGTGTGGGCACAGATCAACTTGAAAAGCTTCTTTCAGGCAGCATGAATGCACTTCATTTTACCAGAAAGAACTTTGTATTGATAGCCAGGAAAAAAAAAAAAAAGGAAGGTTGTTTAAAAAGGAAGGGTAGACAATCGGGACAAAATGAGGATTTTCGGTTTCCATTGTGAGCGCGTCGCTCCATTCTTCTCATCTGTTTATACGTTCCCTGCACAATAATGCCCCTTTGCAGTAATGTGTTTCCCCTTTTACACTATTCACGGTGAAAGAGCCCTCACATCACGACCATGGTAACAAATACCATAGAAATGTGGATAGGATGTCCATTTGCATTCTGCGAGATCAAGGTAAGCCTAAGGGCTGAACACTCGTTCAGCCCTTGCTCATTCATCATCCTCCAGATGCAGGTAAGAGAAGGACCCTGTCACCGCATCACAGACCCCTTCTGCTGCTACTGCATTTGCGTGAACATTTTAGCCTAATGCACCGATTGTTCAGGAGAAAGAGCAGTCTTTGAAATTGTCTCTTGCACTCAAATCCCTCACTGCACAAGGTCCGGGCAGGAGGTGCTTTTATTCAGAAGGAAAAATAGAGGCTTTCGCTCAGTCAGCACACGCACAATGTGCTTGAAGGTTACAGAGGATATTGTGTGTGTGTGTGTGTGTGTGTGTTTAAATAAAAGTTTTCGAACAGGGGGGAAGAAGCTCATTATCTTCTAATGGCAACATTGACTGTGGAGTCAAGATCTAGTAAGACCGTAGGGTATGTGGCTGCAGTCGGTCTTTGGAGTTATGGTCAATGGCAGACTGACATCAGGATACCCTAAATACACAAGGCGGAACGTTTATACTGTTGTGCACAAAAGCACTTACTCATGCATCTTAGTTGTTTCTGTGTTGTATGGTGCAGCGTCACACACAGGGATTTTGCCTTCTTGTAATGTCTGCTATTCATTTGGAACGGCCCCTTCAGAAATTAGAGAGGGGAGGGCACACACTGATACAAAAGGTCACTTACATATTCTACATATATCAGAAATAGACTCTTTCATTGTTTTTCTTCGAGGTAGGGTCTCCCTCTAGCTCAGGCTGACATGGAATTCACTATGTAGTCTCAGGCTGGCCTCAAACTCACGGCACACCTCTTCTCTGCCTCCTGAGCGCTGGGATTAAAGGTGTGCACCACCATGCCCAGCTAGAAATAGACTCTTTTTTCAAAAGAAAAGAGAAGCTTTTTTAAAAATTTTGTTTGTTTATTTATTTATTTATTTGAGAGCGACAGACAGAGTGAGAAAGAGGCAGAGAGGGAGAGAGAGAGAGAGAGAATGGGCGCGGAAGGGCCTCCGGCCACTGCAAACGAACTCCAGACGCGTGTGCCTCCTTATGCATCTGGCTAACGTGGGTCCTGGGGAATCGAGCCTCGAACCCAGGTCCTTAGGCTTCACAGGCAAGTGCTTAACTGCTAAGCCATCTCTCCAGCCCTAGAAATAGACTCTTAATTCTGTTGATTGATCATGGTTTGAAGTCACTAGTTTAGTTATCTATCAGCTTCTGGCCCGTCCTTTGCCTTCTCTTGGAGCAGATACAAGAATGTAAGGTTTCCGGGCTGGAGAGATGGCTTAGCGGTTAAGTGCTTGCCTGTGAAGCCTAAGGATCCCGGTTCGAGGCTCAATTCCCCAGGACCTACGTTAGCCAGATGCACAAGGGGGCGCATGCATCTGGAGCTTGTTTACAGAGGCTGGAAGCTCTGGCGCGCCCATTCTCTCTCTCTCTCTGTCTCTCTCTCTCTGCCTCCTTCTCTCTGTCGCTCTCAAATAAATAAATAAACAAACAAAAATTAAAAAAAAAGAGAATGTAAGGTTTCCAAAACAAGGATTTTTTGGAGGTTTTAAATGTGCTCATTGTGTTTTCCATACTGACCCATGACTCCGTTACGGAGGCAGGCATTGGAAAAGTTGCTAAAATTCCATTAAATCCATCTTTTATTATATTCCCAAACTCTTTGAATGTGTGGTATACTTTTTTGTAAATTGTATCAAATGTGTTCATCTTTTTATACTCTTCCCCCTTAAAGAAGTTTAAAGTCAAATCTTTTTCTTTTCTTGAAATTTGTTTCCTTTCAGCCTGTGTCTGTGTTGTATATAATAAATGGGCTCCGTGTGGGCCTCTCTGCCTTTTATTTCCATTTGAGCTATTGTTCCTTTATCCTTATTTTAAATCGTGCTTGATTTATTCAGTATATATAATCTTGGTCAAAAGACACGGGCTCCAAACTAAACACAAACTCTCTAAATCTTGCTTTGTGAAAACACAAACTAAAAGGAGCTTGAGCCAGGTATGGTGGTTTATACTTGTCATCCCAGCACTCAGTAGGCTGAGGCAGGAGAATTACAAATGAGTTCTGGGCACCCCTGAGCTCCAGAATAAGATCCCGTTGGTATGCGAGAGAGCTCTGTGGGATTAGAACTCCCACGCCAACAGCTCACAAGACTTGAGTTCTAATCCATGTTAGCAAAGAATTGAAAATACAGACTCAAGGGAAGGATAAGTTATGAGGGTTTTTGTTTTGTTTTGTTTTGTTTTTTTGAGGTAGGGTCTCACTCTAGCCCAGGCTGACCTGGAATTCACTATGTAGTCTCAGGGTGGCATTGAACTCACAGCAATCCTCCTACCTCTGCCTCCTGAGTGCTGGGATTCTTTAATCGTGTGCCCACGCCTGGCTTGAGTTGTTAAGATAGAGGGAAAGCAAGCAAGAAAATGTTCAAGGCAAAAGAGGGGAGACCAAGAAGATCTCCATCACCCCTATCCAGAAAGCCTCTACAGAAGGGGCTCACACAGGTGGCTCAGGTCCAGTGAGACGAATCAGGCATCCAGTTAGAATAGAACTACATCACCAGGCTCAGGTGTGTAGAGAGGGAACCTGATTGGTTGGTGGGTCCAGGAAGCTGATTCAGAAACGACCAGCTCACAGGTGCTAAGCCTGAGAAACAGTTGAGAATGAATCCAGAAGCTGATGTTGGAGTTATTGCTGGCAAACATCTCTGGGTGAGACTGAATCAGATACAAGCTCTAGTTCTGCCGGGGAAGGCAGGGCGGCATCCATGTTTCTATGGGCCAGTCCCTAACTACCTACCTACCAGGATAAACCTACCTTGCTCTTCTTAATCCATATCACTGTCCCCCAAAAGAGACAGAGATAGAGCAGTACTGAGAAAGAGAGAGAGAGAGAGAGAGAGAGAGGGAGATGAAAAGAAGGAACACTAATAGAATCTGTTCATATCTTACAAGAATTACTTCACTTTGCATTACCATCATCTCAGTTTTATAATTTTATTTATAATCTTACTCTTCCAAAAGAACTACTGACCCATCTTCTACATTTGCAGCCAAAACCCCAGAGCAAGAAAGTTTGACGCTGGGTTATTTTTTTAAAGGGCCATTTACTTCTTTCCAAATACGGAAGACATTATGTCTGCTCACCCCATCTTTGATCCCCTGGCAGACATGACAAATGCACGCGCAGGCTGACAGAAGCCCATCAGACTGATTTCTAGAAGCCTGTGGACGCGCGCGCTGGGGTTGGAAACCTGCTTCTCGAACAGCCATGCTGACTCACGCTGCCTTCATCCTAGGCCACTGCAAGGACGACACTGTGGATTAGGCTTAGCCAAACACTGATGTTTGCTTTACATCATCAGCTCTCTGAACACTGGGTCTAAGCATCCCTTGGAAAAGAATTGAGGGGAAAAAAAATTGTCGAGTGAGAATACCCAACAGAGTGACGGTGCACACATTTAGTCTCTCAGAGGCAGCAAAGAGGGTCACATGTTCAAAACACTGATCTAGACTGCAGGCTTCCTGTGCTCAAGCATGTGGGAACATCATAGGAATAAGAAAAAGCAATCATGACAAAACACAATAGGCGAGCAAGCCAGAAATTCCGGAAAGTTCAATAGCTGAGAGATGGAAGGGTCTGGAGCTCTCCTGTCCATTTACTTCACACACAGGTTTTTGCCAAAGAACAAGTACTGTTTTATGATTTTCACTCAGCCACCTAGTCAACATTCAAGTAGAAACACAATCCAAATACTCATGGATTAATCTGGATAAGGAGAGGGCAAAACAGCGTGCCTCTCTTTACTTAACTCCAAGGTGACAGTATTCTAAGAAATCACCCGAGGGTCCCCAGAGAAATGAACCTCCTCTCCTCTCTTGGTGGGACTCTTCAGAAGCAGTACTGAGTATGAAAAAACATACGTGTATAATGTTATAATGTTAGCTAATACTTACTAGGTACTAACCATGCAAAGCATCTACCTTCCCGGTTATATCGTGATGGCTCGAAGTCACAAGGGTTACAAATGAGAGCACAAAAAGACGAACAATTTGTCCAAGGTAAGAAAATGTTTCCACCTGAATTATATCTTTAGCCTTTCAAATTCAAAAGGTAAAAGATTTGTACAACCCAAAGAGGAACTAAGTATCTCTATACATTCATGTCTTGCTGTTCTAACCCTCTGCACCTGAGAATGATTTTACCTCGACATCAGGTTGCTAAAGATGTAATTAGTTATCACGAGATCATACTGGAGACTAGGGTGGGCTCATATTCCAATATGACTGGTATGATTATAAGAAGGGGAAATTTTGACATAGATAGACATAGGCACGCAGACACATATACACATGCTTAGACATACACACATGCGAACATGGCATCGGGAGGAACCAACCAGGTCTTCCAGCACTCTGAACCTCTGGTGTCCAGAACTGTGAGACAGCATATTTTCAATGCTTGAGCCCCTCAGCTGTGGCACTTTTGGGGGGCAGCCATCATAAACGGACACACGGAATAAACAGGTGGAGACATTAGAAGTTGAACTCATGTCCTATAGAGCAGACCATAGGCTAGGATCTCTGTACCATGTCACCTCTCTCTCGCTCTCTCGCTCTCTCTCTCTCTCACACACACGCACATACACACACACACACACACCCATCAGGATCTGTAGCTCAGGCTGACATGCCCAGCAGACTTCTATATACTCCCAAGCTAGGTAAGGTCTAACAGTATCCTAGAACCATGTTAACCTGGAATCCAGTGAAACACTCACAGAGAAAAAGAGTTTTCTACTGCTACTTGAGGTCATCGAATGTGACAGCTCAATGGACTTTGAAGGCATTCTAAAGCTGTGGTTTCCTCTCCAGAGTGCCTCAGGTGTCCCGCGACCCTGTGATATCAGGGTAAGGGAGATTGGCCGAGTGTCCAGAGCCCACACTCCTGCTTCATTCTGAGTACTGTGCTTTTGAACGTCCCTGTTTTTTTTTTTTTTTCCTTGCTTGAAGAAAGGGTTTTTTTTTTTTCATCTTAAAACAATAAAAACCATTGATTGATTCTAATCCCACCCTTTCCCTGATGAACAGCCAGAGGGAGATGCAGAAAAGCTGAATGAAATCCTCCAGGTGGCCAGCAAGCTTGGCCGAGCCAGGATTAGAAGTGACTTCGACTTGGCTATACCTCGCTGCTTGCTGTAATAGGAAAATGAGTGAGTGTAACCTGAAAATAGAATATCCCAGGGAAGCATGACTGACCTGGGGCGGGGGGGGGCGGCACATAGTCCCCCGGGATGGGTCTTTAGCCACTTTAGTAGATTAAAAAAAGGAGCCTAGGTAGCATGACTTCCAATACCTTCCCTCAAATCCACAGAGGGACAGTTGTGGGCCTGAGAGAGAAATTTGTTCATGAACAGGTTTAGATTCCAGACATGGGCCCCGCTGATAGCCCAGGTGGGAGCACTTTATATAATAGGGCCCTTTCTATCCGTCTGCTAGCGGGGCTCTTCTAGTATCTGAGAGTTGCTTTTTGGTTCAATTATCCCACAGAGTCAGAGAAAATGGGCAATAGCCAGATGGCAACAAAAGGAACCATAGTGATAGTGAAACAGAGTGCTTCTCTCCAGGACTCGGGCCCTGCACAGGGCGTGAGTTCACACTGCCTCCGCGCAGGGCTCCCTTGCACTTGGCTGATGTACCTGGGACTAGGGAAGCGCCTTCAGGGTGGGGGTGGGGGTTACTCACGTCCCACCCAGAGTTAGAGTCAGATACTGAAATTGAAGATCAGAGGAAGGGAGAAGGGGGCAGAAACCAGTTTCCCATACAAAGGGAAGGAGAGGGACAAAGGGGGCTAGGCTGTGTGTGTGTGTGTGTGTGTGTGTGTGTGTGTGTGTGTGTCTGCCACTGCTGAACTGTTGCTCGCGTGAGCTGAAAGAGTGGTTTCACTAAGCCCTTCAGTATTGGGCTCAAGCCATCCACCCCTCTCTTCCTTCTCCTCTCCAGCCAGCAGAGATAAATTGAATAAGCAACACCTGTTCTCTCCATCCCAGGGGTCCCTCCCCAGCCCCAGCACTGCGGGGGGCCAAGAAATCATCCCATTCTTGGCGAATCTTAAGGGGAATTTACACCAAGATAGTGACTCCGTTCATTTCCCATTAGAGGAAACTAACTGATCCCAGCAAATCCTTCAACGCTGGGGTTACAGCAGACCACTGTAATGTTCTTGACTGACGGTAACGGAGGGAGAAAGACTGTTTGCCATCCAGTTTCACCAGATCACTGAGGGCAGCACGAGGTGGCAGGTGCCCCTCTGAGGGCCAGTGGCATGCAAACCAAACTAGCGTTACCACCACAGTGGCCCGGTCAGCAGGCGATGAGTTCCCATTACAGTAGCCCCAGGTAGTGGTGGTGTTATTTTGCAGAACCCAAATTTTGCCCACCTCCCCCCCAAAAAAGTGAATATGATGACTCATAGAAACACGTAAAGTGCCTCTTACTAGTTCAAAGAAATGTTCGGAGGGAAACGTTTGGAGTCCTCAAGGAGTGGAACTCACTTCATGGAGTGAGGCTGTAGGAACTCGGATATTCTGGATGAGTGCATTTGAACAGGCCTCAGGTGTCTTATGGCAAAATGACTCCTCCTGAATGTCACTTTCCAAGACCGCGGTGAGAAGGACGACACTGACCCTCTCTCCCCATAAACCCTCTGTATTTTTTACGTGTGCACGTGTGTGTGTGCATGCGTGTGCACACGCCAGGGGTGACGTTGAGAGACCTCTTCAATTGCCCTCCTCTTTAGTTTACTAAGTGTCTCTCACTGAGTCCAGAGCTCACCCATGCAGCTAGTCTAGCTAACCAGCTTGCTGTGGGGCTCCCAACCTCTGGGGCATGCTGGGATTACGGGCACCTCTATGCCATCTGGCATTTCTGTGGGTGCTGGGGATCCACATTCGAGCAGCAAGGACTTTATCCAGAGAACCTTCTCCACAGCCCCAACTCTCTGCATTTCCGACAAGGACTTCTGCCATCTAAACATCAGCACTTACTCTCCTTTCTACCAATGCTGTGGCGATGACAGCAAAGAAACTGAACTTGAGGAGACTGGGGGGGAGGAGCAAGGGGAGAAAGGAAGATGGAAGACAAGAAGCAGGAAGAACCACAGGGGATGACGTCTTGGAGCGAGAAGGGGGAGAGGAGGGGAGGACGGGCGGCCTTCTCTTGTAGGGTGAACCAGAGAAAAGCTTTCAGCCTCGGGGTGGCAACAGGGAACGGGACTGACAGGCTAATGGGAAGAAATAGAAATGGCTTTTTATTTTATTTTATTATTTTATTTTTGAGGCAAACCCAACAGACTGGGCTTTATTTCTTTTCTTCTTTTTGGTGAGATGGCGAGAGTGAGAGGGAAAGAGAAAATTGGCACACCAGGGCCTCCAGCTACTGTAATCAAACTCCAGAGGCATGTGCCACCCTGTGTGCATGTGCCACCTTGCACACTTGTGTCACCTGTGCATCTGGCTTATGTGGGATCTGGAGAGTCAAACATGTGTCCTTAGGCTTTGCAGGCAAGCACCTTAACCACTAAGCCATATCTCCAGCCCCAAAGTGGCTTATTTTCATTGTTTTTTTTTCTCGTTAGGGTAATTTTGAAATGTATGTTTCCTTCCTTCTCTGCCTTACTTCTCCCTCCAAATACATGGGCAGGACCTTTAATTTCAGATTAAAAACAGATGACCTCATGTGGAGACCTAGTGGACTGGACATGGCCATGGGTACCCAGAATATGACCTTGTTTTTTTAAATTTTTACTTATTTATTTGAGAGAGTGAGAGAGAAAGAGGCAGACACACACACACACATACACACACACAGAGAGAGAGAGAGGGAATGGGCACACCAGGGCTTCCAGCCACTGCAAATGAACTCCAGACACATGTGCCACCTTGTGCATCTGGCTTACATGGGTCCTGGAGAATGGAACCAGTATCCCTTGGCTTCACGGGCAAATGCCTTAACTGCTAAGCCATCTCTCCAGCCCCCTTGATAATGTTTTTAAAGTAACTATGATTAATTTGTATTAAAACATGTTACTAAAATTTGAGTGTCACTATCGCTGTCCACTAGGGAGTATCCAGGGAAAAAGGCCCTCTGTATTGTAAAGGGCACTTCGTGCATAAACAAAGGTGGAAGCAGGCAGTCTAACACTGCCACAGGACCTCTGAACTTCAACTTCACTCCAGACGACATACATTTTCTTTTTAAAGAATGCATGTTCCGTGAAGACTGGGTCTGGCTTCCTGTAGGCACATTTTGTAGCTATAATTGATTAGTTTTGCCAATCTGGCTTATTGCATTATTATGTCTGACAAAAGTCTCTCCAGGTAGACACTGTTCTTTCCAGGTGATCCTTCTCAAGGACATTTAGTATACGATTTTTAAATAATTGTCTTTAAAGTGAAACATGACTAATTTTTCAACATTGTTACCTTCCAACAATTTATTTCAAGCTGTGATGTGTATGAACGAAATTGAGTGCCATGGGGCTAGCTTTTATAGTCCTTGTTTTAATAACCATATGGTAATATTTTTATTAATGCCATCTTTGTCATCAAAGCTGTGACTCGGAATGGTCTATTTTTTTAATTTTTCTGTTTTATTTATTTATTTGAGAGTGACAGACAGAGAGAGAATGAGGCCGATAGAGAAAGCAAGAGAGAGAGAGAGAGAATGGGCACGCCAGGGCCTCCAGCCACTGCAAACGAACTCCAGACGCATGTGCCCCCTTGTGCATCTGGCTAATGTGGGTCCTGGGGAATCGAGCCTTGAACCAGGGTCCTTAGGCTTCACAGGCAAGCGCTTAACCGCTAAGCCATCTCTCCAGCCCCGGAATGATCTGTTTTAATGGCCATACAACTTCTACCAATACCAGCATCTACCTTAGGCCAGCAAAAGATAGAAGAGTGCAGAAGATGTAGGGAACAATGTGTATTTTGTTCACTTAAGGGCATTTCTTTTTAAACGATGTTTCTTTATTTTTATTTATTTACTTGAGGGGGAAAGAGGTGAAGAGAGAAAGAGGGAAGAGAATAGAGGGCCTCCAGCTGCTGCAAACAAACTCCAGATGCATGCGTCACCTCACGCACCTGGCTTATGTGGGTCCTGGAGAATCTAATCCGGGTCCTATGGCTTTGCAGGCAAGCGCCTTAACCACTAAGCAATTTCTCCAGCCCACTTAAGGACATTTCTTGGGGCTGGGGAGATGGCTCAGCAATTAAAGGCGCTTGCTTGTAAGCCTGTCCACTGGCGTTCCATCCTCACCAGCAGCCACATACGGCTGGATGCAAAGCGACACCTGTCTGTGATACCAACGTGCCCATGGCAATGGGAAGCCAAGCCAGGAGAATCCAGAGGCTCACAAGAGGCAGTGACAAGAGAGGCCCAGTCTCATAGAAAGTGGAGGGAGAGGACAGACACCTTGAGGTGGTCCTCTGTCTTCCACATACACACCGTGGCACATGTGTTCACACACACACACACACACACACACACACACACACACACAATTTTCAAACAAGAACATTTCCTGCTTATTAGTAAGAAAATGTTATTTCAGTTTTATACATGTCAGAAGCTGATGAGGCTATAAGATTCTCCACTTACTATACCGTAAGTTTGTGGAAGGCATAATTTGGGGTGGGGGTGAAGAGGTCTGCCAAGTCCCCTAGTGCTGAAACAATCAACACTCAAACAGTATTTGTTGGGGCCTGGGGAGATAGTTTAGTCAGTAAAGTGCTTGCCTTGTAAGCATGAGGACCTGAGTTCAATCCCCACAACCCCCGTAAGAAAAAAACAAAATCAAGTATGGTAGTGGGTTTGTAATCCCGGCTCTCAGGGGTGGGGGAGACAGGCAGATTCCTGGGCAAGCTGGCCTGCTAGTCCAGCCTCCTTGGCAAGTTTCAGGCTAGTGAGAGATCCTATTCTTTAAAAAAAAAAAAAAAAAAAAAAAAGTGAAAGCCGGGCTTGGTGGAGCACGACTTTAATCCCAGCGCTCAGGAGGCAGAGGTAGGAGGATCGCCGTGAGTTTGAGGCCAGCCTGAGACTACATAGTGAATTCCAGGTCAGCCTAGGCTAGAGTGAAACCTTACCTCGAAAAACAAAAAACAACAACAACAACAAAATGAATGGGCACTGAGGAAGGACACTCATGCCCTCTGGCCTCCACATGCACACATATTCACATACACGTGCAGATATGTGCACTACCTTGCATTGACACACACACACACACACACACACACACACACACACACACACACACATTTGTTGATTGCATCCATACGTATGCCAATAACTAGGCCATTAGATAGACTTTAGTCTTCGAAGCCTATCTGGTTCTTTGTGCAGAAGCCCAAACCAACCTCTCCTCCTATCCTAGCCACAAGGTGGAATCATAAAAAGTTGAAGGACTCCAGAGCCCAGAAGACTTATTTTCTAATTTTGATCAAACGAAGTCATGGGCACCGTCTCCCATCCTCCGTGAGTGGCACTTATGCCGAATAGATTTCATACACTGGACAGCCCATTCTTAAGGGTGTGAATTTATTTCTAAGTTTAGACTGTAAATGGACACCCAGGAATCCATAAAAATGAAGATACTGTGATTTACAGGAAGATGTGTATTTAAATCAGACTGTCTCCTTTGAACATATCACCCACCAAACAGATTTCATCAAGGGGCAGATTCAGGGATAATGATGGCCTGACTGGCGGGAGAGATAAACCTGAGAAATGGCTGGCAGATCTATTGAATTTGGACGTTCATGAGAATTTCCTTCCAGCAATTCCTTCTAGAACATTCGGCCCCAGGGAACGCTGCTATCTGCTAACCTCCGCGGCCATGCCCTGAAGTCTTTAGGAGAGAGGCATTAAATAAGCTTACCTCCTCCTCAGCTCCAGGTTTCCCAGCCACAGCATCATCATAGACCCGCCCTGCCAAGGTTGGAAATAGAAACTATATATCCAGGAGCCCTGAGGGCCGAGATCAGAGTGGACATCCCCCCCCCAACCATCACCACCTTTCCCCATCACTGGGAGGGGGGAGTGAATGTCCTGGGACCTTGGCTGTGGCATCCTGAGACTTTGCAATGGTACCCTTCTTTGAATCAATGAGAATATGATGACATAGACTTTGTCTTACCAGGGACCTTGGGGACTCGCCTTCCATCAGCAGTGAAAGCCTGTTGGTGGTGGTTCTCGGAAAGAAATATCAGATAAGCACTTTAGTGCCTTCCCTTTCCCATTTCTCAATTCATCTGTTGGGGGGAGTCTGGCAGGTTTACCTCTACATGGACGCTTCTTGGCATGGGTCCAAGAGAGGCTTGCAGAGGACACACCCTTGAATGTAATGTAGTCAAAGTGCTATTAAATTAATTACAGCATTTATTATAGAACTATTTACAAGGCAAAGTCCCGCAACATAAAACATTAAAGAAATATAATTACACCGAAATGGAAGGGAGAGGGTAGGCTATCACATACACGGTACTTGATTAATCAGTTGGCTTTGCGAAGGGACTTGCTGAGGCTTTCTGCCCGAGTCCAGAGACGAAGCGTGGCTCTCTGGGAAGAGTCAGCCATCTTGCCATCCAGGAGCTGGCATCATCGATTTACTTACTTTCTCTTCATTTCACCCAGGCACGTGAATGCCTTATTTCCTCCCGTGGAATGTGGCTTTCCCATGGCATCGTTTTCATTGCCAATCATGTGTATCTCTCCAACCAAGATGAAGGAGATTATGAAATGTGGGAAGTGTGCGTACAATCGGGGTTCATAGACTAGATACCGATCTTGCCGTCCTACCATGGAAACGAAATGCTACTGGCTACATGGTAGTCTTTCCCATCTCGGCCCTCTCACAGAACCCAGGTGGTTTATGAGGAAGACCTGTTCGCTCTGCATATTCATGCCTCCCAAACACTCAAGACAAGATCTTTCGATTTTATCATTTAACATTTTTAAAATTATTTATTTATTTCCAAGGAGGGAGAGAGAGAGAGGGAGGGAGAGAGAGAGAGAGAGAGGATAGGTGCACCAGGGCTTCTAGCCCCTGCAAATGAACTCCATCAATTTTTAAGATTTTTTTCAAGTAGCTTTCCATGTTGATCCTACTCAGTCAGTCATTCAAAGTACAGAAACAACATAATTCCAGTCTTTCAAGCCATAGATCAGGACTCATGCTTCACACCTTAATTTTTACATCCTACATCAAATTCGTCAAGGATTCCTTGTGGATCTACCTTCAGAATACATCAGATGATGAACAAGCAAGTCATTTAATTTCTTGGAGTTTCAGTTTTTTTCCATCTGCAACATTAAGGAAGTAGCTCCCCACCTTCCAAGAACTGCTGGGAACATTAAATGACATTGAAGTACTGCAGGTAAATGTGGTCAGGTGTTACTATATTGTACATCACCACAACTACGTTTCCACGGCAGCCAAAATTATATAGGCTACTTTGTGGAACGCAGAAAAACTCAGAGAATTTGATTTAAAAACAAAGCATTAGTTGGTGAAAGCAATGTTAGTTCAATAAACAGTATGAAAAGAAATACAATACTATTTAAATTTAAGAAAATAAAATTGCTCAACAGAACATATAAGTAATGTGTGTGTGTGTGTGTGTGTGTGTGTGGTTTTTCGAGGTAGGGCCTTGCTCTAACCCAGGCTGACCTGGAATTCACTATGTAGCCTGAGAGTGGACTTGAACTCACAATGGTCCTCCTACCACTGCCTGCCTCCCAAGTGCTAGGATTAAAGGAGTGCACCATAACGCCTGGTTTTATATAATTCTGAAAAGAAAAACATTAATAAATAATACTGGTACTGATCAATAGTCAGGGACATAAATGGAAAAACCAAACCACTTATAAATTTTAGCATACTATTAGGGTTTTTTTTTCAACTTTATATTGACAAACTCCATGCACATACACGGTATATTATGATCATAAACTCCTCCCACAACCCTTCTCCTCTATCCTGCGTTCTCTGAATCCCTTCTTTCGAACTACCCCCTGTTCTGTCTTGTGTAGGTTGTGTCAACCACTCTGAGGTTATGAATGTCATGGCCTCTTTGTACCTGGAAGACAATACTGCAAAGCCCTCCTCCCCTACCTTTGGCTCTTACATTGTTACAGTCAGGCTCACATTGCTGGCAGAAATCACTCAACCAAGTGTGGCTCTTGGGGAAAAAAAGGTTCATTTGGCCTACAGACTCAAGGAGAAACCCCACCATAACAGGGGAAAATGAAGGCATGAGCAGAGGGCGGATATCACCCCCTGGCCATCATAAGGTGGACAATAGCAACAGGAGAGTGCACCCAAACACTAGCAAGGGGGAGCTGGCTATAACACCTATAAGCCCGCCTCCAACAATACATTCTGGGAGGTGTTAATTCCCAAATCTCTATCAGCTGGGAACCTAGCATTCAGAACACCTAAGTTTATGGGGGACACCTGAATCAAACCACCACATTCCACCCCTGTCCCCCATAAACTGATAACTATACATGGTGTAAAAATGCAATGCATTCACTCAACTTTAAAAGTCCCCATGGTTTTTATCAATTCCAATGATGCTCATACATCCCCATAGTCCAAGATCTTTTAACTGAGCCATAATACCAAAAAAAATAACCTCAAAAAAATCCATAATAGCACAGAATAAAAATTCGCACTGCAAAAGATGGAATCAGGCATAGCAAAGAAATATCTAATCAATGCAAGATTTAAAATAATCAGGGCAAACATCAAACTCTGTAGCTTTAAGTCCAACAACTCTAGTGAGTAATAAGCCTCCAAGTCTGATAATTCTAACCAGCAACAAGTCTCTGGAGTTCTAATTCTGCCCCTCCAGCTAGGCTACTCACAGTCCTGGAAAACTTCATCCGGAGCCAGCAGCTCTCCCCGGCAGCCATCTTGTGGTCCCGGCATCTCCACTGGGTCTCCACTGCAATCTACGGTCCATCCTCACGCTCCATTGGGTCTCCTTAAGGCATCCAGCAAACCTGCTACACACTGCCCATGGCCATTTCCAAAACACAAAACTGTGTTGCAAACTCAATGACCATCTCTTTCCTGCATTTCTTATACTCCACAAAACCAGGTAGGGTGCCAATTTAATAATCCAGGGGAGAATAATGCAGACTTTGAAGAATAGGACACTCCTTGAGCACTCAGGCCCCTTTAAAAGAGTCTATATTCATCCTGTTGCCCCAGTGCAGGTCAGCTGGTCCAATCTCAAAGGTTGTAATCTCATATAATTGCAGCTAAATAGGCAGAAGTTTTGGCCCAAAAATTTCATTTTTGTGTGTGTGCCATATCCCTCTGCACACACCAATGTGTCTCTACGTACTGCAAACCTGCACAAATTCTCAGGACATGGGCATAACGGCAAGCCTCTCACACAAACTGCTTCTAGCCCAGTCCAGACAAAGCTCTTTTTCACCCTCATAAGCCAAACTTCACAGTCCATAGTTCTTACTGCATTCAGGTCTTTTAACTCTGACCAGAATAGTCCATCAAGCTGTACTTACAACACTGCAAGGTGTCTCTTAGGCCAAGGTTTCAAATTCATTCACATTCCTCTTGAAAATCAGCTCCAAAAGGCCAAAGCCACACAGTCAGGTGTCTAGCAGCAAATGACCCCACTCTTGGTACCAACAATACTGTTGTAGTCAGATTCGCATTGCTGGCAGAAATCACACAACCAAGTGCAGCTCTTGGGGGAAAAGAAGGTTCATTTTGACCTACAGACTTGAGGGGAAGCCTCACTATGGCAGGGTAAAAAGATGGCATTAGCAGAGGGCGGGCATCACCCCCTGGCCATCATAAGATAGACAATAGCAACAGGACCATGTGCTCAAACACTAGCAATGGGAGCTGGCTATAGCACCCATAAGCCTGCCTCCAACAATACAGTGCCTCCTGGAGGTGTTAATCCCCAAATCTCCATCAACTGGGAACCTAGCATTCAGAACTCCCAGGTTTATGGGGAACACCTGAATCAAACCACCACATACATTATTTCTGTTACCTCTTCTACAATGGTCCCTGAGCTTTGAAGGGTATGATAGAGATGTCTTAGTGCTGAACTCTTCACTGTCTCTTCTCATCACTTTCAGGAGTTTTGAGTCATTCCAGTAGTTACCATATCTGAAAAGAGAAGCTTCTCTAACTAAAAGTGAGAATAACATTAATATATGGGCATGCACATAAGTCTGTAGGGGACAGTTTGGTGGGCATAATATATCCATTTAGCCAAACAATATTAATTTCCCCACTAGAGCTTATGACCTCCTTTGCCATAGGCTTAAATTTTTTTTTATGAGAGAGAGTGCCAGCCTGTGTGCATGTGCAACCTTGCACACTCATGTCACCTTGTACATCTGGCTTACATGGGACCTGGAGAGTCAAACATGGGTCCTTAGGCTTCACAGGCAAGCACCTTAACCACTAAGCCATCTCTCCAGCCCAGCCATAGCTTTTTTTAAATAAATATTTTATTTTATTTATTTGAGAGGGAGAAAGATATATATATATATATATATATATATATAGAGAGAGAGAGAGAGAGAGAGAGAGAGAGAGAGAGAGAGGGAGAGGGAGAGAGAAAGAGGGAGGGAGGGAAAGAGAGAGAGGGAGAGAGAGAGAGGGAGAGAGAGAGAGAGAGAATAGGTATACCTGGGCTTTTAGCCACTGTAAATGAACTCCAGATGCATGCACTATGTTGTGCATCTGGCTCACATGAGTCCTGGGGAATTAAACCTGGGTCCTTTGGCTTTACAGGCAAACATCTTAACTGCTAAGCCATCTCTCCAGCTCCAGCCATCAGCTTTTGATTAGGTTTTCAGTACCAGGCTTAAATTCCCTCCCAAGGAGCAGGCCTCAAGTCCAATCAGAGAGCAGTTAGTTTCCCCCTTAACAGACATGCCTCTATTGCACCAGTTGACTTGCTGGGTCGGTCTACTGCTAATGAAGGCCATTAATGACTTTCCTCCAACAGGCTACATAGGTCTTTCCAGCATTGTTACAGCCAAACAGGGAGGAGGCTTTCAGCTCAGCTCTGTCTTGATTTCTCAGTGACCTGCAGCCCAAGCATGTGGTATCTTGGGGAACAGGGTCTTACCATCTAGTTCTGGTGGGCAACTGAGAGGCTTACCAATAGCCTATAGATTATCAGTTTTTAAGAGAATATATATAAACTGAGTATCTCTCATTATCTGAGTCTATGAATTATTCTCAGAAATCTCTACTTTTCCAAATTTTCTGGTTTTTTGATTTGTTTTTGTTTTTGTTTTGGAACACGGACACAAAGTAGCTCAGGCTGGCCTCAAATCTTGGTAATCCTCTGTCCAAGATTCCTAACTGCTGGGATTAAAGGTGTGAGCCACCCTGCCAGGCTATATTATCTTTACAATCAGAAAAACCAAAATAGTTGCTTTAATGAAAAGGTAGTATGTTATTTTATTTATTTTTTTAGTTAACAAGGGTTTTAAGAAAAGAATTAAGAATATGTTTAATGTAGTTATTTATCACAGAAAATAAAAATCAAATTTCAATTTATTTGTAAAAAAAAAAAAAAAGAAAAAAAAAACATCAATTTGGGGAATGGAGAGATCACTCTGGAGTTAAAGGCACTTGCTTGCAAAGCCTGGTGGCCTGGGTTTGCTTCCCCAGTACCTATGTGAAGCCAGATGCACAAAATGGTGCATGCATTGAAGTTTGTTCTGATGCACCCATATTTCTCTCTCTATCAACTTGAAGAACTAGTCAAATTTATTTACTTTTGGAAATAAAACCTGTCCTTATACATGTCGATGCTGCACAGGTTTCCAAGGTGGCTGCTTTTATAGTGCACTTAGTTGTTTGGTTTCGGGTTATAAGTCGGATTATTAAAATGTTTATAAAAGTCGGGGGTATATAAAACTAATGAAAATGATCCTCCATGTGGCTTTTCCCATAGAACAGCCTTTGAAGTACAGTGCTGTGGTTTAGCTAGTTTAAAGGCTGTGTTTATTCTATAATTTTAAAATATAAAAAGTTAATAACTTAATAGTCATAACTTGAGCTATAATTTTAATTATGAAACATTGCAATTCAATAGAGTTCGGGTTTGAAAATCAGGCCAAGCAAAAGGACAAGTGCCATCAGATACTCCCATGTTTTCATGTCCAATACTTTTTTTTTTTTGGCAAATAATTTCATTCTCTTTGCCTTTTGTCCTGAGAGCTCACACGAGGTAGATGAGTAGCCTGCAACTTGAGAAAATTTTTCAGGGTAATGACCTCAGTTCCGGATGTGCAGTCTACTGTGTTGGCAGCTGTGGAGCGAGGAGAGGAGAAATATCAATTCTTGATATCATTCTTTCAGGTATATCTACTGCACACCGACTCCCTGCCACATACTGTCCTGGCTGTTTCTTTTTCTTTTAATGAGTATTTTTTAAAATTTTTATTTATTTGCATTTGTGAGAGAGAGGGAGAGAGAGAGAGAGAGGGAGGGAGGGAGAAAATGGGCATGCCAGGGCCTCTAGCCATTGCAAACAAACTCCAGATGCATGCACCATAATGTGCATCTGGCTTACATGGGACCTGGAGAATCAAACTTGAGTCCTTAGGCTTTGCAGGCAAGCTCCTTAACCTCTAAGCTATTTCTCCAACCCCTGGTGTTTCTTATCACATGCTATCACTTAGAGGGTACACCCTCTGCAGAAATGAAGGGTTGATACTCCTATAACCTACAAAGGGGACAATGGAAGTGGCAAAGTGGTATTTGAACCTTGGTCATATCATTCTAAACCCATTGAGCACTATTAAAAAGTTAAGCACTTGCCTGAGAAGTCTAAGGACCCTGCTTCGAGGTTCATTTCCCCAGGACCCATGTAAACCAGATGCACAAGGTGGCACATGCATCTGTAATTCATTTCCAGTGGCTGGAAGCCTTGGTGTGCCCATTCTCTCTCTCTCTCTCTCTTACTCTCAAATAAATAAATAAAAATAAACAACTTAAAACAAAAGCTTCAGTGGGGTTGGAGAGATTGCTTAGTGGTTAAGACACTTGCCTGCAAAGTCTAAGGATCTAGGTTCAATTCCCCAGTATCCACATAAGTCAGATGCACATGGTGGCACATGTGTCTAGAGTTCCTTTGCACTGGCTAGAGGCCCTGGCATGCCCATTCTCTCTCTCCCTCTCTCTTTCTCATAAATAAATAAATAGATAAACAAATATTTCTTCAAAAAGCTTCAATGAGCATGAATTTAGGAACAAGAGACAGAGTACCAAGTACACCCCACGGGCCATAGACCTCCCCGCAGAATATCATATGGATGATGTCAGCGAAGCAACATAGACTCTCCTCTCACGGCCGGCTTTCCCCTGAGAATGCAATTGCTTTATCATTAAACCTCTGCACCACATGCCGACACGAAGACAGAATGGAGTAACACGATGCTCTTCTTGGGGCAGAAGTGCACCCCTACCGAAGGGAAGGGGCATAAATGTCATCCCTGAGAGTCCTGAGGAGTCTTGAGGAGAGGAAAGGAGAAGCGGGGGCCTGGGAGATGCCGCAGCGTTAAGGTTAGGATAGGATCCAAATACAGGGGCCCCAGCTTCAGGCCCAAGTGCTCGTTTGGGAGGTACCAGAACCATTTGGTTCACTCGCCTATTGTTTGTTCTCTTTTTGGCAGGTATGTGTGTGTGTGTGGTGTACACGTGCGTGTGGGTGCTCATGTAAGACAAACATTATAGGCTATTGCTGAGGCCCTTGGTTTCCCACCAGCAATAGATGCTAAGACCCTATTGCTGAAGACTCCACATACTTGGGCTGCAAGGCCACTGAGAAATCCTGCTGGAACTGAGCTGAAAACCTCCTCCATGTACACCAGCTGACAGAAAGATGGAAGAAGCCATTCTGCATGCAGTTCAATGGGGGAAAGAGAAATCACCAGTGAAGGTACTCAACAGCAGACACTGCAAGCCTTATACTTGGCCAGCCAGGCCAAATGAGCCAATGGGTGCAATAGTGGCACATCTATCATGGTGGAAACCAACTGCCCTCTAATTGGACTGGAGGCCCGCTCCATGGGAGGGAATATATCAAATACTGAAAACTTAAAACAGGGGTAGTCATGAGCCCTAGGGGTGTAACGTCTGTTGCTGTCTGGATAAATGTATATACTATGCTTATCAAACTGCCCAGTAAGCACTTCTCTTAATATTCATACCCTTATATTAATGCTACTCTCACTTTGGGTAGAGAATCTTCTCTTTTCAGATGGCAGTGACCTTGGGATGATTCAGAAGGCACCATGGTGCTGGAAAGAAGTGACCCGAGTGCTCAGTAATGCAATAACTCAATCACACCTTCCAAGGCTCAGGGTCCAATGCGGAAGAGGTGGCGGAAAAAATGTAAGAGCCAAAGGAAGGGTAGGACTCCTTACAACATGCTCCCTCCAGACATAAAATGGCCTGGATATCCATGACCTCACAGTCCCTGACACTACCTACACAAGACCATCAAAAGAGGAGGAAAAGATCATGACATCAAAATAAAAGAGAGACTGATTGAGATGGGGAGAGGGGATATGATGGAGAATGGAATTTCAAAGAGGAAAGTGGGGGGAGGGAGGGTATTACCATGGGATATTTTTTTTATAATCATGGAAGATGTTAATAAAAATTGAGAAAAAAAAGACACACATGTACATGCACATGTGTGTGGAGGGCAGAGGTTGCCACTGAGTGCCTTCTATTGCTTCTGCACGTTATTTTGATGAATCACTGGACACAGAACTCACGATGTGACTGGACAATCCGGCCAGCAAACCTCAGGGATCCTCTTATCTCCATGTCCCCCAGCACTGCGATTACAGTGTGTGCTGCCACACCCAGCATTTGTACATGAGCTCTGGGGACTATGCCCTGGACAGCAAGCACTTTACACACTGAGCCATCTCTCCAACCCCTTGGGGCTTTTTGTTTTCTAAAAAGAATCTTGGTGCTACCAGTAATGACTTGGTTCAAGCGGATACGTTACAAATTGTCCTTGCATTCAGTTGTTGTATAAAAGAAAAGATCTTGAGGGCTGGGGAAATGGCTTAGCGGTTAAGGCGCTTGCCTGCAAAGCCTAAGGACCTTGGTTCGATTCCCCAGGACCCACTTAAGCCAGATGCACAAGGGATCACATGCGTCTGAAGTTCATTTGTGGTGGCTAGAGGCCCTGACGTGCCCATTATCTTTCTCTCTGCCTCTCTCTCTCTCTCTCAAATAAATTAATTAATTAAATATTTTTACAAAAAAGATCTTGAGACTCATGGCTATGTCTATTGTGAAACTGTTGGAGAATCATTTTCTGAGGGAGAATTTTCACCCCACAAGTCTTAAAATATTTATTTATGAGAGAGAGAGAGAAGAAAGAAGTAAAGAAAGGACAGAGAGAGAGAGAGAAAGGAAGGAAGGAAGGAAGGAAGGAAGGAAGGAAGGAAGGAAGGAAGGAAGGAGGAAAAAGTATGGGTGTACCAGGGTCTCTTGCCACTGCAAACAAACTTCAGATACAAGCACTAGATGGTGCATCTGGCTTTATGTGGGTACTGGGGAATTGAACCCAGGCCACAGGCTTTGCAAGTGCCTTTAACTGCTGAGCCATCTCCACAGTCACGTACCTCATCTTACTATTAGAAAGAGCAGGGTTTTTTTTTTTCCCACTATGGGCACTGTGAATCATGTTAAGTCATCAGGATTCCTATTTCATTTTGGAACTTAAAGATTTGAGCCAAATTTAAGGCCTTCACGAGGAAGCACGTAGAACTTTAAATATTTTTGTATAGCCTTTTTCCTAGTGCCTACTTCTTTTCCTTCCCCATCTCTCATCTAAATAAACCTTTTATTTTGCAACATCTTGGAAATTTCCTTAAGTGTCCTAGGATCCCTTTGGAACAAGACACGATGTAAGTGCATAGCATATGCAAACATGCCCTGGGGAATGGGGTCCTGGGAGTTAATGAGGCCCATCCCAGTCTTGCCTGTGTTCACGATTTCTTCTAGAACTTTGGGCAGGACGCAGGCCACTTTTCACTTCCTATCATCCTCAGAGGAAGCCATAATCTGATGATGAAGTAAATAAGATAGTCGCGTCCCAAAGAGTCACCACACGGGAGTTGGAGGCCACTGGAGGCCTACCCTGTGCTCATGGGGAGGGGAGACAACCACTTGGCCATCACTGATATTGGCTCAAATGATAGCTTTTTCATCTTGCAAGAGCATGACATTGGGGAAATTGCCAACTTCTAGCCACCTTAGCTTCCTTGCTTCTAAAATTGGGGAGTATGGGGGCTGGAGAGATGGCTCAGTGGTTAAATGCACTTGCTTGTAAAGCTTGCTGGCCCATGGCTTGATTCCCCAGTACCCACATAAAACCAAATGCACAAGGTAGCACACATGTCTGCAGTTTGTCTGCAGATTAAGGAGGCCCTGGCAAGCCCATTCTCTCTCTCTCTTTCTCTCTCTCTCTCTCTCACACACACACACACAAATAAAATTATTTAAAAATAAAAGAAGGAAGAGCCGGGCGTGGTGGTGCACACCTTTAATCCCAGCACTTGGGAGGCAGAGGTAGGAGGATCACCATGAGTTCAAGGCTACCCTGAGAATACAGAGTGAATTCCAGGTCAGCCTGGGCTAGAGTGAAACCCTACCTTGAAAACCAAAATAAATAAAGAAAGAAAGAAAGAAAAGAAAAGAAAGGGCTAGAGGGATTGCTTAGTGGTTAAGGCACTTGCCTGCAAAGCCTAAGGATACAGGTTCAAGTCCCCAGTACCCACATAAGCCACATGCAATTGGAGTTCATTTGCTGGCTAGTGGCCCTGGTGTGCCTATTCTCTCTCCCTCTCTCCCTCTTGCTCTCTCTCTCTCTGTCTCTCTGTCTCTCTCTCTCTCCGCCTCTCTGTCAAATAAATAAAGGTCAATAAAATATCTTTTAATAAAATAAAATTGAAGAGTAACAGCACCCTACCTTATAGAGTTGAGACAAATGAGGCAACACTTACCAAATACTCCACAGACAATGCTAAACATATCATCACAACTGACCCAGAGTTTTTTAAACGACGCTTTCAATCTCAGTAGCATTTTATATTCACACGTATACACACACAGGCGCACACATAAAGTTCCTCCCAGGCGTGCACCCTGTGTCTCGCAGTGGACTAGGGCAGCGTTTGTGCAGCAGGCAAGTGGTATAAGACGCAGGTAGGAGGAAGAGCTCTGGCAAGTACCGAGGGCAGCCAGCCCGAGGGAATAGAGCTGGGCACATGCAGCTCAGTGAGGAAGCTAGCAGGGCCCAGCTTCCTTTGCCAGACATGACTTTTAAAATGTGGCTCCTGGCGTACCTTTGGGACTTGCCAGGAGAGTGCGGGCTGACTTTGCAACTCGGTTGGACCGAGAAGAAATGAGATCTGCCTTCCTCTGGCATCCCTCATGTGTGGAATTGCCCACTGAATATGGTCACACTGACTTCTGCAAGAGCAGCTGGACCTTTGACTTCTTTGAAGGAAAAGTTATGACTTAACATATGATATCAGACATGCGTGGTCTATAAGCATGGTACATTTTGAAGTATCTGAGGAATGATGTGTTTTAGACAACGTATTTACATCCCCTCTGATCCCAGGATAAACACACACACACACACACACACCACACACACACACACACACGTTGTACCTTGGGGAACACTGACAACTTGAAAGCCACGAGAATGAAGATAATTAGAAGCATTGCTATACACATACTACAGTAAAGGGGAGTTTGCTTTGGTGACTCATAACAACGTTAGGAATTTGACCTGAAACCAGTGAACTATTATGTAATGGGAAAACAATTGATCTTAGTTTTTATGGGCATGGTCTTATTGCCTGCAGTTTCTTCTTGTTAAAGTTCCTTACACCTGTTAAATCATTTGTGTTGCATCCTGGCAAATTAATAATTTAAAATAATTACCCTCAGCACAAACATAACCTGGCTACAATGAAGAGTTCCATCGTTTCAACCAATATCATGAGTAGAAAATAGAAGAATATGTTCAAGAAGAAACATATATGAGTTATAAGTGAAGTTGCTAAAATTTTCAGCTATGTTAGCCCTAAAATTAATTCATATTACCATCGTTCTTCTACCTTCTCTATGGCTTTCGTGGAAGAACTCTTAAACTGTGTCTTATTGAGCTCAACTTAGTTTTTCAGCATATCACCGTGTATTCAAAATAATAGAAATTTGTGGTTATTAAAGGTGTTAGCAGTCATGATGTGTGAATGAGTCTGGGTTTGTTGAAGATTACAAACTTGTCATTTTTCCTTAACAATTGGCTGCGTATCTCCAGAGCTCTCAACCATGAATGTAAGTATTTAAGAAAATCAGCATTATAACATTTACATAGAAGCTTAGTTGGTATCTTAAATATATTTTTTTATTTATTTGAGAGACAGTGACAAAGAGAGAGGCAGATAGAGAGAGAGAATGGGCACATCAGGGCCTCCAGCCTCTACAGACGAACTCCAGACTCATGTGCCACCTTGTGCACCTGGCATTGTGTGGGTCCTGGAGAATTGAACTCTGGTCCTTAGACTTTGCAGGCAAGCGCCCCAACCACTAAGCCATCTCTTCAGCCCCTTTAAGAGATAGTTTATTTATGCATTTATCTGAGAGTGAGCGAAAGAAAGAGAAGTTTGTTGGTGTTTTAAAGGGTCCAAGCATGAGCTGGGCGTGGTGGCGCACGCCTTTAATCCCAGCACTCGGGAGGCAGAGGTAAGAGGATCGCCGTGAGTTCGAGGCCACCCTGAGACTCCATAGTGAATTCCAGGTCAGCCTGGACTAGAGTGAGACCCTACCTCGAAAAACCAAAAATAAATAAATAAATAAATAAATAAAAATAAAGGGTCCAAGCAGTATGTGAAGCAGCAATTGGATCAACAACACACATTGCTTTTATATTTCAACGTGCTTAGTCCTACTGCAGTAAGTCGTGGGTAACTTGCTATATACAGTAGCCAACAAATTATCAGAGCTTTTAAAGACCAGTATTTGTTTTCCATTCTCACCAAATACTATTTATGTGTTAATTACAACCTCTATTTTTTTAACTTTCTATTGAAGCATCCATCTATGTAGGCAATATAAGGTGATCACAATACCTCCCCACCGCCCTCCCTCTTTCCCCTCCCAAATTCCCCCTCCACTGAATCACTTCTTCTTGCCACCTAGTCTTTGTTCAAGTATTTGTTCATTTATTTTTATTTTTCGAGGTAGGGTTTCACTCCAGTCCAGGCTGACCTGGAATTCACTATGGAGTCTCAGGGTGGCCTCGAACTCATGGTGATCCTCCTACCTCTGCCTCCCAAGCGCTGGGATTAAAGGCATGCACCACCATGCCTGGCTTTTCTTTTTATTTATTTGAGAGAGAGAGAGAGAGGCAGATAGAGAATGGGCGCGCCAGGGTCTCCAGCCACTGCAAACAAGCTCCAGATGCATGTGCCCCCTTGTGCATCTGGCTTACGTGGGTCCTGGGGAGTTGAACCTGGGTTCTTTGGCTTTGCAGGCAAACGCCTTAATAGCTAGGCCATCTCTCCAGCCCCTCTTTGTTCTGTTTTGATGTCATCATTTCCCCTCCTATTTTGCAGCTCTTGCGTAGGCAGCGTCAGGCACTGTGAAGGCATGAGCGTCACGACCACTTTGTGTCTGGAAGACAGGGTTGCAAAGCACTCCTCCCCTTCTTTTGGCTCTTACATTCTTCCTGGCACCTCTTCTGTAATGGTCTCTGTGCCATGGAGGTGTGATGGAGATATCTCAGGGCCAAACACACTACAGTCACTGCTTCTCAGCACTTTGGTAAGTGTTGCGTCTCCTCAGTGGTCACCACCATCTGAAAAGGGAAGCTTCTCTAACCAAATAGCATTAATATATGGTCATAAACATACGTATTTGGAGGTCAGGTTAGTGGCCATAATATATCCATTTAACCAGACCACAGTAGTAGTTTCCCCAGTGACCTCTATTTTTAACCCAGGATTTGGTTCTGATGGATGCTAGAGAAGAGACTGCCTCAATCAGTCACCGTCTATACAGTGGGCAGACAGAAGAAACCGTTCTGGAAGCTGGTTAGGGCTAATGGACCACATTTCTGTAGTGAGAGGAAGAGGAAAAGTTAAACAATTTTTCTAAGCAATTTAGGCTAAAGTGATTTGGATCTGGAGGAAAGAGGACACAAGAGAGAACCTCAGAGGACCAAGGGGAGGGAAAGTTATGTGTGTGGTTAAGCCCAAGGGTTTGTAGCACTCTCGCTTTGGAAACTGACTCTCATACGGCAAACAGGCCACATGTTAAATAGCTTACTGGTCTTGAGGTCCATGATAGTTTTCATCCAATTCCACCTCCTTCAGGGAAGGCCCATCCGTTCAGGAGATTCAGCCCATGTGTTTAGTAGGTGCCACTCACTCTAGACTAACAGGTGGCGGATATTAAGTCAATATTGGCCCAAATTCCTTTCAGTTACTCAGTGAAAGCTAGATATCCCCCCCCCAAAAAAAAAATCTTGAAGCCAGGCATATTCTACCATAGGCAATTTTCATAGCCCTTCTCACAAATGCTCTGTCTGTTACCAGAAGCACGTTGAAGACAGGAACATGCCCCCCCCCCCCGCCAGACTAGTGTACTGCTTCTGGGTGGATAGCATCCAGAGACAGGCACATGGAAGGATCTGGATTTTTAGTATTTGTTAAAGGAATGAAATAATAAATCACACACATGTCATTCCCCTCATCTTCTTCCCTTTCTGAAAGCCAGCAGTGTTTGGGACACATCTTTTGGAGTCTCCATCTTGAACCGTTGTCTCAGGGACACCTATTTATGGCTTCAGCTCTTTATTCAAACTAAATCCATGTTCAGCCATTAGTAGACCAGGGTATGTTACTATGCCCCACCCCATTACTATGTGGGCCAGTGCCCGCGACAGTGTAGTATGAGCACTGTAACAACAGTGACTTGATTCAAGGTGACATTGAGAAGCCACTTGAGAGCTGGCTTCTTTTTCCATGAAAAGAATCATTGTTATTCTTTTGCAGGACTGTTCTTGCCACCTAAACTGAGAAAGAGCTTCTACAGAGGACACTATACTTTTATGGTTTAGGCACCTGTGTAAACCTATAACACAGCCCTCAGCCCACCTGCAGATGATCTTAGCAAACACTTACTGAAAGGATGCAAGTATCCCTGGTGCTTATATCCACTCCCACCCACGGCAGATGTCTCCAGGAGACAAAAGGAACTTCACTTCCAGATGAGGCCATGGACACACAGGAGGTTTCGGTAACTTGCCTGGGTCAAGTAAATGCAGGCTCTGGAACCGAGACCCAGATATGCCCAACTCCAAGTCCTCAGCTTTCTCCACTTCATGCTACAGCCATCCTAAACCACAGATACTTTTCCATGAAGTGCTCTTAAGAGATCGTACATTCTAGGTACTTAAAGAACAAAGGAGGATCCTAATGGCTGCCCTGGTAGTCCTTGTGCCTTGGTCTCCCAGGCATGCTCTGTGATGGGCACTTAGTATATGGGCCAGCACCTACCGTAATATATGTACTTAACCAAGGGCGGCTAACAGAATGAAATCCTTGTGAATTATGGGAGAAAGCTTGTGTTGGCAACATGCTGGCCGGGGTTGAAGTAAGCCTCAAACCCAAGGTGAGTGAGAGGACTAATGCTTTCTGGCTATGGGCGGCCATTGTCAACTCCACGGGGTCTGTGTATGTGTCTGTGTGTTCATCCGGGTGCACGTGCACTCCTTGAGTAGGTGATGATGTGACTCCCATTTCTGCTCTGTTTTCCTCACCATTATGGACTCTACTCTCTGGAACTGTAAGTTGAGATAAACCCTTTTCCTCCCATGAGCTGCTCTTGCTTGGATAGTTTGATCCAGCCCTGAGAAAGTAGCTGATGCAAGCACTTTTCAGTGTGCTTCTGGAACATGAATACTAGCCAGACTTTGGTACCTATTTGTGAGGAGCTCCAACTGAAATGTCTATAAACTCATCATCTGGTGTTAGAATGTTCCAGAAAGCATATTTTAATAGTGATAGTAGTCAGTAACCCAAGAAACATAGGTAAACAAAAGCTCATAGATCCCATTCCTGGTAAACACATAGGCTGAAAAGAACCCAGCTCCATCAGGCCTGATGCCAAATCTGCAGTTCCATCCACTCCATGGGAAAGGGGGGTGGGGGGAGAGATGGCTTCTGCGGGCACCGATCCCATCCCTTTGTGCCCGAGGATGCAATGATCTCCGTGTCTTATATTGTATCACATACATAGGGATCAAAATCTGGCTCTGGGATTACAAAACAAAAGTGATTAGTGGAATTCATGTGCTGGAGATCACAGCAGAGGCTCAGCACAGTCAGTCAGCTAGGCATGGATATGACCTGGTATACACTGAGAACGAGGGGCCAAGTGCCAAAGTCAAGAATGGGAATGAGTTTCAGGAAACGACATCATTGACGTAATTTGTGAGGTTCCCAGAAGTAAACCACCCTATTCTGAATATTCTCCAAAGCTTATTGGTTGTTTAGAACTTCTGTGATTGTGGAGAGCTGGAATGTTGCAAATCCAGAGGCAAATTATCTTGACTATCTTTAGTACCTTTGAAAGTCCACCCCTGTGTCTGACCTGCCATCCGTGTGACTATCAAAACTTAAAACGGGGGCTGGAGAGATGGCCTAATGGTTAAGGCACTTGCCTGCGAAGCCTCAGGACTCAGGGTCAATTCCCTGGTACCCACTAAGACAGATGCACAAGGTCGTGCATGCATCTGGATTTTGTTTGCAGTGGTTGGAGGCCCTGGCCGGCCCATTCTTTCCCTCTCTCTCATAAACAAATAAATAATTTTTTTAAATAAAAACCTAAAATGTATTTTTGGTAGACCACTAACTTCCACCAGTCCAAAAGCCAGATAGCATCTGAAAACTCTAAGAGCTATCTCTGCTCTGCTGTAACCTGCTTACCCGCGTCTCTAACAATATAGTTGGTAAACACCTTGACTTATGGTTTTCTTTGTTCTATAATTAATAAAATCTCATGCAGTCACTTTTACAGTGAAGCATGTCTTTTAGATAAAACTGAATCCGAGCCACGGTCACTCACATTTGGATCAAGAGTAAACTATCTCGGCTGGGCCTAGTGGTGCACGCCTTTAATCCCAGCACTCGGGAGGCAGAGGTAGGAGGATTGCCAAGAGTTCGAGGCCACCCTGAGACTACATAGTGAATTCCAGGTCAGCCTGGGCTAGAGCAAGACCTTACCTTGAAAAACCGAATAATAATAAATAAATAGTAAACTATCTCATTCCTTTGGAAAAATAAAGGAAAAAAAATGTCACTAGAGACACAAGAGTAACTGAGTCTAATGGATGACAGGCTCCCAGGACAAGTGACAGCTGAAGTTATTCATGTCCCCTCAACTCTTTCTGTACTTCTTGTTCTCCCCCCTCACAAATGCTGCCCATAATCTGAGTGGCCCTATAGTGTGCTGTGCCTTGAAAATCTTAAAGGGCATTCACTGCCAGAGCAGAGAAAGTGATTTGGACTCACATTCTGCAGAGGATGAACCTGGAAAGCTGTTGTCATCTCACCAAGCATCCTGGTCCCCTTAGCTCTCAACAGCTCCCATTTTACGGGTGACAAAGTTCCACTGAAATCAACCTCTGAAAGTCAGAGAACTCCCAAAGGGGCTTACAGTCTCCATTTCCCCACTGTCAGAAATAATGCTCTTTCTAATGCTCTCACGCATTTGCTTTGTTCATTCATTATTTTCTTAAGCCCTGTTCTTTAATGTTGGCATGAGCACGTGGTCCCTCCCTCCCTCTCTCCCTTCTTTTCTTCCTTCCTTCCTTCCTTCCCATCTCCTTTTGTATGTGGGTTATTACGGATTGAACCTAAGGTTTCATCCATGCTAGGCAAGCACTCTGACACTGAGGTACATCCCAGCCGTGTTTTTATTTTTACTTCGAGACAGAGTCTCACTAAATCACCCAGACTAGACTTGAACGCTCCATCCTCCTACCACAGCTTCCCAGGTACCTGGGACTGATTAAAGGCTTGTGCCACCAAAGCAAGTTCAACATTTGCTTTTAAAAGAAATTTAATTGACAACTTTCATACTTGTAAAAAAAAATGTATTTTGAGTAGAATCCCATCTCCTTATCCATCTTGTTCTCTTCATCTGTCCTCCTTCCTGAACCCTTTCTTCCTAAGTAGTCATTCTACTTCAATGGCGTGTGTGTGTGTGTGTGTGTGTGTGTGTGCGTGTGTGTAAAGCCTACTGACATTTGCTTTTCAAAAAAAAGTCTTAAAATATATATTATTCTCAGGACTGGGGGAATGGCTCAGCAGTTAAAGGCCCTAGCATACACTGAATGTGGTCTGAGCTAGCCTGCATTTGATTACATAAAACCACATGCACGAGGTGGCATGAGGCCCTGGAACACCCATTTTCATTCTTTCTCTCCATCTCTCTGCTTGCAAAATTGAATGAATTTGTAGATATATAAGAACTTAATGTATTTTTTTATTTCTCAGCATCTTCACTGAATTTAACACTTTAAATGTTTTCTTATTTGATGCCTCAATTAATGATAGGTCGCTTCAATTTGAGTTGGTTTATGGATTAGGCTGAACACTTTAAGAAACCTTTTGATTGTTGCTTATGGAAAGGATTGAGCATTGTTATATGATGCTCTCAAAAAGAATATGTTAGTCAGAGTGATAACAAGGGTAAGATGGAAGAAGAAACTCACATTTGACCAACAGCCATTCCTCCAGGGAGAAGACAACGTGACTTCTTGTTAGATATTTACTGAAACTTTGTGTCTAGGCACTGACCCTCACCATCTCTTAGATGAGATTGCAATGAGCCTTTCAAATACACCCCCGGAGAATTTGCCTGGTTTGTTTACACTGTGGGTGGATGTTTGAAAATTCACCTTACAGGCAAAAGTGAATTCCTGCTATTTTCTATCTCCCCATAATTTCGGGCCTGCAATTTCTGTGAGAACTCAGAGAACAGAAATACAAGAAGATGCTGTCCCCAAATTGTCATGTGCAATTTACTTGTCTTCAGAATGCTCCCTTTATGAAAGTGCTTTGAATTTTGGACAGAGAGAATATTGATAGCTGTTTCTTCTCAGAAATTCATTTAAAAAAAAAAAAAAGCCCAAAGAGGAGCTTGGCAGTTTCCTAAGTAACTTACCCATAGAATGCAGTTCTAATGGAAGAGCCTGCCAACGTACTTTGTCGTATCATTTATTTCCCCAGGACTGGCTGGACAATGTATTAAGTTTTATGAAGACAGTACAAGGTATTTGAGACCATAACAACTTGATGGTTGTGAGGTAAACCTAACAACCTTGATGGTGAGAAGCGAACTCTGGTGCTCTGGGCGGATGGAGAGGAATGATGGCTACTCCCCTGACCACAAGCCGCAGCACCGCGGCCTGGCTGGACTCCATGCTCAGAGCACATTGACTCCGAGCATCAAGGGAAGGAATGTGTTGGGGCAGAAAAGCAAGTCCCGGCAGATGGGGTTTGATGCTTTTTCTGCACTGTTGAAATGGAGGAACTGGCCTCCAGTGCCTGAGGGTACTGTCTTCCATCCACCTGCTCCCCAGCTAGACTGCATGTGGGAGAAGGTTAGACCATTGCCTACGTCTGTGGATGGGGGGGGGGGTATATAGGAATCAAGAAGTTCTCTCCCCAGCTCCAGAAAACAGTGGCAAGGCCTTGGAGAGGAGGATTGCTTCACAAGCTGAATTTTTTTAAATGAAAATCGGGTTAAGTCATATCTTTCCAACAAATGCGCATACACAGCGTGTGCACACATACACATCTTCACTCATCGTTGAAGTGATCGCTCTGTTGCGTTCATGAGGTTCCCTGTGAGTGGAAGAATGTGCAGTCATCTTTGTTCTCTGAGTCCCAAGAAGGTCTTCCAGCCCTGGCACTAGAAATAGTGCCATGGAGGGTTGGCTGGCAGGGGCTCCGGAGAATCTTCTCAAGTACATGTGCAGCCAGAGGAAGGGGTTGAATGTCACCGTTCTCACCTCTTCATACTTTCACACGGTCTCTCAGCTGAGCAGGCTGTCACATGACAGGAAGAAGGACACGTGCCTCTGCCTGGAGTTGAGAAGGCCCGGCAGGATTCCTGGACACTGGGAGTCCCAGGAAAAAGGCTTTGGGGAACAAAGTTCTTAGTCTTCCTGAGCCTATTCTAGGTATGCATTTTTTCTTATTTATTCATTCATTCATTCATTTTTTAGAGAAAGAGAGAATTGGCATGCCAGGGCCTCAGCCACTGTAATCAAACTCCAGATGCTTGTGCCACCTAGTGGGCATGTACAACCTTGCGCTTACCTCACCTTTGTGCGCCTGGCTTATGTGGGACCTGGGGAGTCGAACATGGGTCCTTAGGCTTCACAGGCAAGTGCCTTAACAGCTAAGCCATCTCTCCAACCAGGCATGCATTTTTTAGTTTTATTTTTTAAATATTTATTTATTTATTTGTTTATTTGAGAGATAGAGGGGGAGGGAGAATATGAATGCGCCAGGGCCTCTAGCCATTGCAAACAAACTCCAGAAGCATGTGCCACCTTGTGCGTCTGGCTGTGTGGGTCCTGGGGAATCAAAACTGGGTCCTTTGGCTTTGCAGGCAAGCGCCTTAACCTCCAAGCCATCTCTCCAGCCCAAGGTATGTATGTATTTTTTTTTTTTAATTTTAGGGCTGGAGAGATGGCTTAGCAGTTAAGCACTTGCCTGTGAAGCCTAAGGACCCCGGTTCAAGGCTCGATTCACCAGGACCCACGTTAGCCAGATGCACAAGGGGGCGCACGCGTCTGGAGTTCGTTTGCAGTGGCTGGAGGCCCTGGCGCGCCCATTCTCTCTCTCTCTCTCTCCTGCCTCTTTCTCTGTCTGTCGCTCTCAAATAAATAACTAAAATAAACAAAAAATTTTTTTCTTAATTTTATTTATTTATGTGGGCAGCTTGGGAATTGAACCTGGGACTAGCAGTGTCAGGCTTTGCAAGTAAGCACCTTTAACTGCTGAGCACCTAGTTTTCCCTTTGTAAAAGTAAGGGAGCTGGCTTAGAAGATCTCAAAGAGCAAGAGCCCTTCTCAACTTCTGATTGCATAAATCAAGTTAGACCAAACATATATAGTGACTTTCCTCTATTGGTTGGATAGGGGGTGTTGCAGTCAGGTTCGCACTGCTGGTAGAAATGACCAAGAGCAGCTTGTGGGGGGGAAAGGTTTATTTTGGCTTGCAGGCTCGAGGCGAAGCTCCACGCTGGCAAGGGGAAAACAATGGCATGAGCAGAGGGTGGACTTCACCCCTGTCCAACATAAGGTGGACAATAGCAACAGGAGAATGTGCCAAACACTGGCAAGGGGAAACTGGCTGTAACACCCATAAGCCTGCTCCCAACAATACACTGCCTCCAGGAGGCTTTAATTCCAAATCTGCATCAGCTGGGAACGTAGCATTCAGAACACCTAAGTTTGTGGGGGACACCTGAATCAAACCACCACAGTGGTGGGGGAGGGAGGGCAGTTAATGGAGCCAGCGCTGGCTTGGAAGGCGAGACACATGTGTCCTGTCGGTCGGGCCATCCAGGGAAGAAGGGCCTGCCACAGCCTGAAGAAGTTGTTGGTAGAAAGGAACTGTCAACACTACAGAAATGATGGCCAGCCTGGCTGCTCCCAGTCTGCAGCTCCGCATTGCTGGGCGGCAGTTAGCTGGCTTGCATAGCTCTTGTGCCGGACAAGCAGTAAGCCATCCATCCTGACCTCAGCTGCACAGCCCCCCGCCCCCCCGCCCCCCAGGCCCTCCCCAGCACCTCTCCCAGCCTCGGAGGGAGCCAGGGCTGTACTGCTGGGAAATGCATTTCCCCACCTGCAGCTTGTCTTTTTGTAGCTACGTCCCCCCCCCCCCCCCACACACACACACAGCAGAGAGGAGACTCCAAACCCTACTTGAAATGCAAAATACTACTCTATTGTCACCCAGGCTGTCCCCGGTCCAGACTGTAGCAGGAGGAGGCCCGGACTTTCCCTCTCATTAGCATCGAATCACACCAATCTAATTTAAAATAGAAGGCTTAGTGTTGGCCATGATTGTACTCTGTCTGACAAGAACCCCCATAAAGCTGTATGCAGGGTATGGTCCCCGACAGATGACACCATGTTTATGACGAATTCAGCCCCTAAACTTTAAGTGGAATGTGGTGAGTGCTACATCATCTCATGCCTCTTGCCTCGCTTCAAAAATTTGAGTCTTGTCCCAACTTGCCAAAAGCACACATTGGTCGCAACTAGCTACAGAACAAATGGGGTCGGCGTTTGGATCGGTTCCTGGTATCACGCTTGCCACCCCAGTTGCCTCGTTGATTAAACAATGACCAAAGATCCTGACAAGCCTGCCCAGATGTGTCATTGCAGCAGGCATCACGCACACACTCAAGGCAGGCAAGAGTGAGGTTTAACAACGTGTTCCTTCAGCATCCATTGCGTAGTAAGCGCCACTACTCGGTGGCAGCTGGAGAGATATCAAAACAAGGGCTGGAGAGATGGCTTAGCGGTTAAGCGCTTGCCTGTGAAGCCTGAGGACCCCGGTTCGAGGCTCGATTCCCCAGGACCCACGTTAGCCAGATGCACAAGGGGGCGCACGTGTCTGGAGTTCGTTTGCAGTGGCTGGAGGCCCTGGTGCGCCCATTCTCACGTCCCCTTTACGAAGGAAAGGAAGGGCCGAAGTCACACCCCGAGAGCCTTCCATTTTGGAAGGGACGGGTGTGGCCTGAGTGATTCTACGTCACACGGTATACAGCGATCATGCAACACGGCCTCTGTTGTTTTCTAGGACAGAGAAGAGGCCCACGGTGCTGCTCTGAGCAGCCTTCATCACACGTATGGTCCTGCGCTGCTTAACCACGGATGAAGTTCGTCCTCGTGCAGGCATCAGGGCATGCTCACCAACGCTGCATCAGAGAGCCCACTACACCCTACCGTCCGTGCCATCGACTGTGCCCCGCGGCTCATCCACGCTGCTCTGCACCGTGCGTGGAGAAGCAGAAGCAGGGCACCCGGCCTTGGCTTCTCTTCCTTTGTCTCAGACTTTAAAACACTCGCCTAGACACCCGGTTCCTCTTTGTTCCTTCTTCTTCCATTCGTCTCTCTTCCATTTCCCAAAGAGGTGAGCTTGTTCTGCTTCATGGGAAACAGCATTAGCGCAGCCAGACAGATCCCCCAGGCGGAAGGAAAGCAGAGAAGGGAGAGAGCGCAGGAAGAAGCGACGGGGAGCAGGAAAGGGAAAATCAGGAAGCAGGTGAAGGACAGAGAGGGAGAGGAGGAGGAGAAAGAGAAGGAAAGGGAGGAGAACAATAAGGAGAAAGAGCCGTAGTGGCGCACGCCTTTAATCCCAGCACTCTGGAGCAGAGGTAGGAGGATCACCGTGAGTTCGAGGCCACCCTGAGACTCCATAGTGAATTCCAGGTCAGTCTGAGCTAGAGTGAGACTCTACCTCGGGAAAAAAAAAAGAAGGAGAAAGAGGGGATGGAGAGATGGCTCAGTGGTTAAGGTGCTTGCCTGCAAAGCCTAACCGCCCAGGTTGAATTCCCCAATACCCACATGAAGCTGGGTGCCCAAAGTGGCGCATGTGTCTGGGGTTCATTTGCAGTGGCAAGAGGCGCTGACACACCTATACTCTCTCTCCCTCTCTCTCTCTCTCTCTCTCTCTCTCTCTCTCTCTCTCTGTCTGTCTGTCTTCTGTGTGTTTCTTTGTCTTCTCTCAAAATCAATCAATAAATAAAATACACTTTAAAAAAGAAGGAGACACAGAAGAGGCAGATGGAGAGGCAGAGAGAAACGGGGAGATGAGAGCATGGCACAGTCCCTCCAGAGGCCGCTCACCTCACTCAGTGATGAGTCGCTACCACAGACTCTCAGCACACTAGGAATAAAAACCGAACTTTCTGTGTAACCGGAAACTTCTTCAGGTTTTTTTTTTTTTTTTTTTTTTTTTTTTTTTGAGAGGGAAAGAGGCAGAGAGAGAGAGAGAGAGAGAAAAATAGGCACGCCAGAGCTTCCAGCCACTGAAAATGAACTCCAGATGCATGCGCCACCTTGTGCATCTGGCTTATGTGGGTCCTGGGGAATCGAACCGAGGTCTTTTAGCTTGGCAGGTAAGCACCTTAACCACTAAGCCATCTCTCCAGCACTCCCCCCCCCCACACACATTTTTTTTTAAAGAAACTTGAACTGATAGCAGTAGCAACCACATAAGGCCATCTGCAAAGTGGCAAAGACGCAGGGGCAAAGACATCCGAACCTTGAGCTGGGTGTGAATTCTGTGCCCTTGGAGCTTGTGAGGAAACTCCTGAGAGTCTGTGCTCAGTGCACACTGTCAACTTCAAGGGCAAGCAGACAGTGAAAAGCAAAAGCACTCGTTTCTATACCATTTTTGGTAATCGCATTAGAGCATAGCTGGAAGGCAGAGACCTTGGGCCTCTGTTACATGCAACAAGGCTCACGATTTTGTGTATTTCCGAAGCACCTCATCTTTAAATCCAGTCGTTGTTTTTAAAGGTTTAACTATATATGAGAAGCCGTCATCCAAGGCTGACATGGAAGCCCCGTCGTTGGGGTGCAGCCACTGCTCCGTTCTCTTTCCTTTTGTTTTTGTTGCGCGCGCGCATGCGTGTGTGTGTGTGTGTGTGTGTGTGTGTGTGTGTAGTTAATGAGGCAGGTGTAGGCAGGATGTGCGTATGTATGTGTGAGAGTGCACATGCGTATTCTGAAGCTAGGGGAGGATGCAGGGTGGCCTTCTCTGTGGCTTCTCCCACCTAAGTTCTCTGAGGCAGTCTTTCACTGAACCTGGAGCTCACCATTCTAGCCAGGGAGCCCCAGCCACTGTCTCTACTCTCCTCAGACAGAGCTGGGGATACACTTGTACACAGCCATAGTCAGCTTCTGACATGGAGGCTGGAGATTGAACTCAGGGCCTCATGATTGGACAGTAAGCGCTCTCATCCACTGAGCCGTCTTCCCAGCCCCTGATCTACTTTCTTAGTTTGACAGCATTTAAAAAAAAAAAAAAAATCAGAAGGGGCTGGAGAGATGGCTCAGTGGTTAAGGCACTTTCCTGCAAAGTCTGATGACCCAAGTCCGAATCCCCAGTACCCACATAAAGCAAGATGTACAAGGTGGTGTACGCATCTGGATTTCATTTCAGCGGCTAGAGGCCCTGATTCACCCATTCTCTGTCTTCCTCTGTCTCTCTATTTATCTCTCTCTGCTTGCAAATAAATAAAAAAAATTTTTAATCAGAAAACTTGGGGCTGGAGAGATGGCTTAGCGGTTAAGGCACTTGCTTGCAAAACCGTAGGACCTCGGTTGAATTTTGTAAGGCAGATGAGCAAGGTGGCGCATGCATCTGGAGTTTGTTTGCAGTAGCTAGAAGCCCTGGTGTGCCCATTCTCTCCCTCCCCCCCCTTTCTCTCTGCCTCTTTCCCTCTCTCAAGTAAATAAATAAAAAATTAAAAATTAAAAATCAGAAAACTTAAACACATATAGGTATACACACATACATTACGTACCCACATACATACACACATATATTCCTCAAATCGGTGATTTTTATGCTATTTGGATACAAGAGTTTATAGGTTGGAAATAATACATATGCTACTTATTTTAAGCATGGCACTACAAAATTAGCCAGTCAGCACACTTTGTAAAAATGCATAACAAGAAACAGGAAGACCTCGGGGACCTGGGGCAGAAGTGGAACCAGACTCTGCCCTTTGTATTCAATGTGAAAATATTTTATTTGTGCCAACAAAGCACTGCTCATCAGACAGCTTCAGAGCTGTCACACTGGAGATAAATTTCACATCTTGTCCCAACCTTGCAATTTTTTTTTTTCCCTGAAGGTGGGATAATTTGAGAAAAAAAAATGTACAGAAAACATTCTATATATTTGGAGCGCCCCTGAAATGATCTGCAGCAGTCATGTCCCCTGGACTCTCCTTGGAGTGCATTCATTTTCTCCTCCTGCTCTTGCAAATTAATCTCCTCTTTATTCTGAAATTTTCCTACTAGCAGAAGTTGCGGGTACTGAGTGTATCACAAAAGAGCAAACCTAGCCACTGTGAGAAAGCCATTGAGAAGTCACCTGGAGAGACCAGACTAGGGGAGGATCAGTCTGAGAGAGAACCACCTTGGAACCATGGGTCCTTGGGCACCCGTATGGAGGCCCCATACATGCTCTCCGTGCAAAGGATGCCTGGCCTACCTGCCCCTCCGTCCAAGACTCAGGGCAGGACCGGCTGAGAGGTGAGAGGTGGTATCAGATGGTATCTGCCATCCTGGCTCTCAGGGCAGGTTCATCGCAGCTGCTCCTGGGAGCACGAGCTCTTCGGTGGCCAAGGCAAGGGGAGGCATAGAGCCTCCCAACTCTGAGTTCTCCATGCCTCTGGCCCTGGGGTCAAGTTTACTTAGCAAGCTGTGAGCACAGTCCAGGTTTCCAACAGCGACCATAAAAGGGACAGCTGGCTTCTCTACTCACCTGAGGGGCAGGTGTCATTTGCAGCGGGAGTTTGTGGTGACAGCTGCTTAGGGCTGTTCTATTCTTCTCTGGGTTTCCCGAAGCCAACAGTGGTACCTTTGAGACTTCTTTGATGTTAGGTTTTGTCTGTTTAATTGATTTTCCCCATGCCTGTGTTATGTTCATGTGTGTGCAGGCACTCTTGCATGTATGTGCACATGCATGTGGAAGCCCGAGAGGACACGCTCAGGTGTCCTTCCTTGGGGACAGAGTCCACATTTTGTGGGATAGGGTCTTTCGCTGGCCTGGAGCTCACGAAGCAGGCGAGGCTGTCTGGACAGAAAACTTCAGAAATCCTCTGATCCCTGCCTCCCCAGTGCTGGGTACAAATGCACCACATCACCGTGCCCAGCACCTCTGTGGGAGTTCTAGGGATCAACTCAGTTCTTCATGCTTGCAAAGCAAGCATTTCACCGACAGAGCCAGCTCCTCAGCCCCAGCTTAACCTTTGCTAGTGTTGCTTCTGACATCTGTAGGCAAAGCGTATTTCATTATAGGAGGGATACTTATGTCCGACGTTTATTTTCATTTTCCTGTGGTTTTTCTCAGGCTTCATGAAAGAATGTTACTTTCAGCCGGGCGTGGTGGCACACGCCTTTAATCCCAGCACTAGGGAGGCAGAGGTAGGAGGATCACCTGTGAGTTCAAGGCCACCCTGAGACTACAGAGTGAATTCCAGGTCAGCCTGCGCTAGAGTGAGACACTACCTTGAAAAATAAAAAAATAAAAAAGAAAAAAAAAGAAAAGAAAAGAAAAAGAAAAGAATGTTGCTTTTGCTTTTGGTAGACCTACTTTCTATCAAAGGGAATCATTGCTATAAAAGGTCTTTTAATATCCATTTGCTGACTTATAACTGATAATATAAACTCTGCCCATTTTTTTTTTTTTTTTTTTTTTTTTTTTGGTTTTTCGAGGTAGGGTCTCACTCTAGCCCTGGCTGACCTGGAATTCACTATGGAGTCTCAGGGTGGCCTGGAACTCATGGCCATCCTCCTACCTCTGCCTCCCGAGTGCTGGGATTAAAGGCGTGTGCCACCACGCCTGGCAGGAACTCTGCCCATTTAATACATCCTTGTATCAAATCTAGACCCACAACATTGTCCTTTTGCCTCTAAAATGTTCCTTGATACCTGGAAAGAGAAAAAAAAAAAATGCACAACTCAGTCCTTTAGCTTTGAGTCCCCTCCCAACACTCCCACCCCTGTGTCTGAGGTCATTTCCTACACATTCTGGGGGCTATAAAGTCCAAAGAAAATTAGCAAAACAACTAAAGACTATATTGGTTTTGTTACCCTGAAACCTCCTGACCTTGAGACATACAAACTGTTTTCTGGTATGGAGAAAATTCAGACAGTGGTCTCCTCCTTCAAACTGCACAGACTTTGGATATAATTGATGTGTCACTTACATTTTACCAAAAAAAAAAAAAAAAAAACCATAGAAAGAATTTATTCAAATGTGGCCCTTTCGTTTTCATACCATCTGCATCTCTAAGTCACTTAGGAATACTCACCAAAACAATGAGCCCCTTCTGTCTACATTTTTCAATTATCCTGTTGAAGCCTGGGAACATTTACAGAGGGTATGTGGTTTTTAAAGAGTTAAGGCCAAAAAAGAAAAAAAAAAAAAGTCTGAAGAAAATCAGCTTAAATATGTTGTACAACGAAACATGTTATTGCGGATATATTGGAGTTAGGCTATGATAATGAATTTCAAGCTCAAATATTTTCTTTGATTGTCACAAAAAAATGTGTGAGGAGCTGAGGATTGGCTTTCAGTGTTTGGCACAGAGTCGGTTGTGTTTCATTACCAGAGGCTAATTGTATGAAAACTGTTTTCACAGCCAGAAATCCTGATATGGTGATGGGGGGGGGGGGAGGGAGTAAAAGGAACCCACATACCCTGGGTGGACGATTATTTAAAAGAGGAAGTGATCGGAGCAGCTTTGGTATTTAAAGACTTCTTAAAGGGGAGCTCAGTGATTGATATTCGTCCCCATCAATCAAGTCATAGGAGGTTAAAGACACTTGCCCCTAAGTATCTCCGCAGCACTTTCCAAAGAAAATTTCTCCTTGGTCCATAAGAGTTCTCCATTAGATCATTCAGAGAGTCAATAAAGAACAATCGAATGGGAAGAAAATACACTATTTATCCCCTTCTTCTAGGGTTATTTATAGTCACCATTCATCACCAAGAAACTGAGAGGTTACTTATAATGGTTTCTTCTTCTTCTTTTTTTTTTTTTTTTTTTAATTGAGTTGAGATGCCCTGCCTTGGTTAAATACCACGCAGGACATGAACGAGACCAACCTAAGAGAAAGATGGGCATGTTGCCTGATAAAGAATTATAGTGGGAGTGGAAGGCTGACCTACAGTCAGGAAATGTTAATCATTTTCACGCCAAAGTGAGTGTAACGTTTCTATAGGGAAATTACTTCAATCTGGTCAGTGCAAGAAGCAGTTTGTATAATCGGATTGCAAATAAGGTTTGATCACATTCCAGCTTAATCTACTCTCTGAGCACCATTTATGCCACTAAATCAAACCGGGAGAAGCTGCCGGCGAGGTTTTTACAGTCATTACACCCAAGGGGCAGGGACTTGGTAATAAACAGCAAATAAACCGCAGCTCTGACTCGCCTGCTACAGGGCTTTTCTAATTATCCTCCAGTTTAGCTGGAGATTGTCACGCTGTCATCGCAGCCTATTTTAACTGCCGCTGAAGAAGAGCGATACTTTTAGGTTGAATTAATTGAGAATGTGGGGAAATGTAGATTGTGCCTTCACTTCTTCCTCCTCCTCCCCCCCCCCCCCGCTCTTCTCTACCCCCTCCCATCACTCCAGCGACTTATGGGAGGCATTAGGAAGCAAACCCCCCCCCCCCCAGCAAACTGTGCATTGTGTATGCATCTGTTTCCTTCCCCTTGCGAGAAAATCACAAACGTAATGTCACTACACTACAGCATGCCTCGTTTATTTCAATTTTGGCTTGAAACGCCACCAGAATGGGCAACATCCCTAACAGTAACTTGCAAATCCTCCCAAATGTGGTGATCAAGCCAGGAACGCTGGTTCCCTCCAATGAGCTTGTAGGTAAGGAGAGTTTTCAGTCTGCGGGCATCATGTCATAGAAACGGAGTCCGATAAAGGAAGTTGACCACCGAGACCTAGTGGCAACATGGGTCTCCGTCACTGAGTCGCCAAAATATCAGGGCAGCTTGGTCTGAAAAGTGTGGTCCCAGGCTTCTTACGCACAGAACAAGGTCATGATTGAAGCTGAAGCATCATCTGAGGGAAAATTCTAGCAGGAGGTGAGGGTGAGGTGGGGTGGGTTCCGGTCCAATGATTTGCCTGAAATAGAAGGATGATATCTCTCTCTCTCTCTCCTTTTTTCTCTCTCATATAATAAAATATATGAAAAAATTTTAAAGGAAGATTGAGTGTTGGGTATCGTGGCACACGCCTTTAATCCCAGCACTCGGGAGGCAGAGGTAGGAGGATCACTGTGAGTTCAAGGCCACCCTGAGACTACATAGTGAATTCCAGGTCAGCCTGGCCTAGAGTAAGACCCTACCTCAAAAAAAAAAAAAAAAAAAAAAAAAAAAAAAAAAAAAAGAAAGAAAGAAAGAAAGAAAAAAAGAAAGAAAGACACTTGAAACCATTCTATATGCAAAATGACTGCCTCGTGGACACATTTTAGTAAAAGAAAATGATCTCGCCTTAAGAGTTTAAGAACAGTGATTCCAAGGTAAATGCTCCTTGAAATGGATGATCTTGATACCCAGGTATCAAGGAAAGTAGCTAGGTGGCATTAGGGTACCATCTTGTAATGGGGAAATTGGGGTTCCGGAGTGATTTCTGGAACCCCCAAGCCCTGAGTTTATATCTGCAAACTAACCAAAGAATTGTCAATTCCAGATTTAAGAGGAATGATTTTTGAAGTACCACATTTTGTTCAGATTTTACAAAGGAGCGCAGAAAGGGGAAGGCTGAGAAGAAAGGGGAGATAAAATAGGGGAAAGAGAAGCGTCCCACGTGGAGCCCAAAAGTCCATGTGACCAGACAGGGACCTGGGAAAAAAGCGTGGAAAGAAAAGAGAAAAGAAAGTTTAAGGAGTTCCTGCCATGTGGGGGGCTTGAGGGGATAAAGATCCCATGTGGAGAGTAAGGGCTGGGAGCCCCTCCTGGCTGGGCCTGGCCAGAAGAAAAACTCACCCACAGCTGATAGTTTCTAAATGATCAGAAAGCCAGAGAGCCTATCCTCCCCTTGTAAAGGTATTTATAACCTTAGGGCCATGTCTTTTAGCCAGATGAACCAGAGGGCCAGCTGGTTGGTTGGGGCTAGGAGCTGTCTCAGGAAGAGATTAGCTCTGGCTCGGAGTTCCAGGGGGCGGAACTTGACCAACCACAGCGTTTAAATCCTGTGAAAGACCTCCCTCCCAGGAGGGCTCCTGACTGTGGAAAAACAGTTCCTTGGAACTAGACAAGAGATAAGAAAAACTTTCCTGACCTTTTCATACCTTCAGGGGTCCACTCACCTAACTCTACCCCCCACACACACACTTCAACCTTAAATGGGAGAAGACCTAATTATTCTATGTCACTTAGCTTTCTCTCTTCTCTCTCTCTCTCTCTCTCTCTTTCTATATATATGTGTGTGTGTGTGTCTGAGTGCATGTGTGTATGCATGTTCCTAGTGTTGGGGTGCACATGCATACATGTAATGTATGTAGAACGTATGCACGTGTGTGGAAGCCAGAGGTCAATGTTGGGTGTATCCCGCTAATTCACCTTATTTATTTGTTTATTTTTATGTTTTTATTTTTATTTTTTTTTTTTTGAGGTAGGGTTTCACTCTAGCTCAGGCTGACCTGGAATTCACTATGTAGTCTCAGAGTGGCCTTGAACTCACAGCGATCCTCCTACCTCTGCCTCCCGAGTGCTGGGATTGCCGACACATACCACCACAGCCACCACTTGTGTGGGTACTAGTGAGATGAACTCTGGTCCTTATAACAAGCACTTTGTCAACTGAGCCAGCCCCTAACTTAGTTTTGGAAATGAGGGGGAAAAACATCTGGCTTTTCAGGGAAACAGAAGAGTTGAAGCCACTCTGGTCCACGCCTAGCTTCTCTCTTCCACCACCTTCTCCTCTTGAACATAGAGCTTTCTACTTTGGGAGTCCCAGGATCAAGAATTAATAACATCCTGTACCTGTGAAGCTCTCTGACTTCACACCAGCTTTCTACTTGAGCCCTCTCCTTCTGACCCTTCGGAGCAATTGTCCACCTGGCTAGGAGGGAAAATTCTCTCTTCACTCAAACACCAGGAAGACCTGGGGACACGAGAAACTTCTCTCCCACCACTGCATAAGCTAAGGTGGGATTTCTCATTAACACTCATCTTGGATGTTGAACTTTCTCTTGCTAGCACATTTTAAAATAATATTCATTCTGCTTGTGTGCTTTCTAGAATGTGGAATTACAAAACATACAGGTTTTTTAAAACTATTACTTTGAGCTGGAGAGATGGCTTAATGGTTAAGTGCTTGCCTGTGAAGCCTAAGGACCCTGGTTCAAGGCTCGATTCCCCAGGACCCACGTTAGCCAGATACACAAGGGGGCGCAAGCGTCTGGAGTTCATTTGCAGTGGCTGGAGGCCCTGGCGTGCCCATTCTCTCCCTCCCTCTCCCTTTTTTCTCTCTGTCTGTTGCTCTCAAATAAATAAATAAAAATGAACAAAAAAATTTTAACTATTATTTTAATTTATTTTTATTTATTTATGAGAGAGAAAGACGGAATGGGCATTCCAGGGCCTGTAGCCACTGCATTTGAACTCCAGATGCATGTGCCACCTTGTGCATCTGACTTACGTGGGTCCCAGGGAGTCAAACCTGGGTCCTTAGGCTTCATAGGCAAGTGCCTTAACCACTGAACCATCTCTCCAGGTCTTAACATTTTATTTATTTATTTGACAGAGAGTGACAGAGAGAGAAAGAATGGGCATGCCAGAGCTTTTTGCTTCTGCAGACAAACTCCAAATGCATTTACTTTGTATATCTGGTTGATGGATACTGGAGTACTGAACCCAGGACTGCAGGCTTTGTAAGCAAGTGCCTTTAACCACTGAACCATCTCTCCATCTCCCATACAGGTATTTTAACATTGGATCTTTTAACTACAGCTTTCTTTTTTTTTTAATTTTTTTTGTTTGTTTATTTATTTATTTGAGAGCGACAGAGAGAAGGAGGCAGAGAGAGAGAGAGAGAGGGAGAGAGAGAGAGAGAGAATGGGCGCGCCAGAGCTTCCAGCCTCTGTAAACGAACTCCAGATGCGTGCGCCCCCTTGTGCATCTGGCTAACGTGGGTCCTGGGGAATTGAGCCTCGAACCAGGGTCCTTAGGCTTCACAGGCAAGCGCTTAACCACTAAGCCATCTCTCCAGCCCTACAGCTTTCTTTAATGGGGCACTCATTCCTCCTCTACAGGAAAGTACCCGAGGGTCTCTCTCTTTGGGGACTCAAAGGAGCTTCACGGCCCCAACTTCTTTACTCTCCAAACTCTCCCGTGCCTGTGATCGTCCTGGAAGGTAAGATGTTCATGGTGAAAGGAGAGCTGATGATTGAAATGTTGGCCCCGGAGAGGCATGTCACGTGTTTCCAGCAAGAGACTCAAGCAGGCATTGCAGAGCAAAGAGAAGTCAGCATTAGACAGGGACCCGCCCAGGCTGGGCTCTTAGGAAGACATCCGGGAGAGTGAGTGACGTCAGCCCTTGCTCTTAGGGGTGTCGTGGTGATCCATTGTAATGTCATCAAAACTTTTGGTGCCATAGGGTAAAATGGATTCTGGACTCTGATGGGCACAACGTACTGGAATATTTTGAGAAAAGCCGCAGAAATGTGGGACCCTGTCTGGGGGCTAAGTAGGCTGAACCCAACGTGAAACATTCAGGCCATCTGCACTTAGGACAAAGAAGTTTTCATGGTCTAAAGGCGGGGGGCAGTTATCTGCAGGTTAACTTTACACAGACCCTTATGTATGTACATAGAGACTTTACAACTCCATCCCCCAGCCCAGCCATGCCACTGTTTACGTTGTCACTTGAATCAAGTGAAAATTTGTTCAGAATCGGTCCAAGTGACAGCTTCATTCTTTATATGGAAATGCATAGATTTTAGCCATTATTGGTCATATTGTGCCCCCCACCACCACCCACGGGATGCTCCAGTCTTAATCGGCAGTGTCCAGGGCATGGTCTTGTTTGAAAACCAGGGTCATTGCAGATGTCATCACGTCAACATGAGGTCCCCAGGATAAGCCTTACTCCAGTAGGAGTGGTATCCTTGTAGGAGGAACATGCCAGGGAAGAGGGAGACATACCGAGAGCACGTCACGTGACAATACAGGCAGAGACTGGGGTAACGCAATGCCCCAGAATGCCAAAACTTGGTGGCCACCAGAAGAAGAAGTTAGAACAAATCCAGGAAGTGTTCTACCAGAATCTGAGAGGGAGCAAGGCTCTACTGACATTTGGATTTCAAACTTCTAGAGTCTTAAGTTACCCCAGTTGGGGACACTTTGTTACAGCCCCCTTATGACACTCACTCACACACTGTCATTTTCCCCAACAGTCTGTTTGGCATGGGATCTGCCCATGAAGTGTCTACACATTGCAGATGAGCTCCGCTGTTCCACGCTGTGTGCTTTCTTTTGGTTTTGAGGCGAATTAATTAACGTGATACAGAAAAGGGAGCGTACGAATGTGGAAGCCTCACCATCAGCCCTCATACTCCTTTGTTCTCCATTATTGCACCAAATTATTTAATTGGGTCTCTCTGATTGTGCTCGGTCGCAGAAAAGAACACAGTCTATTGTGAGACGTCCTACAACCATGATGCAATATCAAATTCAATTCCCATCAAAAGTGCTCACTGCTAAAAGCCTGTTCTGTGGCTGCAGATTAATGAAGCTCTGCATTGAGCAAAGTGGTGGTCGTGCAGACATTATTCTCCTCCAATAGAAGGCCTGTTCTTGAAGAACAATAAAACCATAGAGGAGCGTTAGTCTGCGTATGGATGGAAATAAATCAAGATGAATAAGAGCGCTGATGGAAACAGTCTGAAAGCAGCAGGGTGAATTCTGAAAATACTGTTTATGTTTTGTAAGGAAATTTTCTGTATGTGTGTGTGTGTGTGCACGCGCGCACACACGTGTGTGTGCTCCTCCCTCCCCAAGGCCCTCATAAAATGCTGCTGGATACAAAATCAGAAGCTGTAGGAGGAAGGAACAAATCAGACTCTTAGAAACCCAGTTGTAGGCCATCAACACTGTGTCCTCAGCCCAGCTCAACCCAACCTTGCTGCCTCGCCTCTCAGCTGGGGGACTTGAGGTCACGTGTCAACTTGGGCGAAAGAGTCAGACCCAAAGAGACGAGAGTTACGAAGGTGGTGAGCGCATTCACTTTATTTTTCCCGCTGCTGTAACCAAATACCTGACAGGAAGCAGAGTTAGGAAGGAAGAGCTCATTTTGGCTTACAGTTTCACGGGATACAGTCCAACAGGGCAGAGAAGGGGTGACTATAGGAGCGGGTGATGGCTGGTCATATTGTACTCACAATGAGGCAGTAGAGACTGATGAATGCTGACGCTCAGCTCCTTTTATCCTTTTTTTTTTTTAAATAATAGTCTATTTTATTCATTTATTTGCAAGCCAGGAGAGAGAGAAAAGAGACAGACATGGACAGTGGGAGTGGCAGGGTCTCCAGCTGCTGCAAATGAACTTGCAGACACATGCACCACTTCATGCCTCTGGCTTTACGTGGGTACTTGGGAATCAAACCTGGGTCCTTTGGCTTTGCAGGCAAGCATGTTAACCACGCATCATTTTCTCCTTTCTGTGCTAACCCAGAACCCCAGAACATGGAATGGCACCACCCACATTTATAGTGAGTCTTCCCTTCTCAATTAACAGAAGGTGGAGATAAGGTACAGGTCTGTCTCCAAGGTGATTCTAGAGCCCTTTAGGTTAACAACCAGTATAACAGCCACCACCACAAGCAGTAATTGGGCTGCATTCAGCAATTTGACACTCAGATCCTTAGCTCTCTGTTGTCATTGCTCCTGGATAGTCGTCGTCCACCCCCTTGCTCTTGTGTCCTGAAGGCCTTTCTTTCCTTGGACCGCCTCATCCTTAGCTCGTGTGTTCTCATCATAGCTCTAACCTCCATTCTAGATTGCAGGAAGAATCCTCGACCTGACAACTTGAGGCTTACTCCATCTCTGTCCCATTCCCTGAGCACAAGTTACCTGTGCTACACTCTTGACTCAGATGTACCTACGCTATGGAGTAAGGCTGTCACCAGCCGTGTGTGCCTACTGTGCGCCTGAGATGTGGCTAGACCAAATTGAGAAGTGTAAATGTAAAACACATATAATATTTTGAAGATGTCATGCAAATAAAAAAAAAAATGACCCATCTCAACAGCTTTTAAAATTTGACCTCAAGTTGGAATGATCTTGATTTTTTAGTGTTAATTAATTAATTTATTTATTATTTTTTATTTTTTTTCTTTATTAGGTAGTTTTGTATTCAGCAAATACAGTCAGTTTGGTACCATTATTAGGCTCATCCGTGACCTACCCCCTCCCCTTGGCCCCTCTTTGTTGAGGTATACGGGTCGTGCATTGTGGAGTTAGCCCACAGTTATGGGTAAGATAAATGTCTCTGCATATCATGACCCAACATGTGGCTCTGACATTCTTTCCGCCCCCTCTTCCGCAAAATTTCCCTGAGCCATGTTGGGTTCATTTTTGGTCTGCTTCAGTGATGAGGTGTTGGGGACCTCTGAGGCTCTGGCTCTCTGATTTGGTAGGAGTTGATTTTTCTCTGTGTTGATCTCTTTCCCCCTTCTGCTGGTATCCGGTTCATTTATATCACCATAGTTTGAATGTAAAATGTCCCCATAGGCTCAGGGGTATATATATATATATATATATATATATATATATATATATATATATATGTATATATACATTTGGTCCCCAACTGATGACATTGTTTGAGAAGGTTGTAAAATCTTTAGAAGGTTTACACAATTGCCAACATAGATCACCTATGGACTTACAAAACGGTGCCAACCTAAGCCAGTTGTCAAAAATGCAAGGCTGGCATTGGCTCCCATATTCTAAAGGATAGTAAATTCTCCAGATGAAGGTCAAATCCCAAGTACCTTCACACATGCGCACACCTCCTGTGTCGGGCCACTGTGCTGCTGACCTGCCGCTGTAGCTATCAAAGAGCCATTCACATGTCAGAGTGAATGACTGATTGTGCTCCACATGCGGGCACTGTCTTCTTCAGCAAAGGCAGAAACCTTTGAGTTGGCTAAAAGCTTAACAAAGCCACAGCGTGCATCAGCAAGCCGCAGGAAGGAGGAACACACAAGGTTCTGAAGTGGCCCAGCCTTCTTAAGTCACCCGTGAACAGGACAGAAGCCTTCACAGAGGACTCCTGCCCTTCCCTGTCCATACCTTCTCTCTGGTTGGTCTTCGGTCATTGTTGATCTTACAGAGATAGTCTCTCATCCTCTTTCATGACCTCAGCCCTGGCTTTCTGTTCTCTGATGTTCTCCGGGTTGGTGACCTCACTGTCAAACCTTCTTTCTCCAACACGGGTACCGTGGGCATCTCACCGTCTAATCCATGGAGACCTTCATCTCCAGGGAGGTTCCAATTCTCAGGCCATTGCCCAGCAGAGCACTTTGATCCACACAGTTCCATTTCACATGCAAAACTTTCAACTCGAGCTTCCCTTGAACACCACGGCTCAATTCCATCATCCTGTCTATGAGAGCTTTCCATCTCTCCATTCCTCTCTGTTCTGCCAGGGTCTACCTTCATTGGATTAACTCCTCATCGCAGTTCTGCTTGACTTTGACAAGTCCCTGGCCACCAACTCCTCCTTCTTCCTTTCCTTTGAACCTTCTATTGGGTCACGTGACCTATGCCAGCCCAGTTTTTAGTTAAAATAAAGGGTTTGTTTAAGGTTAATTGCTACTATTTTATAATTATGTACTAACTCAGACTTAGCAAAACATGAATTCATTTTTTTTTCTCACTTGGTAGCTGAGAACCCCTTTAAGATACCTCTTAATTAGTTTTGAATTTCATTTTGATTCAAGCCTTTTCCTCTCTGAAGTCACAATTTAACTCTTACCCCAAACTGTTTCCATACGAATTTATCAATGCCATCCAATTTCAACTTCCATAACTCCCCTTGTCTTTATGTCAAAATCTTCTGTCCATATGCTCACAAGCCCACAATGGTCACCTCCACTCTTTCTTTCTGAGCAGTGCCCTTCCTCCTTTACAACACAGCATGTCTCCTGCTACCTCTGGCAATAGGTGTTGTCAATACGTCATTCTCTTTTTCCACAATCTTCAATCTCTCCCTTTTCTCTAGCTCTTTTCTGTTTTGCTTACTTAATTCTAAAACTTGTTCCCTGGGGCTGGAGAGAGGACTCGGCCATTAAGGTACTCTCCTGCAGAGCCTAATGACCCAAGTTCTATTCCCAGCACCTACGTGGAGCCGGATGCACAAAATGACACATTTGACTGGAGTCCATTTGCAGTAGCTGGAGGCCCTGGTGTGTCCATTTTCTCTGTCTGTCTCTCTTCGACCTCTCTCGTCTTGCAAATAAATAAATAATTTTTTTTAAATTGTTCCTCTGGCAATTTTCACCTCTTTTGAATCTACTTTCATTGTCGCATTTCCTTTAAGAGTGCCCTATGTCCATGGCCATTTTTCCTTCTTACTCTGCCTGGCAGTTGGGCTCGATGACCTTCTTTTCAAATTCATTGACTCCTGAGGCTTCGTGTCAGTCTACCTTGGTATACCCCTGACCACTGTATTACTCAGTCCTGAGTTTATATTGTTTTAAAATATTACCACTGCACTTCTGTACTGGTTCCTTTTCCATAATTGTGACCAAAATCTGTGACAGAATTACTTGGTCCCAAGAGCTTGGACAGAAAGACATGGCAGCAGGACCTTGGAAAACTGGAAAATGTCCACATCAGCAGACAGGAAACAGAGAGGGAAGTAGGGAAGACTAGGTAGAGCTTTCAAAGCCACACCCCCAGTGACCTGCTCTTCCCAGCTACATCCTAACTCCTCAAGTTTTCAAAACCCCCTCCTACATAGCGCCACCAGCTGAAGATCAACAACATATGAGCCTCGGTGATCACTTCATTTTTGAACCATGACACCCTGCCATGCTGAGAAGTCCTAAAAATTCTGTCGTAAACTGTCTACCCACACTATTTACTCGTACTAACCATTTAACCTCTCGAGTTAGCATGGAGGACTCCTATATACATGCACACACAGGAGTATACAGATCTCATTCCCAGTCTCTACACCTAAGAGTTACATGGGCCACTACACAGCTCCCAAGACTTCCCTATGTAAATGCAATCTGCCTTCTCCTCTGAACACCTCCTCCTCTTGACCTTCCCGTCCCTTATCTCTAGGCCTGGTCCTGGCATTCTTTGAGTCATCTTTGTGGCTCTCAGGTCTAATCACATCCTTTTTCTTTTCTTTTCTTTTTTTCTTTATTAGTTAGTTTTGTATTCAGCAAATACAGTCAGTTTGGTACCATTATTAGGCTCATCCGTGACCTACCCCCTCCCCTTGGCCCCTCCTTGTTGAGGTATATGGGTCATGCATTGTGGAGTTAGCCCACAGTTATGGGTAAGATAAATGTCTCTGCATATCATGACCCAGCATGTGGCTCTGACATTCTTTCCGCCCCCTCTTCCGCAAAATTTCCCTGAGCCATGTTGGGTTCATTTTTGGTCTGCTTCAGTGATGAGGTGTTGGGGGCCTCTGAGGCTCTGGCTCTCTGATTTGGTAGGAGTTGATTTTTCTCTGTGTTGATCTCTTTCCCCCTTCTGCTGGTATCCGGTTCATCAGGAAAACAGCCCCCTTGCTTGTTTCGCCAATTTTTCTTAGTTTCAGCTGGGGCCCTTTTGAGGTATGATGGGGTGGCTCTCTTCTTAGGATCTACATCTATCTGAAAAAGAGAAGCAGATTCTCCAACAGAGAGTAAGTGAGCACCAGGACAAATGAGATAACCCTTACTTTTTTTATAGAGAATTTAATAGGTGTAGGCCCTCTTGTAGCCCATGATTGATGGTAGCTTGATATTGGCGAGTGGGATTATGTTTGGATGTAGTTCTGACTTGTTTCCCAGCTCCAGCTATGGGTCCCATACCACTGAGGAGATCAGTTAGCCAAATTAAGAGCTGTTGGTTCCCCACCATGGCTGTGTAACACTATTGCACTTGTGTGGGCATCACAACCAGTTATTTGCTGCTAAGTAGGTAATGACCAATATCTGTCCAAGCAGCTCATGGTCTAATCACATCCTTTTGATCGCTAGCAGGGTTCTCTCTGCTTCTGACCCTTCGACTTTGTCAACATCACCTCCATCAAGGTCCCGGTAATGTCTTCCATAAATTGTGGTATCGTCCCTTCTGGCTCTGTACCACCAGCCCTGCCCCTCCAGCTAACTCTGCAACAATTAACCAGGTCTGCTTTGGAAGGCTTACATCTAGACAGACATGGCTCCATCCTTTCTGTGGACAAAGTCCAATGCTGCAGCCTGTTTTTCCAGATTGGGATACACGGAATGTTTTCTCCCCTGTTGTCCTGTATTTTAACCAAAACAAACTGTTTGTTAATTCTTTGTTTGCGACACCTGTTCCTTCCCCCTTGTCCTGAAGGTCCTTGTTTGAACCCACTTATCCTTCAGAGCAGAAAGCCATTCTTTAATGCTCACACCAATGCCACCTGTTGCAGTTACCTTCATGTTGCTGGGACCAACCCCTGACCAGTAGCAGCTGATGGGAGGAAAGGGTTGATTCCAGGCTTACAGCATCCAGGGGAAGCTCCATCATGGTGGAAGAAGCCGGCTCACTCCAGCATGAATCCACAGCAGACAGACAACAGCCAGCACCCTCAAGCACAAGCAGCCAGAGCTAAAGTTGGCTCTCCGTACACCGCAGGGCTGAACTCAAGATCCATCCCCAGGGACATAGCTCCTGCAGCAGGGCTCTTGCCTACCAAAGACTAAATAGGAAGTTTAACGAAAATATACCACAGGGGGGCTGGAGAGATGGCTTAGCGGTTAAGCGCTTGCCTGTGAATTTTAAGGACCCTGGATGGAGGCTCGATTTCCCAGGACTCACGTTAGCCAGATGCACAAGGGGGCACATGCGTCTAGAGTTCGTCTGCAGCGGCTGCAGGCTCTGGCGCGCCCATTCTCTCTCTCTCTCTCTCACTCTCAAATAAATAAATAAAAAACAAAAAATTTTTAAAATACCATAGGGCCCAGACAATAGGGATAGAAGGATTTGGGGGGGGGGCAGAGTAGAGGGGGAGCACAAATACAAAATTTAATTCCAAAATGAGCTGATACCATAGAAACCTTTATCCTTGGAGATAGCCTGAAAGATAAAACCCTCAAAAAGAGTAAGGGGGGGAGCACCTGAAAAGTAGATCTCTAGTGAGGGTGGGATGAAGCCTAAGCTTGAAAGAAAATTCTTTTTTTCTGTCTCTCACCTGTAACTCTCAGTACCAGAGATTGGTTGCTACCCACAATGAGCTGTTGATCTGAGAGACCTACGAGGTCCCCAACTCAAGACAGCTTTCTGTCAAAAGCACCTGATCACCTGCCTGAGGCAAAGCTAAGACCCTACTTCTGAAGACACCATATGCTGCTGACACAGAGCACAGACAGACCTGGCTGGAATCTAGGAGAGCCAGTCCCCAGTTAGCCTGTCTAGTGTTGAAAGTGCTACATGAACTACTGGGAGAAAATGGCCAACAAAAGCCTGAGCAACAAGAGGTCTAAACTACACAGAAACAAACACCCGACATGATGTACAAGCCAGTGCAATAGAGGCACACAGCCTCGAGGGTAACCAGTAGCTTTCTGATTGGCTAAGAGATCCACTCAGTGCAAAGGAACCCATATCTGGAGTGGGGAACCAGATCAGAATCCTATGGAGACAAAGATTATGCTCTCCAGTGTCAAGCTGTCGCTAGTCTTTGGCTAAAAGAGGGGTTATATACATCAAATTCTCCCTAAATTAATAATGCTTATCCCATTTAAACTATGCTGACTTCACTCTCCGTTGGAGAATCTGTTCTTTTTCAGAAGGCAGTGAGACCCAAGGAGATAAACCACCCCTCACACTTCAGCCAAGCCACAGCTGAAGCCACAGAGGAATTGGGGAGACGAGCAATAGTGCTGCTTCCATGCTGAACCTGATAATCAGAGCCAGGGTGGAGGAGACAGACCCTGAGGATACTCAACACCCACCACAGCAGAGATCCAGAGGCTCCTAAGAGCTCATCACTGAAGTAGAAGTAAAACTTTTACCCACCACAGCTCAGGAATTTTAGTGGAAGAGGGGACAGAAAGACTGTAAGAGCCACAGGTTGAGACATCATGCCCAGAGGCATTCCCTCCCCCCAAAATAACTGACTACTGCTCCCACAATGCATAAACCACAACCACATGGGGGAATACCTGGAACCCCACTGAGGAGTGTCCCCAATGGAATGGGGGCAGGCAGGAACAAGGGAAAGAAGGGTACCAACACATGATGTATCCATACGAAACACCTTGTTAATAATAATAATAATAATAATAATAATAATAATAAACATTTCAAAATACCAGAGGAGGGCTATAGAGATTGCTCAGTGGTTAAAGGTGCTTGCCTGTGAAGCCTAAGGACCCAGGTTCAATTCCCCAGTACCTTCATAAGCCAGATGCACAAGGTGGTACATACATCTGGAGTTCCTTTGTAGTGGCTAGAGGCCCTGGCATACCCATTCTCTCTTCTCCTTCTCCTTCTCCTTCTTCTTTCTCTCTCTCTCTCAAATAAATAAAATCAAATAAATTTTTTTTTTAAAGATGAAGCCATGAGTGTTCTATAATGAATGCTGAAATTGAAGTCTAGGGAATCTGGGTTTTGATTGTAGATATGTAACTTCAGTGAGTCCATTAAAACTTCCAGGCTTAAGTGTCTGTAAACTGCCTTCAGATTCTGGAAATTGCACACTAAGCCTGACTCACTTCACAGTGATGGATGGACACATAGCAAGTCACTGCATGTGAGACTACATGACAAGTCGGTATAAGTTAAAAACAAGACATGTGACCATGTACTAAAAGGAAAAATAATAGAAAACTTTTGAGGTTCAATGTAAGACAATCATTGTACCCACAAAAGTAGGAGAAGTCAGGTCTCATGAGAGAGATGGTGTGGTGTTTTGAATGTATGCCCCACCCCTATAGCCTTAGGATTCCCCCCCCCCCTTAAGGTAGGGTCTCACTCTAGTCCAAGCTGACCTGGAATTCACTATATAGTCTCAGGGTGACCTTGACATCACAGTGATCCTCCTACATCTGCCTCCCGAGTGTTGGGATTAAGGCATGCACCACACTTGGTTCGCTGCCTTAGGTATTTTTTTTTTAAACTAGTTTTATTTATTTCCAGAGAGGAAAGGGAAAGAGAGAGAGAGAGAGTGAATGGGTACACCAGGCCTCTTGCCACTGCAAACAAACTCCAGCTGCATGCACCATTTTGTGCATCTGGCTTTACGTGGGTGCTGGGGAATGAAACCTGGGCCTTCATGCTTTGCAAGCCTTAACTGCTAATCCATCTCTCCAGCCCCCATAAGGCTTCCTTTTGTATCCCTGTTGTTTATCAACCCTTTTATCTTTGCTACCACAACACAGGCTCCTTGAAGGTGGGATCCTGAGAAGAAAACCTTCTTTTCTTATAGGAAAGCACTGAATATTCTTTGCACAGAGCAGCAGCTAACTACCAGGCCTGGATTTACATGTGTCCTTACAAGCTGATGACAATTAACTCGAGTCAGTAAAGCGCCTTTTGAAAGCCAGTCGACCAACACAGCTTCATTCCGATGAGTACATTTCATATCAGCCAGTCAGCATTGGGTCCCCTGGAGCATCTGAATTTCTTCAACTATCCAACAATACCTAACCATTCCCACTCTGGGAAAATAAGTCCAATAATCAGTGCCATCTCCATTCTGAAAAACCTTCATGAGATCAGGTATCTTTGTATATGAATAGCGTTTACTAGAAAAAATCCCTATAATAATTATGAATTATATTTCCCCCTTATATGCCTACCAATTTTTCCCTTATCCATCTTGGAGTTATGGCATTTGGTGTTAAAAAAAAAGAAAGAAAGAAAGACTGGCGTTCATTCCAACTTTTGGCTTATTGCACTTATGCCAAATGGAATATTCCTCTGTGTTCCATTCAGTGCTTTCATAGCAAATTCAATTTTGTCTGATACATTATTGTTCCATCACTTTACTTTCTTCCTGTTCCTGGCTTATATTTTCCCATTTTCTACCAGTGTTTAAAGATACATTTTTTTTAAAAAATGATGTAGAACAGGGTTTTATAATTTTAATTCACTCTGAAATCATCTTCCAGTTTAAAAATAATTCCTTCCTATCAGTTGTGATTTCTGAAATAGGCCAGCTTATTTTGTGTTTTCTTGTAAGTGTATTTTCTTATTAATTCCCTTCCTCTTATTCATTTTTGCATTGGACTGGGGTTTTTTGTTTGTTTGTTTGTTAGCTTTTTTTGCTGTTTTTTTTTTTTTTTTTTTTTTTTTTCTCTTCTAGCCCCAAGAGTAGTTTGAGAGCTCTTCAGAGAGCAAAGAGAATGGAGACTGGCTTGCAGTTTTTGTGGAGTTTGGGAAGAGAGAATGAGTTGAGCAGTCTCCCCACCATCTTCTCACCACCAAACGCCTACACAACCATACTCAGCCTTGAGCAGAGGGAATGAAGGAACAAGACTCAAAGGCAGCCAACAGTCAGACAAAAGATGGAGTCTACCTGTTATATTGATGCTGTTCCCCTTCTGGGCGTACTCCTTTGAATCAAAGTACTTACTGTCATCTCCAAACTATAGCAAGGCTTAACATAGTCTTTAATTATTTTTTTAAGAGAGAGAAAGAGAGAGAGTTGGGGTGCCAGGGCCTCAGCCACCGCAATCGAACTCCAGATGCTTGTGCCACCTAGCGGGCACTGTGCGACCTTGTGCTTGCCTCACCTCTGTGTGCCTGGCTTACGTGGGATCTGGAGAGTGGAACATGGGTCCTTAGGTTTCGCGGGCCTAACCACTAAGCCATCTCTCCAGCGCTTAACATAGTCTTTTTATCCACTGATCTGTCTGAACAGAGGATTGAATGCCACCTTAGTATTCATGCAAACTTGGTTTCGAAAATTACTTCCCTGGCAGTGAGTTACAAGAGTCCACAGCATCAGTGCTCCCCAACTCTTCACTGCAGGGCTCTTGCTCAAATGACTTGGCTCTGTCATTTGTAATCCACCTATGCTGCAGGTCACTTCATAAGGCAAGTTAGAAAGCTCTTGCAGCCTTATATTATTCAGAAAAGTTACCATTGAAATATTTAATGTCCTTCATATAGTAACTGACACTTATTTGTTCTTTTATAACATATGCATTATATGTCTTAATCTTTTTAATATTTTCATTTATTTATTTGTAAGCAGTAAGGGATAGAGAAAAAGAGAAACAGAGACAGAGAGACAGAGAGAAGGGACACACCAAGGCCTCCAGCTACTGCAAATCAATTCCAGATACATACACCATTCTTAGCATCTGGCTTTACTTGGGTACTGGGGAATCGAACCCCAGTTGTCAGGCTTGGCAGGCAAGCTCCTTAACTGCTGAGCCATCTCTCCAGCCCTATCTCAATCTTTTTAGTGTACATGACTAGGGGAATATAATATTTTCAAAAGCACAAAATGAAAACAATTTACCCAAGTGGTTCTCTTTCTTTGTTTTTATTTTTTTTTTATTTTTTTATTTTTTTGGTACAGTGAAATTTCAGAACTGAGTTTGTATTTATCACTTTTCTCAGTATTATATCAGAAACTGTGATATCTTAGAGAGGAAGGATTGACTTTGGCTCATGGTTTGAAGAGGTACACAGTCCATCATGGTGGAGAAGACATGGCCACAGGGTCTTCTCTTGTCTGTGGTAGCAGAAGTATGAGGGCTGCTTGCTCACATCTTGACAGATCAGCAGACGTACAGCTCAGGCTGGAACCAGAGCTCGGCTATATAACCCATAAGGCCTACCCCTAGAGACTCACTTCTTCCAGCCTGGCAAGTTTCACCATCTCCCCAAAACAGTGCCAGTATCTGGGGATGAACGGTGCAAGCATGAGCTTGGGTGAAGGAGCATTTCACATTGAAACCATAATTACTATATAGACAAAAACCACTGAAATTGAGGCTGAATGATTTGTCTGTCTATCCAAAAGCCTTGAGAAGGGGCTAGAGGGATTGCTTAGTGCTTAAGGCATTTGCCTGTAAAGCCAAAGGACCCAGGTTCAATTCCTCAGGACCCACGTTAGCCAGATGCACAAGGGGGCGCACATATCTGGTGTTGGTTTGTAGTGACTGGAGGACTTGTTGTGCGCCATTCTCTCTCTCTCTCACTCTCTCTTGCTCTCTGTCTCTCTCACTGTCAACTTCAAGGTGGGGTAAACGCGTAACCAATGCAGTCACAGGGGGATGCTCATGGTACAGTGAGAACACAAAGGGCTGATCACCTCGTGAAGGTTACCTGAGCTGCAAAGTGACTGGCCCATGCCAGGCTTCAGGTTGAAGAGAGGCTGGGAAGAGGATGCAAAGGAAAGGTGTGCGTGTTTTCATACTCTAGTGAGGAACATTTGGAACTTCTCAGCTCACACACAAAGCTGATTGCTTGAAATATTGAAATTCGACATAGCTCTGTACTATTGTGTCAGTGTTCTCCGGAGGAACAGGACCCATTAGGATGAGTATGCGTAATCAAGGGGATTTATTGGGTTAGCTTGTGGCATACAGGCTGGGCAGGCCAACGGTAGCCGTCTGCAGGCTGGGGTGTCAGAGAACCCAGTGACTGCTCAGTTCACGGCGCTGGATGCCTCAGCGGCCCAAGTCTGGCATGGGAGGCTTGGTGGATTTCCTGGAGAGCTTCTGGTCTTCAGTGTATTTTGGAAGGCGATGAAGCTGGGTTCCAGTGTCCACGAAGGGAGGCAGCGACAGGGTAGCATGTATCAGCAAGAAGCGAGGGCAGACAGGTAAATTGCCCTGTGTTCTCTTGGAGTTTCTTTATATATAGTGCTCCCCCTACTTTGGGACTTCTTCCCTCCATTAATCTCCCCCGGGGAAATGACCTCACAGACCTACCCAAGGGGGCATGTCTCTCACTTAATTTTTTTTAAATATTTTTTGTTTATTTATGTATTTGAGAGCAACAGAGGAGGCAGAGAGAGAAAGAGAGAGGGAGGGAGAGAATGGGCGCGCCAGAGCTTTCAGCCTCTGTAAACGAACTCCAGATGCGTGCGCCCCCTTGTGCATCTGGCTAACGTGGGTCCTGGGGAACTGAGCCTCGAACCGGGGTCCTTAGGCTTCACAGGCAAGCGCTTAACCGCTAAGCCGTCTCTCCAGCCCATCACTTAATTTTTTTTTTAAGAGGTAGGGTCTCGCTGTAGCCCAGGCCAACCTGGAATTCACTATGTAGTCTCAAGGTGGCCTCGAACTCACGGTGATCCTCCTACCTCTACCTCCCAAGTGCTGGGATTAAAGGCGTGCGCCACCACACCCGGGTCTCACTTAATTTTTTTTAAAGATTTTATTTTTATTTATTTATTACAGTTAAAGGGAGGAAGGGAGAGAGTGAGAACGGGTGCACCAGGGCCTGTAGCCATTGCAATCGAACTCCAGACGCATGTGCCACCTTGTGCATCTGGCTTACATGTGACCTGGAGAATCAAACCTGGGTCCTTAGGCTTCACAGGCATGTGCCTTCACTGCTAAGCCATCTCTCCAGCCCTGTCACTTAATTTTCAATCTGATCACATTGATAGTAGAATTGATGGGTCACAGGTACATTTGGGACTTGAAGAGACCAGTTCTTTGGATCACAGGCTCTGCTTCGGAAGCCTCATGGATGCAGGACCCCCACATCCGGAGAAATGTTTTCCTTTTGAAAATCTTCCGGCCATACTGTTGAGAGCTTTGAGTTCAACTAAACAGGAGTCATGTCACTTTGATGCAAGCTTCTATGCATGGTTGTTTATGTGCGCACGCATGCGCGTTGCTGTGTGCGAGTCCCGTTGCGCATGCGTGGAGGGCGTGGGATAACAGCCCAGGTGGGTCCTCGCCTTCTACTTGCCTGAGACAGGATCTCTTCGGTTCTGTGCTGCGCACCCCAGGCTAGCTGGCCACGAATTTGCGGAGGTTCTCTTGTCTCGGCCTCTCCCATCCCTGCAGGAACGCTGAGATGACAGATGCTCACAACTGTGTCCGGCTCTAAGTGAGTTCTGGGGATCTGAACTTACGCCCTCATATTTGTGTAGCTTTACCCACTGAGCCATCTCCCCAGCCTTGACATCTCTCTTTTTTTCCCCTTTAAATAAAGAAAAATAAAGCAATTAAAAGTTGGATATTGTTACCATTAGAATACATTCGTTATGAAGAAGTTGACTTCTTTGATATATATTCATTTCCCTTGGGGAAATAATCTCAATAAATGAAAATATTTTTTTATAGCAAGTACTCTAGTGCTTTAAATGTATTTGCATCAATTTGATAATCTGTTATAACTCCTGTGGCAAAATTTCTATGTGGAAAGAATTTTAATTAAAATAAAAGTAATATATGCATATGACTAAGAAATTCAAATAGTACAAAGAACTTGTAATAGCAAGAATGACTTCTTGCCCAGCCCTTTCTTTCCCCTTCCTTAGAGATAACCATTTTAATCAATCTCTATTTTTAGTATGTCCAGTGGTTATGTCCCTATCTCTGAGTGATAAATTTCACCTCCATTTTCTTACTTCTCAAGATTTGTCTTTATTCATATTTAAGGGAACCTATATTCTTTTTATCTATAGACCTGTGTTTTACTTCTTTGTAAGTTAATTAATATGGTTAAACTTCTATTCCTCTTTCTGTCTGCTGGAGACATTGTACTTTAAAATTCCTGCTCTCTTCCTTTGCCCCAGCTCTTCTCCCAGCTTTTATCACACAGTTTCTATGGGCTCTGCTGTCTTTTTCTTTTAAGAATTAAAATGGAAAATATTGTCTGCCACAGGTTCAAGAGTCATGGCAGGATTATTCTTTTATCTCAAGGAGTGCTGTTACAAAGAAACCCTCTTCATGCATTCCATTGCTTACTGAAAACTTTGCCACATTTTTGTTTGCTTTGCAGAACTTTCTGATTTTCCGTAAGATTCTGGTGGATTCTTCTCCAGCGAGCCTTCTTACAGTGTCCTCTGAATCACTCGGTGTTTTTACTCCTTCTCCCTGGCATCGGCGCCAGTCTTCTTCATGAAGTTGCCGACTCTCTGTGCTCATGAAGACGGGGCTTCATTCACACTCAGATTCTGGCTCTTTGGATTGCTTTATCCTCCCTCACAGAAGTGCTTCGTCTTCGCTCTGTGCCTTTACTAAGTCACCAGATTCCTTTGACACCTTGATTTTCTTACCCATCCAATGGAATTCCTTTAGGGAGCCCTTAATCTACTTAAATATTTCTGGGCTAATTGTTTTCTTTTAAATCGCGTGTGCACATACATGCACACACACACACTTTGCATCTGGGTTTACCTGGGTGCTGGGGATCCAAATTCCAGTTGTCAGGCTTTCAGAGCAAATGCCTTTAACAACTGAGCTGTCTCCCCAGTCTCCAGACTTGTTATTGATAAGGATCCCTGTACAGTTTTTTTTTTTTTTTTTTCCTAGAGCTGCCCTTTTTTTGCCTGATTGGATCAAAGCTCAGCACATCCTTCATTGGCCTTAACTTTCTCATTTCTCTAGACTATATCCTCAAACAACTGCCCAGAGAACGGTATGTGAAAATAAATTTTACAGCACATGCATTCTGCCCTCACAGTTGATGACCTCTCTGGCCTGACATAGGTATACATTAAAATGCATTTTCCCTCAGGCCTTCAAAGGCATTGCCCATTCATTCATTGCCTGTCAGTATCCAGAATTATTCCTAGGGGGAGCAGTGATAATCTGGTATTTAGTGTTTTGCAAGAACTCTATTTTTTCCCTCACTAAATGTTGTATTCATTCTTATTCTACAATTGTATAACGCTTATCCTGTTATGGGAATCTACTATGCAACCAATTTGTTCCTGAGCAGGCCCCTTCAGTTTGAAGCTTCGTGACTCCCTTCAACTCTGGGTAGTTTGCTTAGGTTTTTGTTGCTAATGCTGTTGTTTTACTAACTCCTACTTTCCAGTTCTTCTATTTTATCTTTTTTGGAACTGTTATTGACTATAGGACTGCCATGTCTGAATGTATTCCCTATGTTCTTATTCTCTTTCTTTTTCTTTTTCCTTGAGGTAGGATCTCCCTCTAGCCCAGGCTAAGCTGGAATTCACTATGTAGTCTTCAGGCTGGCCTCAAACTCTTGGCAATCTTCCTGCCAGGTTAGGCTGGGCTAGAGGGAGACCCTACGTCAGGAAGAAAAAAAAATAAAGATTTTCTGTTTGTTCGTCTTTAGGCTGTTAGCTTTCTTTAAGCATCTGGTGCTTCTTGGTTAGCAATTCATATGTAAGAAGAGGGCTCAGGGAGATGGCTCAGTGGATGAGAGTGTATGCTGGGCAAGCTTGGGGCCCTGAGTATGAGCCCCAGAGCCCCAGGCCTCGGCGTCAGGTCTCAGAGAATGAAGAGGAATGCTTTGGAAAGAAGTCTTCTAGACATGAACTGGCTGTTGTTCAGCATCATTGTGGAAAGTGGAAGAGGGCAAAAAAAAAATTTTTTTTTAAGACATCAGTGAAGAAGAGGACTAGTTAGAAGACGTGGTTCACTAGTGGAAGTGGACAGGGAAAAGAGACAAAAAAAAAAAAAGTCAGGTGTGGCCATGCATGCTCCTGTAACACCGGTGCTATGTGGGGAGAGACAACGACAACAGGATTTGTTGGGGTTTGCCGATAAACCTGGAGCGCCACGTCCAATGAGAAACCCTGTAGCAAGAAAATAACGCAGAAAGGCTGGAGAGACGGCTTAGCGGTTAAGGCGTTTGCTGGCAAAGCCAAAGGACCCAGGTTCTATTCCCTGGACCCACGTAAGCCAGATACACAAGGTGGCCCATGTCTAGAATTCGTTTGCAGTGGTTGGATGCCCTGGCATGCCCCTTCTCTCTCTCTCCCCTTCCCTCGCCCTCTCTGTGCCTCTTTCTCTCAAATAAATACATAAAAGTATTTTTAAAAAAGAAAATAATGCAAAAGAATGATAGAGGAAGAGATCCATATCCTCCTTTGGCCTCCACATGTATACACATACACGCATAAATCACACACACATATATGTGCACAGAACAAAAAATAAATGGGGTCACCAGAGGCTGGCTAAGTCCTTGGTGTCCATAAACAATGTTTGTCCATTGGGACACAGTGTAGATGGCTTGCTTTCTTGACCAGTGCTTTTCTAGTCATTGTTTTTCACTGCAAAATCATCATAATTTCTTCATCCATTTAGGAAGAGCTTCAGTTTTGCATTGCACAAGACTGAACTTTTATATGTTATCTTCTTTTCTGCGATCCTGGGGACGGCAGTAGAAACAGGTTTCCTAAGTTTAAATTTCCTACTAAGAAATCCCTAAAACTTTTCACACATAAAGCAGGGTAGGAAATAATTAAGAAAGGATTTGGGGGCTGGAGAGATGGTCTAGAAGTTACGGTGTTTGCCTGTAAAGCCAAAGGACCTCGGTTCAATTCTCCAGGACCCACGTAAGTCAGATGCACAAGGGGGCACATGCATCTGGAGTTCATTTGCAGTGTCTGGAGGCCCTGGCGTGCCCTCTCTCTCTCTCTCTGTCTGCTTTTTTTCTCTCTCGCTTTCTCAAATAAATAAAATTTTTAATTTTTTTTTAAATGAAAGAAAGAATTTGGGTCACCAGGCCCTTAGAGGGAACACCTGAACCACAAGACACTGGAGAGGGTATGATGAAGACTAACCTTAATCTTCTACAGCTTCCCTCCCTCCTTCTCCCTCTCCCTCCCTGTCTTCTCTCTAACTCTTGTATATTAGTTATCTTTTACCTCCTTTTCTTAGTGGGCACTGACCTGTAACTCCCAGTACCAGCATGTGGCTATCATCCACAATGAGCTTTTGATCAGAGAGACCTACAAGGTTTCCTAAAAGAAAGACAGATTTCTGCCCAAGTACTTGATGACCCACCAAAGGCTAGTGGTAAGACCCTACTGCTGAAGACAACTTATGTGATTGACATGCAAATTAGAATGGCATGGCTGGAAGCTGGAAGAGAGTCAGTCCCCAGACAGTCAGTGCGTCTAGTGCCAGAAGGTGCTACATGGGCGACTGGGGGAAAATGACCAATATCTGTCCAAGCAACTCATGGTCTAACCTTCTTCCTAGATTTATCTCATTTGCGTGGGAGTACATCAGTTAGGGAAAGCTTTGGCCACAAGTCACAAAAACCCAATAACGTGAGCTTGAACAAGCAAAGGGCTATTATTCTTGTCATGAAAAGGAGTTTGGACGTAGGTCGTTGAGAGCACTCATTCATCTTCTCAACAATGCTGTCGGGAAACCAGCTCTGCGCCTTTCCACACTGCACTGTCCAGTGTGTTGGCTTTTGTCCCTGTGCTTGTCACCTCGGGCAAATGGCTCCACAGTGACATGAGTCGCAGTGAAGCCCACTGTGTCAATCATATCTGCCTCCTTTAATCAGGGCAGCAGCAATTCCCACCCCTCCTTCTCAGAGACGACTCACTTGGAATTGGGCACAATGGTGTCATGTGACTTATCTTCATGGGATCTGGGAAATTCAATGCTGTACTTACTTGGGCATATTTTTTTTTCTGTTGTTCTGAACAAAGCTTGAATTCACATGGAAGAAAATGGGATGAATATTGGGGTAAACATCTGACAGTATCCAGAGCAGGAGCAAAATACAAACTTTTGACAAAGTTAAATTATGAAGAATAGCTATACAAACATGTGTAATATAAGTTATTACCAATCGGGCTGGAGAGATGGCTTAGTGGTTAAGGCACTTGCCTGCAAAACCAAAGGACCCAGGTTCAATTCCCTAGGGCCCATGTAAGTCAGATGCGTAAGGTGGTATGTACATCTGGAGTTCATTTGCAGTGGCTAGAGGCCCTAGCAAGCCCCTTCATTCTCTCTCTCTCTGTCTCTGAAATAAATAAATATAAATAAAATATAAAAAAAGTTATCACTGATCAACTTCCAATGACATCAGGTAAGTGATAGGTGATACAATGGAAAATATTTTCCCAGTTTAAAATAAGTTTGCAGACTGGAGGGATAGCTTAGCCGTTAAGGCCTTTGCCTGCAAAGCCAAAGGATCCTGATTAGGTTCTCCAGAACCCACGTAAGCCAGATGCACAAGGGGGCGCATGCGTCTGAAGTTTGTTTGTGGTGGCTGGAGGCCCTGGTGCGCTCATTCTCTATCTCTCTCTATCAGCCTCTTTCTCTCAAATAAATAAATAAATGAAATATATTTTAAAATAAGTTTGCTTGGCATATTTGATAGTGACCATCTGGCAACTCGAAGCACACTATGAAAATCTGTGATTAAAATGTAACATGGTTATGATCACATGGCTTAAGGGTTATCTCTGGACCACAGGCTTCTACGTCTTTATACAACCCCAAAACCATTTTTCCTATAGAAAAAAACAGTACCAGTTTTCATGAAGCCAGTATACTCTTCCTGTTTGACGTTCTTCAGGATCAAGGTTAGGACTACCCCAGGAAATGATCTATGGCCACAATCATTTCTTCTTCTTTTTTGTTGGCATGTGCATAGGTATGTGACATGTGCAAGCATGTGCATGTTCATGTGTGTATGCACGTTCATGGGTGAGCACATGTGTTTGGGGGGATGTCCATCCATGTGTGTGTGAAAGCCAGAGGTTGACACCTCTTACTTGTTGAGACAAGGCCTCTCATTTGAACCCAGAGTTCCTCAGTTCAGCTCCTCTATCTGGTCAGATTGCCTGGAGGGGAATCCCCTGTCTCTGCCTCTACGTGCTGGGATGACACATGGGTCACCATGCCTTCCTGGCATTTACATGGGTGTTGGAACTCCAAATTCAGGTCCTCATGCTTGGATGGCCAGTAGATTGCCAACCTAGCCATTGCCTCAACCTATATCAAAGAAATTTGAAAATGACATTCAGGCTGTGGGGAATGTTTTTCTATATTAATATATAAAGGTCTGCTTCAGCAATGGCCTTATTGTGGGGTATTGGCCAGAGCAGGCATGGCTGAGTTCCAGTGCGCTTTACAGCAAACACCATCAGCACTTAAAAATGTAAAGACATATTGTGCTGAAGAGATGGCTCAGCAGTCAAAGGCATTTGTTCACAAAGCCCAAGGGCCCAAGTTTGATTCCCCAGGGCCTACATAAAGCCAGGGGCACAAACTGGTGCATGTGTCTGGAGCTTGTTTGCAGTAGCAGGAGGCCCTGGCATGCCCATCCATTCTCTCTCTCTCAAATAAATCAATAAAATATTTAAAAAATTTAAAGACATTTAATTTCAAAATAGATACAGTGCTCAGGATTTTTTTTTTCTTCTGTAAGTGATAAAACTCCCAAATTACAGTGACTTAAGTGAGAAACTTATTTCTCCTATATGAAACAACTCCACGGAGAGAAAAACCAGGGCCTGACTGAAGTAATGTCGCGAGGTCATCACGGCCCTGCTAGGCTCTGCTTTGCTCACCACAGAACTTCCCCTGGAAGGTCCAAAATGACTGCTTGAGGTCAAAGCATTGCAGCCACATTCCGTATCACAGAAAGGACCAGGTGACACATGAGAGGCACTTCCTGGATGCTGCACACAACACTTCCTATAAACCACTGGCGCCGCCCATGGTCACACCTACTTGCAAAGGAAACTGGGGAAAATAGTCCTGATACCATGGCCAACTAAAAGTCAGGTATTCAAGCCGGGTGTGGTGGCGCACACCTTTAATCCCAGCGCTCGGGAGGCAGAGGTAGGAGGATCGCTGTGAGTTCGAGGCCACCCTGAGACTACACAGTGAATTCCAGGTCAGCCTGGGCCAGAGTGAGACCCTACCTCGAAAAACCAAAAGAAAAATAAATAAATAAAAGTCCGGTATTCAATTACTAGAAGAGAGGGGGGGAAAGGGAGGGAGGGAGAGATTTGGGTCAAATAGCCAATTTTGTCACAAAAGGCAACTGACGGTATGTTTTATAAAGCTTTATTCTATCCTGTCCGTAAAGTGCCAGCCGGCCCTGAGTGTTCTGCCTATACTAACTTAATTCTAACAACCCTGTGAAGTAAGTGCCGCTATCTCTACTTTTCAGCTGAGAAAAATTAGGTGTTCAGAGATTATTCTGTTTGTTTGATACTCGGTACACTGCATAACACTGCACCTCTTGCCCTGAAGTATTTAATTAATACTTTTGGGTGACCTTGACTGACAGTGAAAATGTACAGGTCTGCAAGAGGCTGATGTAAGCATATTACTTTGGGTAATTATGTTGGCAAGGGGTTTTAAATTATTGATGTTTATTTTCTAAGATCCTGTGCTGGGAAGCAGGCTTTTTTTGTTGTTTTTTGTTTTTTTTTCAAGGTAGGGTTTCACTCTAGCTGAGGCTGACCTGGAATTCACTACAGAGCCCGGCAGAAGCAGGCATTTCAAAGCCATGTCTTGAATGAAGAGCCCATATGATTGGGCCTGCTAGCTAAATATTCCAAAAGGGAAGCCAGGCGTGGCGGCGCGCGCCTTTAATCCCAGCCCTCGGGAGGCAGAGGTAGGAGGATCACTGTGAGTTCGAGGCCACCCTGAGACTCCATAGTGAATTCCAGGTCAGCCTCAGCTAGAGTGAAATCCTACCTTGAAAAAAACAAAAAAAAGGGGTGGGGGTGGCCTACTGTCAACAGTGGATGGCTTCAAATCACTGGAGCTTGGGATCTGTGTAGACTCTCAAGGATCCTAGGAAGTGGCTCTAAGCCAGAGGGAGACTTGAATTTAGTTTCGAGGTGGGAAAGGACCCACTAACTCTACACTCCAGAGTGGTGGGTAGATGGAAGCCATCTTTTCAGGTTACTATTTTCTATTATTTTCCCAGCGGGGGGGGGGGTTCCTTTTAAAGTCCCGGAACTATAATAGGGCAAATGATCTTTCCTCATTCTTTGGCCAAGAAATATATAAGCAAAATTGACATTTCCAGAAAGCACTAACATGTGTCTTCTCATTTGCTTCTTCCTTCAACTTCGTGGTTCACGATGGAGTACCCCATGAGGGTGTCAGGTCCTGAGACTTTTTGGGTTCTTCCGTTGTGGATTTTTAAATAGTTCAGGTGAAACACAGACTGCGATGTTTATCACAAGTCCCTCACTTGATAGGTTGTCTGCCAAATAAAACATCAGGAAGGAATGCCTGAGCAGTTTTTATGTGCGCATCTTTTACTTTCTTTTATCCTTTCCCTAAAATGTTTTACCCTCTTAGCAACAAAGCAACTTTCTCTGAAAGCTTCGCACTGTGTTATAACTTTCGTAGTACCCTTCCCTCGGCCATTTCTCTTTGGCTGCATAGTGCATATCATTCACAGCAAGTTTATTTCATCCCCACCCCCGGCTTCATAGCTGGTGCTCTGTGGACCATAAAATTTCAGCTGCAAAACCAGAACATCTCATTATTTCTGAAATATCAAGCTTGTATCTTCTTGATAAATAATTCCTACAAGTATAATGTATCAGACTAAAACATATTTTCTGAGGCCAGTGAGGTTAAAGCGGCAATCTCACCTTTTTTAATTTTTTTGCCCTGGAGACAGTGATTTCCATATATAGAGTGACCCCGGTTTGTGTTGAACATGGAGAATGAGGATGAGGCATGAAACGACACATATTGCTGTCAGAGATTGGAAATGAGGCCCGCTAACCTGTAGGCTGCCTCCCACACTAATCAGCCCTCGCATTACCAAGGCAGTCAGATGGCTGCCTACCTGGGCTCAGAATGAGCTGGAACTTTCTCTACCTTCCTTACCTTCCCCCCTCCCCCGCCCCAAATCACAACCATTCATAAACATTACATTTTAATGCAATTCGTCCTTCCCTCTCCTACTCCTCTAGACTAAAAAAAAAAGAAAAAAAAGGGTGGGGGGTAGACCCTCCATTGACGGGATATCTCAGAGCCCTGGTCTCATCTGGCTTCGCTGAGGCTTGAAGAGTGGGTGAGCCTGTTTGGATTTGCTTTTGAATATCCATCAGTCAACAGTGCTTAAACAGGTGTGAACCATTTCCCTCCTCCGGATGACAGCAAGTCAACCCTCTGGAATTCAGCCACTTGCTAAAGTCGGTTTTGCTTTTGAGCGCAAGAAGTGTTTCAAGAAAACTATGTCACCACTCTGATTTTGTTTGTTGTAGAGTGCTGAGTAGCAGCACTGGAAGGGCCAGAGGGGTTAAAAAAAAGTCATGACAACATGTTTTCTGCTTCCTGAAGTGCTTGCTCCCTTGCAATGTCTGTTTCATCAACAAAGGTATCTGCCAATGTCTTGCCAAAAGAAATATCTCTAGCCCGGGTCTGCAAATGAATGATAGAATTATATGTGTATGTTTATTTATATATATATGCACACACATATATATATATGTGTATATATATATATATATATATATACATATGTCAATTTAATATATGTATCTACATGAAATATATTAGTCACAAACATATAGAATCTGCACAACTCTAGTGACTGTTTCAATCATTTATCCTACACATGTGTGGGAGCTGCCTTTCTGACAACTGTTAACAACATGGGGCGAACTCAGTGGGCTGTCTGCCTGAGAATTCATTTTCCGTGTTGAAGACATAGGCAGCAGCAGCAACAAGGACAGTAAGCCCCACTTGCTGGCCATGGGCCCTCAGTGGACTGTGAATGACTTCAAATGGCCTTTACTCCCCCTATACACACACCAAGCCTTGTCAAGAGACTAAATCAGCAACATCTGCTAAATGAGTGCTATTTTCAAGACTATATGTACATGTGTATGTTATGATGATTAAAACTCAAATGCTCATTTAATAACATTGCAGAGCTCATGATATATAGGTGACATACTTTCTCCATTAAGAAGACAATTTTCAGGGCTGGAGAGATGGCTTAGTGGTTAAGGTACTTGCCTGCAAAGCCTAAGGACCTAGGTTTGATTCTCTAGGACCCACGTAAGCCAGATGTACAAGGTGGTGCATGCATCTGGAGTGTGTTTGCAGTGACTAGAGGCCCTGGATCACCCATTCTCTCTCTATCTGCCTCTCTTTCTCTCCCTCTCTCTCAAATAAATAAAGAAACGAAAAGACAATTTTCATTTAAATGAGGGCCTGATTGATATATTTATCTTGGAAAAAAGACAAGACATGTCAAAAAAGTCAGGAACACTAAGCTGAAGAAAATCAGAAGTTAGCAAGGTCACTTTTTGAATTCAGAAAACCATACTTTTTTCCCCTTTTCAAACCACTTTATTGTGACATTATTGATATACAAAACCTATACCAATTTAATGTCTACAACTTGAGTTAAGAATATAGCTAAGAAACTGTCACCAAAATCTATCATCATGAGGCTGAAGAGATGGCTCAGTGGTTAAGTGCCACAAGCATAAGGGACTAAGGAGTCTGAGACCACCTGAGTTTGAATCTCCAGAACCCACATACATACCTCTAACTCTGGTCCTGCAGGGGAGCAGAGACTAGGAATCATACGCTCAGGGACCAGTAATAGATTTCAGCTCAAAACAAGAACAGTGAAAGAATCATGGAACAGGAGAGTGCACGTGAGCACATGGATGCTACAGAGGCACATACATGTGTATACCTCTCTCTCTCTCTCTCTCTCTCTCTCTCTCTCTCTCTCTCTCTTCCTCTTCAAAAGACTTTCCCTGCCTCACTATAGTAATAATCATTATTATTTTATATGTGTGATAAGAATGCCAGGTTTACCCTATTAGCACATTTCAAGCCGATGCTACAGTACTGTTCACTCTATTAACCAGCGGCACAGTAGATCTCTAGGACTTAGTCACCTTGCATAACAGACCTTATGTCCTTTTACTGTTACCTCCCTTTTTCTCCTTCCACTGCTTTTTGCTCCTGGCCAACACCATTCTACCCTCTGATGCTATGGGTTCAAATATTCTAGATCTCTCATCAAATACCATGTAGTGTGTGTCCTTTGTGTTAGCTTATTTCACTTAATATAATTTCTTCTAGATTTCTCCACGTGTCACAAACAGCAGAATTTCCTTTTTTATCAAGGCTGAATAATATTCCATTGTACCTGTACATGGTATTTTCTTATCCACTCTTCCATAAGTGTATATGTAACTTGTTTCTATATCTTGGCTGTTGCCAATATTGCTTAAAAGAACATGAGAATGAGGCAATATTTCTTCCAGAACCTAGTTTCCATGAGATTACTAGCTTATGTATGGTAGTTCTCTTTTTATTTTATTTTATTTATTTGCAAGCAGAGAGGTAGATAACAGAGAGAAATGAGAGAGAAAGAATGGGTATATCAGGGTCTCATGCCATTGCAAATGAACTGCAGACACTGTGCCATTTTGTGCATTTGGCTTGACAGGATGTGGTAGTTTGAATGGATGTTCCCCAGTATATTCAGGGGTTTTTTAAATCTTATAATTTGGATCTCCGGCCGCCTGGCTAGAGGAGGTCTCACTGTAGGTGGATCTTTGGGTCCAGTGCTAGAGTGTGTTTGGAGAATTCCAGTCTAAAGATATGCAAAGTGCTTGAGCTTTGTCTGGAGTTCCTGGAGTGTGCTTGCTTGTGGTGGTGGTTGCTTTTCTTTCTCTTCATGCACCTGTGAAAGAGGTGGTCCCAGCTTCTTCTGCCATTCTGGAACTTTCTCTGTCTCTCTTTCAAGCTTCAATAAACCCCTTCCTCCCAATAACTGTGCCTGGTTTGAAAGCTCATCTCAGCAACTGAAGCTGACTGCTAGAGAATTGGTACCAGAAGTGGGGCGGAGCTGCTGTGTGATGAATCTGACCATGTGGACTTTGGTCTTTTGAAACTTTTGTTTTGGAGGAATGGGCATGGACTTCGTATTTGCACCTAAAGATGCCTTCCAGAGTGGTAAGCCAAATTTTAAGGGCTATTCTGGTGAGAGTAAATGCTAAGTGCAGGCAGAATTGTATTTGGAGGCTTTTCCTATGAGCTTTCTAAGGGGAAGGAAAGACAGCAGAGAACTTTGTTTGAACTGAACTACTGGCATAAGGGCTGGCTGCATTCTACTGCCCATGCCCAGGGAGTTTGATCAAGGTTAAATTTGTAATAGACTGGTGTGCTTGGCTAAAGATATGGGACTGAGAGATATAAGACTTAAAGTTGGAAAAAATCAAACAACTATAAATTTACTGGCACAGAGACTGGTTTTAGGATACTGAAACTGCTATTGTCAAACACATTAGCAGTGTTAAGGAAGATGGCCTAACTGATGTACATTAAAACAAGTGAGAGAATTCCTGAGGTGATTTCACCCCAGAAAGACTGAATGATAGGAATGCACTCTTTTGAAAGTAGGATTGAAAAGAAGGAATCTGCTCTTCAAGTCACTGTTTTATTATGCCCCTGAATTGAGAAATGGCTGTGTCATGCACACCAGGTATTGATTTCAGAAGCAGAAAAAAAATGTGTGGAGCACATCATAAGTGCACACAGTTCCAGGAGCTGCTGCTGAGATGCAGCATACAGGCAGGGCATGATGACCCTGATAGGCCAGTGGAGCCATTGGAAGATGGACTGTGCTTTGTGTGGAGACACGAAGATGTTTTGTATATACCAGGACTGCATAAGGGCTACTATGTAGTACTTTTGGCTCAGAATGGAAGTTTTCCCTGGCTATTCAGCCCAACTAGAGGGGCATAATTGGAAAATCCGGAGACTGTCAGTCACTGGTTACATTGGAATTGAATTGCAGATGTTCGATATTTGCTTGATGGTTATTGAGTTTGCATTGTTCCAGTCTCTCCTTGCTATGCCTTATAGCAGTTGAAAATGTTTACTCTGTGAATGTTGAAAGTATATAACTTGTTTGATTTTACAGGACTCACAAGTAAGAGACAATCTTAAATCTCAGATGAGACTTGGAACCATCTTAAGTTGGTAAAGACTATGAGGACCTTTGAAGTTGGACTAAATACAACTTACAATGTAGATGGTTATGAATCTATTGGGGAACAGGGTCAGAATGCGGTAGTTTGAATAAATGTCCTCCAATATATTCAGGAGTTTATTTAAAGCCTGTAATTTAGAGCTTCAGCTGCCTGGCTGGAGGAGGTCTCCCTGTAGGCAGATCCTAGGGTTGAACCCTGAGGTGTGTTTGGGGAATTTCAGTCTAAAGATATCCAAAGTGCTTGGGTTTTGCCTGGAGTTCCTATAGTGTGCTTGCTTGCTTTTGGTGGTGGCTGCTTTTCTCTCTGATGGGTCTGTGAAAGGGGACCCAGCTTGTTTTGCCATCCCTCTCTATCTGTAAGCTTCAATAAATCCCTTCCTCCCAATAGCTGTGCGTGGTTTGGAAGTTCATCCCAGTAACTGAAGCTGAGTGCTACATGTGAGTACTGGGGAATTGAACCCAGGCTGTCAGGCTTTGCAAGCAAGTGCCTTTAACTGCTGAGCCATCTCTCCAGCCTAGTAGTTCTTTTTTTTTTTTTTTTTTTGAGGAATTGTTTGAGGAACCTCCATATTCTGTTTGTTTGTTTGTTTGCTTTTGTTTTTTTCATTTTTCCAAGGTAGGGTCTCACTGTAGCCCAGGCTGACCTGGAAGGGTCAGGGTGTCCTTGAACTCACGCGATCCTCCTACCTCTGCCTCCCGAGTGCTGGGATTAAAGGCGTGTGCCACCATGCCCGGCTCTCCATATTCTTTTTATACTGAATGTAGCCATGTTTCCCTGACTATTTTTGTTCGTAGCAACTGAAAATATACCGTCTTGCTGAAAAATTTGGGTTAGAGTTTTTAAAGTTTAAGTATGTAGAAATTTCTTAGGGGCAAACTGGATCATTAAGGGGTGTCATATGATTAGTGATATTTAAGACATGCAAATATAACAGCAGACCTAACTTCCCATTGCTTATGGTTCTGTGACAGGTCAAGTATAATAAAGACAGTAAAATTCCAAAGAGCAAGATTGAAGCATGATGTTCCTATGCTGAGATCTATTGTCAGCTTGTAGTAGAAAGCAAGTTGGCTTACAGCAGGAACAGATAGACACAACATAGACTGGAAAAGAAAGTCTGATCTGTAATACACACTATGCACTCACTCTATGATCATTTGACTCCTCTACCATTTTTTTTTCTCTTAAACCATTTTGATTTTACATACATTTGCTTATCATCAAAATGTAAGCACAAAGCCAATGAATGTATTTTGGCATACTCTCAGACCTCCAAGAATACACTTACGCACATACAGATCCAAGATGGATAAACACGGTTTTAGGCCCATAACTTCCAATGATGATGAAGGAAATGCCAGGGGCAGAGTCCTCAGTACATAGCTTGGGCAGAATGAAGTCCAAGACAGCGACACCCTGCTTCCTTTCAAGCCACTGTTAGACGTGCCACGACAGAGTTCAGCAAACACCCAGATGTAAGTAGACCACTACATCTCTGAAAAAGACATCGTTTTCTAGACATGAGATGGAAGTTTGTGATAATTTGATGAAACGTTTTTCTAAATAGCATTTTTTCCTAGTCGCCAACAAATTTTGCCCAGTCTGTTTTACATTCTAAAAAAAATGTGAGCATTAGAAAGAAATATTTCATAGGCTAAACTCTTATCTGTGTTTCCTTTTATATCCACAAACTACTTCCTCTATAAATTGTTGAAAAGCTTTTTGCAAAGCATCTGTCCTTTATCCAAACCATGTCACACCATGTCCTGGGACACGCGCGATTCGTTGCCAGCATATTACACAGTCACTCGCCAGCCAACTGGCAGCTCTACCATTGACTTACAAAATTCGGGGTGACTAGGCCTGAAGGAGAGCTGCAAATTGCCAAGGATTTATATATTCACTGTTTTACATTTCCAGAGAACTGCTAGCCAAATTCTCCTACCTGCCTTGCACAATATTAATGTAAATAGATTTTGACATTTTGACAACCTTTGATTTGCTTTTCACTTGGGAAATTTCTACTGGATGTTCTCGGGAATAATATCTAATTCAAGTGTACAACTACTCAAGGAATTTACATACTTTCAGGATTAGAAAGTTATTTTCCTTCTTCTTGAATTTTTACATGGTATTTTAATAGAATTAATCCCATGAGAAAAGCAGTATCTTTCAGGGATCTATAATGTCAGCCACAAAAGGTATTATTCTCTGTCTCTCTCTTTCTCTCTGTCCCTCTCTCTCTCTCATTCAGAGTTACTATTCAGGTGTATGTTCAGTTTAGTCATTATACCAAAGATCTAGAAGGTATTATAACATGTAACTGAGCTGTTAATTTACATATACTTACGGCATCTAGGTAAAGTTTGTAAAATTGTGTTTTAAAAATTGTTCCTATACCGGGTGTGGTGGTGCACGCCTTTAATCCCAGCACTCGGGAGGCAGAGGTAGGAGGATCATCATGAGTTCGAGGCCACCCTGAGACTACAGAGTGAATTCTAGGTCAGCCTGGACTAGTGTGAGACCCTACCTCAAAAAAAAAAAAAATGTTCCTATGATTGTTTTAGCTTTTTGCATATTTTTTCTAATTCTAATCATAATCCCCAGGAACAATTTCTTCAAACATGTTTAAGAAGAAAATATTGCCCTGGAGAGAGGGACTCGTTCATCTTATGATGTCTCTGAGGTTAATGAGTCCAAATTCAGACTGAAGCAGGATTCTAGATGTCCCCACTCTTCCTCAATGCCTTCATCTGTTTGGGTGACCATTAGACTGGCTAGTTTATAAACCCCTCAGGGCTGGGATTATTAGGAGAGTGAGCATCCCCTCACCCAGCCAGTCAACTTTCCTAAATGTTATACACATTACTTGTAATAAAAAGGCAAATTCTCTATTTCTTAGTTTACACTGTTAACTATGGAGTTCAAATCCTATCTGTTGTCTTAAATTTGCTATCCATTCAATCAGTAACTCCCGAGAAAGTCCTATGAAAATCTCTCACTGGAGTTTGGGATTTATCTGTTTATATATATATTTGGTTTTTTCCCCTCTGTGTGGCAGGTTCATTGACACTTATGGTTATTATAACTTAGCAATTTTTAAAATTTTATTCTTCTCATTGTCCTTGATTCCTATCTGAAACCATGTCTTATGGTGCAATACTTTTCTTTTTGTTACACAGTTTTGCACCTTTATTTTCCTTTTTCTATTTGGTTGTTACTTTAGCTACATCTCGTGAATAGCATGTATCTGGATTACATTGTTAAATTAATTCTGGGGCTGGAGAGATGGCTTAGCAGTTAAGGCACTTTCCTGCAAAGCCTAAGGGCCAATGTTTGATTCCCCAGTACCTAGGTCTTCTCCTTGAAGAACTTCTTTTAAAAATGTTTTTTTGTAGGACAAATCTGTTCTGATGAAATCCCTCAATTTCTGTTCACCTGATGGTCTTTATTTTTTCTCTTTTTTTGTTTGTATTTAATTTAATTAATTTATTTGAGAAAGCAAGAGAGGGAAAGAGGCAGACAGACAGAGAGAGAAAGAGAGAGAGAGAGAGAATGGGCATGCCAGGGCCTCTAGCCACTACAAATGAACTCCAGATTCATGCACACCTTGTGCATCTGGCTTATACAGATCCTGAGGAATCGAATCTGGGTCCCTTTGGCTTTGCAGACAAACGCTTTAAATGCTAAGCCATCTCTCCAACCCTTTTCTCTTATTTTTGAAAGATCATTTTTCTGGATATAAAATTTTCTATTGATGGCTTTTTCTTTCAATACTTGTTTATTTTGTTTTTAAATGCAAGTTTTCTGGGGAAAAGTCTACAGTAATTCTTGATTATTATCTATTATTCCCTCACAGAAACACAGGCACCCTCAAGACAGGACTTTTTTTAAAAATTTCATTTAGTTCTCACTACTATATTCCAATTGTCTATACAAGTACTGTTTATGGCCGGGCGTGGTGGCGCACACCTTTAATCCCTGCACTTAGGAGGCAGAGGTAGGAGGATCACCATGAGTTTGAGGCCACCCTGAGACTACATAGTGAATTCCAGGTCAGCCTGGGCCAGAGTGAGACCCTACCTCAGAAAACCAAAAAAAAAAAAAAAAAAAGTAAAGTTAATGACTGTGTTTCCAGATTGGGAAGATTGCTCAGTGGTTAAAGGCGCTGACAAGCAAAGCCTGACAGCCTGGGTTTGATTCCCCAGTACCCATGTAAAGCCAGATGCACAAAGTGATACATGTGTGTGGAGTTTGTGTGCACTCGCACTAGGCCCTGGTGTGCACATTCTCATTCTCTCTTTCTCTGCTCTTGCAAATAAATAAATAAAATGTTGAAAAATTGTTTCTACATTTAATAACTGTGTTAGGGTTGGGATATAACATAGAGCTAGAACTCTTGCCTAGGATGTGTGAGGTCCTGAGTTAAGTCCTCATCACTGTAAAAAAAAAATTTTATATATATATATATATAATATATATATATATATATGGTGAAGTAATAGGGCTGGAGAGATTGCTCAGTGGTTAAGGCACTTGCCTGCAATGCCAAACAATGCAATGCCAGGTTCGATAGTCCAGTGCCCACGTAAAGCCAGGTGCACAAGGTGGCACATGCATATGGAGTTTGTTTGCAGTGGCTGGAGGTCCTGGAGCATGCATTCTATCTATCTGTCTGTCTGTCTGTCTCTCTCTCTCTCTCTGTTTGCAAATAAATAAATGAAAATATTTTAAAGCATAAATAAATATAATAAATATGCATAAATAATAAATATTATTATGTTTATTTAAGTAAATAAATGCACATATGTTTCATCCCCAAGATTTATAGCTTTTTTTTTTTTTTTTTTTTTTTTTTTTTTGGTTTTTCGAGGTAGGGTTTCACTCTAGCTCAGGCTAACCTGGAATTCACTATGTAGTCTCAGGGTGGCCTCGAACTCATGGCGATCCTCCTACCTCTGCCTCCCAAGTGCTGTGATTAAAGGCATGCGCCACCACGCCCAGCGATAGCTGGTTTTCTTTGCGCTCATCACTAATGTTATTTATACTTGCTCATTTCAGTTCATAATTTATATTCCTTTAAAGTTGGTGTTATTAGGCTGGAGAGATGGCCTAATGGTTAAGGTTCTTGCCTGCAAAGCCAAACGACCCAGGTTCAATTCCTCAATACCCACATAAAGGCAGATGCACAAGGTGGTACATGCATCTGGAGTTCATTTATAGTGGCTAGAGTCCCTGGAGCACTTATTCCTTCTTTATATGAAATAAAATAAAAACTTTAAAGTTGGTGTTATTTTCTTCTCTTTTCTGAAAATTTTAACTATCATTGTTACGATGTCATTTTGAGATTATTTCAATACATCCCTTTCTTAAGGAGTAAATTTGACCTGGAGCATAAATAAAAAGTAAAGCTTCATGTGAGACAGAAAATAGAAAATTTTGTTTTGAAACTCGCAGCTGAGCAAGCTAAAAAATTACTTAAAGGGGGAGAATTCTATTTCAGTGTAACAAGGCACCTTTGAGAGTTGCAACAAGATCTTTCCATCTGCATCCTGCGTGTGAAAGACACCGACTTCTCTCAGCTACAGAATGAGGTGAGTTCTCCCTTCCCCCCACTTCACAGAGGACCCTATGAGGTCACACTCATAAGTGTGCTGGGGGCACCGGGGCTCCATCCTTAAAAGCACTTGCCTACAAAACCTGCCAGCGTGGGTTTAATTCCCGCATAGTCACATAAAGCCAGATGCACAAAGTGGCACATGGGTCTTGAGTTAGCTTGCAGTGGCAGGAGGCCCTCCTATGCCCATTCTCTCTCTCTTTTTCTCTCTTTAAATAAATAATAAAAAAAGCCCAAAGTTAAAAATAAAGTGCTGTGAAAAGGGTTGCTATTGCTATGGAGAATAATGGTGAAGATGATTACACTTTGATTTTTTTCAGGGTGAACAATTGCCTTACTTCCTACCTTCTGGCTGAAGGCACACATGATTGGACTGTGATTCCTTTCTACAATGCTTTTAGCTCTAAACATCACCTTGCATAAGACTTTATGCTTAGTCATGTCTCTGTAAGAATATGATGTGTTCTGTTATTTCATTCCTCTGGCGAGTCACAAGCGAGAAGGAGAGGATGGCGTGAACTGTGTCTTAAGAATCTTTTTGCTGGGGCCGGAGAGATGGCTTAGTAGTTAAGGCCTACGTCTGCAAAGTCTAAGGACCCAGGTTTGATTCTCCAGGTCCCACGTGGCACATGAGTCTGGAGTTTGTTTACAGTGGCTAGAGGCCCTGGAGCATCCATTATCACTCTCTCTCTCTCTGTCTCTCTCTGTCCCTCCCCCATCTCTAATAAATAAAAATAAATCTTAAAACAAGAATCTTTTCTGCATTAGACCCTGAGCCTTGGAAGGTGTGATCGAGATATTGCAGTACTGAGCACTGCAGTCACTTCTTTCCATCACCATGATGCTTTCTGAGTTGTCCCAAGGCCACTGCCATCTGAAAAGAGAAGATTCTCAACCAAAAGTGAGAGTAGCATTAATATAAGGGTGTGAACATTAACAGAAGTGCTTACTGGGCAGTTTGATAAGCATAGTATATACATTTGGCCAGACAACAGCAGGCCTTACACCCCTAGGGCTCATGACTACCCCTGTTTTAAGTTTTCAGTATCAGGGATGTATTCCCTTCCCATGGAGTGGGCCTCCACTCCAATTAGAGGGCAGTTGGTTTCCCCCATAACAGACGTGCCACTATTGCACCCATTGGCTCATTTGGTTTGGCTGGCCAATTATAAGGCTTGCAGTGCCCACTGATGAGTATCTTCACTGGTGATTTCTCTTCCTCCCATCGAACTGCATGCAGAATGGCTTCTTCCAGCTTTCTAATGTGGAAGAGGTGGCAGAAAGAATGTAAGAGCCAAAGGAAGGACAGGACTCCATACAACATGCTCCCTCCAGACACAAAATGGCCTGGATATCCATGGCCTCACAGTGCCTGACACTACCTGCATAAGACCATCGTAAGAGGAGGAAAAGATCAAGACATCAAAAGTAAAAGAGAGACTGATTGAGATGGGGAGAGGGTATGATGGACAGTGGAGTTTCAAAGGGGTAAGTGGGGGGAGGGAGGTTATTACCATGGGGTATTTTTTATAATCATGGAAGTTGTTAATAAAAAAATTAAAAAATTTTAAAAAAAAGAATCTTTTTTCGCATCTTATTGTTTTACTCTTCAGTTTTCTTTTTTTTTTAACTTTTTATTGACAACTTCCATAAATATAGAGAATATACCATGATCATAATCCCCTCCCACCACCCTTCCTTTTCTCCCTTCCAAATCCCCTGGCTACTGAACCCCTTCTTCTCTTCAACTAGTGTCTCTTCTATTTTGCTGTCATGGTTTTTTCCCTCCTATTATGCGGGTCTTGTATAAGTGGCATCAGCCACTGTAAGGTCATGCATATCAAGGTCACTTTGTGTCTAAAAGACAGTATTGTAAGCACTCCTCCTTTTCCTTCTGCTTTCACATTCTTTCTGCCACCTGTCCCAAAATGGTCCCTGAGCCATGGAGGGTGTGGTTGAGATGTAACCTGGAATTTATTCAGGTTCTGACACTGCAGATAAAATCTTTGAAGTCTTGCAAAGAATCCCTTATTCAAATCAGACCGCCAACAGGCCTGCCATGGCTTAGGGACACTGTGGAAGACAGGGTGGAAAGGTTGTAAGAGCCACAGAGTCGGTAGGAATATCCTGAGGTACGGTCCCCCTGCTACCCCACAGAAACTGACTGAGACCCTCATGATCCACGGTGAATACCATGACCCCACTGAGGAGGGTCCCAGGGTAACGGGAGCTGGGGTGAGGGGATAAAAGAAGATAACCTGTTAAAATTAATATAAAATAAAAATTAACATTACAAAAGAATCCCTTATTCTTTTAGGTTCCAGTTTTCTCACCTCTCAAAGAGAGGCAAGGTGAGACACCCACATCTCTGCACATTCTAACCCTCCATGACAATTGTGAGCCAGGAAAAAAGAGACAAGGCCTTGTCACCTCCCTTGACAAACAAGGAAGGCAGCATAGGGATGCAGATAACTTGCCCCAAATTCACACCACCAAGGCTGGTTTCTCTGGAAGTTGGAGTTTGTGCACCAGGTCAGACCAGTTGTCCTCACCTACGCTGCCCACGGCTTACTCTGGCCACTGCTCTCACCGCGTTTGCTCATTGGAATCATCAGCAGAGACTTTTAGCAATGCTGGTGCATCGAAACCACAGTGCTACCCCTCCCTCCCTCGCCCCCGGTGGTGACCACTATCCAATAATCGAATGAAAAGTGTTGGCAGAAAATTGACAATCAAACCCTCGTGTACCAGTTGTACTGAGAGAACGTAAAATGGTAAGATGATGTGGCAAACAGGAGACTGGGGCCTCAAAACAGGAAAAATGAACTTAGCATCTGATCTAACAACCCCACTTCTGGGCATAGATACTCAAAACCATTGAAAATGGGAATTTTTCCCTGTGTGGTGGCACATGCCTTTTAATCTCAGCACTTGGGAGGCAGAGTTAGGATTGCTGTGAGTCCGAGGCCAGTCTGAGACTATGTAGTGATTTCCTGGTAGCCTGGGCTAGAACAAGACCCTACCTTGAAAAAAAAGAAAGAAAGAAGGAAGGAAGGAAGGAAGGAAGGAAGGAAGGTAGGAAGGAAGGAAGGAAGGAAGGAAGGAAGGAAGGAAGGAAGGAAGGAAGGAAAGGAAGGAAGGAAGGAAGGAAGGAAGGAAGGAAGGAAGGAAGGAAGGAAGGAAGGAAGAAAATGTATATTCAAATCGATATCTGCATACTCATAGATATTGTAGAATATATTCATGATGGCAAAAATACTAATGAATACATAAGCAAGATGTGGCCTGCCCACGCAGAGAAATCTCATTCAGTGTTTAAGATGAAAGGAATTATGGCATATGATGCAACACAAAGAAACTTGACGACATAATGCCAGGTAAGATGATGTTATCTGTCATAAGTGGACAAATATTATATGATCTCACTTATATGAAGTACTTAGTGTAGTGAAACTCACAGAGACAAAAAGCATGGAGGCGCACGCCTTTAATCCCAGTACTTGGGAGGCAGAGGTGGGAGGATCGCCATGAGTTCAAGGCCAGCCTGAGAATACATAGTGAGTTCCAGGTCAGCCTGGGTTGGAGCAAGACCCTATCTCAAAAAAAAAAAAAAAAATGCAGAATGAAGGCTGGAGAGATGGCTCAGTGTTTAAGGCACTTGCCTGCAAAGCCTAAAGACCCAGGTTTGATTCTCCAGGACTCACGTAAAGCCAGATGCACAAAGTGGTGTCTGCATCTAGAGTTTGCAGTGGCTGGAGGTTTTGGCGCACCCATTGTCTATCTGCCTCTCTCCTTGCAAATAAATAAAATTTTTAAAAAGTTAAAAAAATAGAATGATATTTACCAGGGGCTGAGGGAAATGGGACTTGGGGAATTATTTTTTAGCAGATATTAATTATTATACATAAAATGGATTTTATTATGACATGTTTTGATCACATTCACTCCATGTTAGCCATTATGGTCTCCCTCCCACTCGTAGTGAGCCCTTTTTTCTTTCCAACTTCTGCCTCCATCTATCTTCATGTTGTGTGTGTGTGTGTGGGTGTGGGTGGGTGGGTGGGTGGGTGTCCCAGTAGGTTTCCTTCAGGTGGCTTACACAGCATGGGTGAAGGGTTACTTACAGGAGGGTGGGCACGTTACCAGTGACTACACCACCGGACAAATGGGCTATCTCTTTCCATCAGCCATTAAGTGCATAGAAAGCACCCAGGAGGGGTGGATGCCCATGAGCTCCTCTCCCCTAGACAGCATGTCGATGAGCCCAGTCTTGCACACATTTCACCCAGGTGATCACAGATGCTACGATGCCAACAGCGAGGCAGCCATGTCTGCCCGGAAGTTGGCATTTCACACCACTCCCCCATTTCCCTCACCTTTCACATGTTTTCTGCCCCTCCAGTGATGTTTCTTGAGTGTTGGAGGGATGGATTTCCATGTCCCATTTAGGACTGAGACTTGAACCGTCCGTTACTCTCAGCACTTCGGTCAGCTATGAGTCTGTACAGTGACCAATGCCTAACTACACACAGACGCTTCTCCGACCAAAGCTGACGGCAGCACTAATCTGTTGGCGTAAACCTGGTTGTTCAGAAGGCAATTTGGGACACATCATATCCACTTACCCAATGGGGAGCTACTTATTTATTTTATTTAATTTTTGAGGTAGAGTCTCACTCTAGCTCAAGCTGACCTGGCATTCACTGTGTAGTCTCAGGCTAGCCTCGAACTCACAGTGATTCTCTTACTCCGGCTCCCAATTGCTGAGATTAAAGGAGTGCACCACCACACCTGGTGATTTTTTTACTAATGGGTACAAAATTTTAGTCTGGAAAGGTAAGAAGACGTTACGGTGTTGAGATTGTGATGGTGATTGTGTAACATAAATGTAGTTAGTGCCTGTGGTAGTTTGAGTCAGATGTCCCCCCCCCCCCCAAAACTCGTGTGTTCTGAATGCTTGGTTCCCAGCTGATGGAAATTTGGGAGATGTGTCCTTGCTGGGGGAAGTGTGTTATTGGAGGTGGGCTCAGGGTTGTTATACTCAGCACTGCGAAGGAACTCCAGATACGTGTGCCACTTTATGCATCTGGCTTTACAGGGCATCAAACCCAGGTTGTTAGGCTTTGCAGGCAAGCACCTTAACTGCTGAGCCATCTTTCCAGCCCTAGAGCTATTTTTTACTGACATGTTAGAACTGATTGCTACTGATTGTAAGGAATTCAGTGTGATGATTGTTAAGTATCTATTATTATTATTTTCAAAATTAAATTGTATACATTTACCATCAAATATTATATTTTTTGAGAGAGAAAGAGGCAGAGAGAGAGAGAGAATGGGCACACCAGGGCCTCCAGCCACTGCAAACAAACTCCAGACTCATGTGCCACCTTGTGCATCTGGCTTACCTGGGTCTTGGAGAATCGAACCTGTAAGGTTTGGCAGTGACCAAGACCACACAGACCACTCTGAGGCAAGGATGAAACCTTTTATTCAGGAAAAGCATGAGCTTCCAGGGCTGACTCACAAGAGAGGAGCCCAGCCAACCTGAGTTTTCAAGTAGTGTGCTTTATAGGGCTTTTTCACTTGGGGGAAGGTGAGGAAGGGGAAAAAAAGGTGCATTTATGAAGGTGAATAGAAAAGTTCCTTTAGGGGAGATCATTACATTGCCAGTTAAAATAGGTAGGGTGTGATACCAGAACAGTGACCACTAGGAGATAAGGGGGCAGGAAACCGTGACCTGGGGCATTGTTAGGCAAGGAGGGAATAATGACCAATGACTGGGTGGTCTTTTGAAGAATGTGGATAATACACTTTCCTATACCTCTGTCACCATTCTGCTGACCATGGTGACTCCATCTCAGGAGCCCGGCCCGACCTAACAGAACCTGGGGTCCTTTAGCTTTGCAGGCAAGTGTCTTAACCGCTAAGCCATCTCTCCAGCCCAAATATTACATATTTTTAAAAGGTAATAGGCTAGGCAGGTAGATCAGTCCGTAAAGTGCTTGCTAGACAAGCAATAGAACCTGAGTTTGGCTCCCCAGCACTCTAGTAAAAACCAAGCACTGTGGTCCATGTCTGTAACCCCAGTGTTGAGGAGGTGGAAACGGAAGGACCCTGGGCCTCACTGGTTCCATAGTCTAGTGGGACTGGTGAGCTTCAGGTTCAGTTAAAATATAAAGTGGGGCTGGAGCGATGGCTTAGCAGTTAAGGCACTTGCCTGTGAAGCCTAAGGACCGAGGTTCAATCCCCCAGAACCCACATCAGCCAGATACACATGGTTGCACATGCATCTGGAGTTTATTTGCAGTGGCTAGAGGCCCTACTGCACCCATTCTCTCCCTCCCTCCCTCTCTCTCATAAATAAACAAGTAAATAAAAAAGTAAAAAATAAAGTGAGACCTGGAGAGTTGACTTAGTGGTTAAGCACTTACCTGTGAAGCCTAAGGACCCTGGTTCAAGGCTCGATTCCCCAGTACCCATGTAAGCCAGATACATAAGGTGGCACATGCATCTGGGGTTCCTTTGCAGTGGCTGGAGGCCCTGATGCTCCTGTTTTTTCTCTCTCTCTCTCTTTGCCTCTCTCTGTCTGTCTGTCACTCTCAAATAAATAAATAAAAATAAACAAAAAAAAATTTTAAATATGGTTGGAAAGATGGCTTGGCAGTTAAGGCATTTGCCTGTGAAGCCAAAGGACCCAGGTTTGATTTCCCAGGACCCAGGTAATCCAGATGCACAAGGGGCACATGTGACTGGAGTTTGTTTGCAGTGGCTAGAGACCCTGGTGTGCCCATTCTCTATCTGTCTTTCTTCTCTCTGTCTCTCTCTCTCTCTGCTTGCAAATAAATAAAAATAAATAAATAAATAAAGTGATGAGGGCTGGAGAGATGGCTTAGCGGTTAAGCGCTTGCCTGTGAAGCCTAAGGACCCCCGGTTCGAGGCTCGATTCCCCAGGACCCACGTTAGCCAGATGCAGAAGGGGGCGCACGCATCTGGAGTTTGTTTGCAGTGGCTGGAGGCCCTGGCATGCCCATTCTCTCTCTTTCTCTCTGCCTTTCTGGCTCTGTCTATTGCTCTCAAATAAATAAATAAAAATAAACAAAAAATTTTTAAAAATAAACAAATAAAGTGATGAATGCAAGACATCCAATATCTACTTTTGGCCCCCACATCCATGTGCACCAACACATATACAAACATGTATACACACATACACATATACAAACATGTATACACACATACACTCCACGTACACGTACACATACACAAACAACAACTAGAAAAGATAAACCCTCAAGTTATCAGCGTTCCATTGTTTTCCTGTGTGTCACCATTAGACATGCATCCAGGTAACCATATCCAGTATGGTAGACAGAGCCACATGCGACCGACATCTGGCATTGCTGGTGTGGCTGAAGAAGTGAGATCTACATTTTGTTTCATTCAAATGGACACATATTGAACTAGCCAGGCCACCACAACAGGGTTCTGAATGAAGTAAAAGCTGTTGTCAAAACTGGTAACCGAGATCTGCTCTCTGACCTGTTACCAGAAGACTGTTTCAGCTGCATGAACACGTCTTTCCGTTTCCCGTTGGGCATTATTATCAGATCATCGGCTCTGACCCTGCGGGACGCGGGACGATGGAGGAAGTGATAGAGAGAGCTGGAGAGAGAATTCACTTGAAGTATGGTGAGGTCCGTGCTTCTGCCAACAAGACCATTTCGAGCTCTGTGCCAGGCTGGGAGTTGAAGTCAGTATGTCTTCCCAGCGTATACAGGCCTTGGAGGCTGCCATGTCACTGGCAGTCATTTCTGGGGTTCACTCAGAGAGTTCAGGAACAACCCCGGTCTCCTTAGATTCGGTGGAAACTCCAGGCATGATGTCATTCAGATGCCAGCTGGGTTAGACTATACACATGAGAAGTGACTTCAGGTTTCCCAGACTGTGTAAGATCGTGCCCGCTGGTCAGCTGGGAAGCAATGGACTATGGGCATGCAAAATATTCATCTCCTATGTGTCCAGCCCCTCTCCACAGCCCTATTCCCCTAGGGAACTCCTTGTATTAATTTTCCTGCTGGTTTCAGAAAAGACGCACTTCATTATAATCACTAGCTGTTTCGTGAGCAGTCTTTTGTAATGGCTGTAATAAGGGGTGAGGGGGGGGTGGATATGGGATGATGGGAGCTCTCTGGAACACTTTTACTGGGCGCTTGTAAGGCAATACAAACACACAGAATGGGGCCCTTCTGTGCCCCAAAATCTGCACATGAGTTTTCATTTGCTGCTGAAAGCTAAGTCGATTTATTAGGCATTTTCCAGCCAACAGTGACCACTCTGCCAACTCAAGGTGAGATCCCAATGACAATGAAAGTCACATGATTCTGCCTCCTACAGCTTCCTAAGAGCCTTGTTTGTAAATTGTCAACTCTGCTATGTGAGAAAAGTTAAGCCTATCTCTGAGGATATTCCCATGGAGTTCTGGCCCCTCCAGAGTTCCCCTATCCCCTCTAGCTTTCTGTACCTCCTCTGGGCCCCTGAGACAGCTTTTCAATATCTTCCTACAAAGACCTTAGTAGTCCATGGCCTAAAATCTTCAGTGGCTCCCTACTGTCTGTAAGCTGCTTTAAGTGATGATCTAACTTTGTGTAACTCTATGATTGGATGGTGATTTCGCAGAGCGAAGGGGCTCTTACCTTGGTCAGTTCTTCAAGCAATAAATGTCAAAGTAGCTTGGACATTGGAACTTCAAGAAGAGTCTATTGGGGGGCTGGAGAGATGGCTTAGCAGTTAAGGCACTTGCCTGCAAAGGCAAAGGTCCCAGGTTCGATTCCTCAGGACCCACGTAAGCCAGATGCACAAGGTGGGGCATGTGTCTGGAGTTCATTTACAGTGGCTGGATGCCCTTGTGTACCCATTTTCTCTCTCTCTCTCTCTCTCTCCCTCTTCCCCTCTCTACCTCTCACTGCCTCTTTCTCTCAAATAAATAAAAATTTTTATAAAAGAGTCTATTGGACTATGCTAAGTCTAAAGCAAAAAAGAATAAATATTTTTATAAAAGAGTCTATTGGACTATGCTAAGTCTAAAGCAAAAAAGAAAAATAAATTTTAATCTTTTCGTCAGTGTGCTACTAGCACATGTAGAGATGTGGGGAGGAGAAGAGAGACAGAAGAACATCCCCTCTTCTCTGAAATAATTTTGAAATTTCTTTTTAATAGTAGAACCTTGGTACCTACCACAAGTTGTTCTTTAGAAATCTTGTATTTGGGGCCAACCCTGCCTCAGCATGCTGAGGTACCTCGGAGACCACACCAATGCCAGCCAGAGGAATCCCATCTCAAGTAGCATGCCTTGGATTCGGAGAGAACTGGCCTGGAAGATGGGCAGTCTGGGACAGTGCGCACTCTTGGCTCAGCCACTTCGTATCCACGTGACATCCTGTGAAGCAGCAATGGGGCCACCAGTGCCTCTCAGCTCTAACAATCTATGATTGTAAAAGCTGCAGTAAACCTTTTCAGGGAAATGAAAACCCATAAATCCATTCTTTTAAAAAAATATTTTATTTGTATTCATTTATTTGAGAGAGAGAAAGAAAGAGGCAGATAGAAGAATGGGCACGCCAGGGCCTCCAGCCACTGTAAATAAATTCCAGATGGATGCGCCACCTGGTGCGTCTGGCTTATGTGTGTATCTGGAAATTGAACCTGGGTCCTTTGGCTTTGCAAACAAGCGCCTTAACCACTAAGCCATTTCTCCAGCCCCACAAATCCATGTCTTTTCATGTTTTGTTTCTGAGCCCTATAGGTCAAAGCTCTTAGCACTTCTGGGGCTCATGCAACAGACACCTACCCATTCAGAATCTGCAGACTAGAGGGAATGGGGCTGATCCTGTGGGGTTTGGTTTTATTTGTTTTGTTTTTCTTTTTGGTTTTTTGGTTGTTTTTTTTTTGTTGTTTTTTTTTTTGATAACTCTGCTAACTAACTCCTCTTCATCCTAGCTTTAAAGCCCTCCTGTGGCATGATATTAAAGAAGCAATTAATGAAGATGCTTAGAGAAACCTTTTGTCAATTCTCTGTCCACCAAGACACATTCCCACTGGGGCTAATTCTAAAGGATATACCTCACTCCTTTTAGAGTAGACACTAGGTTCTTTAGAATTAGCTAGCTTTCTTTGGAATGGATACATACCTGCTAGAAAGATCATGTGCTTCTGGATTTTTTTTTTGTTTTATTTATTTATTTATTAGATACAGAGAGAGAGAGAGAATGAGTGCGCCACTGGGGCCTCCAGCCACGAACTTCAGATGCATGCTCCACGATGTACATCTGGCTAACATGAGACCTGGAGAATCGAACCTGGGTCCTTAGGCTTCATAGGCAAGCGCCTTAACCGCTAAGCCATCTCTCCAGCCTGCTTCTGGCTTTTAGATACATTCTTCACTAGGGATTTCCCAATGCCACAGGAAATTGCCTTGCCCAAATTTACGCTCTGATAAAATTAAAGATGGTAACAAAGTCTTGTTCACTCTCCCGTTGAGAGGTGCATGCAGTTGAATTTAACACATCACTGTGACTTCTGGGCAGGTTCTGTGATTGTCTTAATCAATGGAATTTAGCAGAAATCATGTGATGCCAGTTCCTGTGCCCCAGATTCCACGCTTTGTCATTTGGAAGAACTTCAGGGAACCTTGAGCTATTATAAAGTACTCAGGGGTTAGAAAGATGACTTAGCGGTTAAGGTGTTTGCCTGTGATGCCTAAAAACTCATGTTGGACTCTCCAGTTCTCACATAAGCCAGACGCACAAGGTGATGCAAGCGCACAAGGTCGCACATGCGCACAAGGTCGCACATGCACACAAGGTGGGGCACACACCTGGAGTTCAATTCTAGTGGCTGAGGACCTGGCATGCCAATTCTCTCTCCCTCTGTCTCTCAAAAGAAAATAAATAAATAAATAAACAAACGGGCCTGGTATGGTGGCGCACACCTTTAACACCAGCACTCAGGAGGCAGAGGTAGGAGGATTGCCATGAGTTCGAGGCCACTCTGAGACTAATATAGTGAATTCCAGGTCAGCCTGGACTACTGCAAGACCCTACATTTAAAAGAAAAAGGGCTGGAGAGATGGCTTAGCGGTTATGCGCTTGCCTGTGAAGCCTAAGGACCCCTGTTCAAGGCTCAATTCCCCAGGACCCACATTAGCCAGATGTACAAGGCGGTGCATGCGTCTGGAGTTCGTTTGCAGTGGCTGGGGACCCTGGCACACCCACTCTCTCTCTCTCTCTCTCTGTCTCTCTCTCTGCATCTTTCTCTGTCACTCTCAAATAAAAATAAAATAAAATAATTAAAATAAAAGAAGGATGAAAGGATTTTGTAAGACTACTCAAAAAACAAACAAACAAACAAAAAAGAAGAATAGTAAAGCACTTACTTTTTAATGGGGGAGAGGAAGACGGAGGGAGTACTAACTCTGCAGATCTAAGCCATGGCCACGAATCTTTCGTCTTTTTTTTTTTTCTTTTAATCACCTATAGAAAGTTAGTTGGGAGCTACAGAAATAAAAACAGAAAGAAACATGAGGGTTGAAGTATTAGAGAGTCCCCGTCAGTATCACCAGACATACCAGTCAGGTACAATCCAGCCTGGAGTCTGTCAAGAAATCAACAAGGCCACAGAAATCAGCGAGGCTGACTTTGTACCTCTCTGCATACTGTGGCCATGTGCGCCCTAAGCCATGCCAAACTTAGGGAAGCAATATGATTTTCACTTTCCAAAGCTGCATCTGAATGTAACAGCAAGAGAACAATCATCCAGTAGCACATAGCTCAGAGAAAGAACACAAGCGCTTCACAGAAGCTTAAAAGCAGAAGGGCACGATTGATTGTGTGGGCCTTGCACCGAGGGTACGTGGGTAAAAGTCTGGATACTGATTTATTTCTACTCATTTTTTCCCCCAAAATTTATTTATTTATCCATTTTGAGAGAGGAGAGGCAGATAGAATGGGAGCACCAGGGCATTTGCAGCCACTGCAAACCAACTCCAGATTTGTGTGCCACATTGTGTATCTGGCTTATGTGGGTACTGGGGAATCAAACCTGGGTCTTTAAGCTTCACAGGTAAATAGGTAAATGCCTTAACCGCTAAGCCAGCCTTCCAGCCCTCTATTTTTTTTTCTTGGTTTTTTGAGGTGGGGTCTCACACTAGCTCAGGCTGACCTGGAATTCACTCTGTAGTCCCAGGGTGGCCTTGAACTCATGGCGATCCTCCTACCTCTGCCTCCCAAGTGCTGGGATTAAAGGCATGCGCCACCACGCCCGGCTCCCAGCCCGTCTATTTATTTGTATTTACTTGTCATTAGCTGATAACATCTCACTGCACTATTCCCTTCATGGGCTCTGTTCTTCTGAGATGATTTCCTGAATCTGTTTGTGTGTAGGAGCGTGTGTGGGCGGGGGGGGGGGTGTAAAACCCTCCCATCTTTAGGCTCCTGCTCATCCTTACTTAGGAAGCACATGGGACATGATGGGCACCATATAAATTCCTGGCAGGAGAGACCACAGAGTGAATTGTCCCATTATCAGCTATGCTGCCTTTAGGCAACAGATTCCGTTTTATTTAATTATTTTTTTTTTAAGATGCAAGTTCACACGTCCCCAGAATGTCAACAACATTATACTAGGGTAATTCCTAGATATAAAAATACGACTTAAAATCAATGTTCTTTCCACTTGGGTTCTAGAGTGCTCAGTTGACCTTGGTCAGTGGAAACCATACAGATAGCCTAGACACTTGTTTGAAAGTGAGAGGGAAAATAAGTCATTGAAGAATGCCTGGACCTTAGTCTTTGGGGGGAGGTCTCCTCAATATGGAATTGCTCACATGGGAAGGAAACAGCAACTGTGGAGGAACCCTCATCCTCAGGGAAGAGTCTGGGGGTAACCATGTCCTGGCACGTCTAGGTTGCTGTCTGTGGCCATTCCTGATGCCCCACTCCTGCTCCAGGCCACGTCTCATGTAAGTTCACTTAGTACAAATCCTGAGCTGGGGTGACCTTTGTCCTCCTTGGTTTCATGCTTGCCCTTTGGGTCCCACTGGGACTAATTTCAGCCACACCACTAGTTTTCTTGGTGATGGGTGAAGAGAGAAGACACGGCAGAATCAGTGTGAGCCTAACATCTGCAAGGCATTCTGGCTCCTGTCTTGGGGGAAACCTTCTTGTTCAAGGATGTTGAATCTCCCTGTTAGGTATAGAACGAGCTGTGACTCCCAAAGACCCTATCGCAACGTTTGTCCTGAGATGTTTGAGAACCCAAAAGTCTGCTTCTCAAAAGCTGAGAGAGCAAGCAAGCATGGTGCAGAGCTGGGGTGAGGTTTTTCACCTCCCCTCTAGCTCCTCTGAGAGTGTCTCAGTTGACCTAAAATGGTGGTTTTTATTCTCTTGAATTTTTATAAATGTAAATATACAATAAAACTATTTGAGAAAGTAAGACCCAAATCAATAAAAGACTTCCAAGGGGCCTAGAAAGATGTCCCTGGCTTGCTCTCCTTGGGACCCACTCCTTTCCTGGAAAACTAAGAAGGCTGGGAATGAGACACGGGAAAGGAGAATCGGAATGCCTAGGAGGGAGCCACAAGTGCGTTTTCAGGAATAAGGAGGCCAGCATCCCTAACTAAACCAGAGCCACTCAGTGATACCAGATACATGGTGAGAAACCCCAGCTCACACCTGCTCCCTGGGCTTATCTCTGAAGTCCCTCAGAGAACAAAGGCAAGCTTCTCGCTTCCGTGCACGCCGAATAGCTTTGCTACCCAAAGAGTGGTACGGGCCTCCACCACGGGCGCCTCTGGATCTCCAGCTCAGCCTTTCCTTCCCTCTGCAGGTATCTGTGTAGCAATTCAGCATCACTGCCCCGTTCGTCATTACTGTCCACACTTGTCTCCCGAGCCTGGCCTGCATGGTCCTCTGATAGTCTCATCTGTCATCACCCCCAGCTTGACCACAGCTGCGCGGCCTTGCTGCACATGACAGCCTCGTGTTGACCAGGATGCATTTGCTCTGAGGACCTCGGCCAAGACAACCCTTTCTGCTCATACATCCACCCTCAAGAGAAGGCATCTGAGGGCTCATGTATCCCAGCAAGCTGTCCTCTGGCCTTCTCTACCTAGTCAGGAGGGCCCACGCCTACACTTGTAAGTTGGGTTAGGTGTCTCTCCTCAGTGTTTGCCCACTGATGCCCAGGGCATAGCGCTCTTCATGCATTCCATTTCATTTCACAAGGATCTTCCTCCAGCACAAGGGCCTGGAAGAATAAGGTCTAGGGTCAGAGTAGTGGGGTGGATTATGTAAGTAGATATCTGGGTTCATTTGCAGCTTGCCCACTAACTAGCTAGCCAGCCTTGCACAAGTACCTTCACTGCTCTGTTCTTCAGTTTCATTATCTATGAGCAAAAGGACACTTGGAGCAGCATAAAGTCGTTGTGAGAATGCCAAGTAAGTGATGAAGGTAGTCACCATTTCCTCTATACACACGTGCGTATATACGATATAAGCATTTGCTATCATTTTGACTATTCAAATTCATACCTTTCTTGATTAGCAGAATGTTTTCATAAAATAAATTCTCCATAAGTAAGATATTGAATATCGAGCATTGTCACACTTTGGGGGACTTTATCTTACTGGACCAATCAAAATCAAGTAACTCTGTGAAGTTCACTGGGTTTGCATTTGCCCCACAGAATAAAGAAGAAATCAGCTGAGAGAAGTCCCTTGTGTACGACCTCAAAGCTCCTTAGGGTATCTCACTCATGCAGGATCAATACCACTGAGGTCCAGTCTTTCTAATGGGAGCATTAGTGGGTTTTAAAGATGGGCATCTGGTCATAAGAACATCTTTCCTTATTGCTGAAGACCAGTGGCAGCACCTACTCGCTCAAAGACTTCACTCGCAGCCTCTGTCTCAGATGTGTCCTCAGCTACCCCTCTTCAGTTCTACTGTCTGGCAAACACAGTCATGGGGTTGTACCCTCCAGCTTGACAGTCGTTTATGGACATGCTGGGGTTAAAGGAAAAAAAAAAACCCTCACTGACTGATTAAAAGTGTTCTCTATTAACATCCATGGTATACATTTTTTAATATTGCAAAGAAAAGTTTTCCTTCAAGCACAGTGACCGAAATAACCCAGACCTTATTAGTTTATTCCCCTTAAATTTGTATTTTTTTTTTTGTTCTGAGTATGAAAATAAACCCTCACACAATATGACAACAGCAGTAAATACTTTGTTTTGTTTTTACTGAAAGGGGAAAGAAATCAACTTTAATTTGAATATTAAACCATCCAGAATATCTAGCTGAAAACATGTTTTCATTATTTGCATTCTTAGGTTTGGCTTGTTATGCTTTTGGCATATCTGCTGATATCACTTGCAATATTTTTTCATTTCATATATTAATATTTAATATTCTTTAAACATTGTTCAACCTTAATGGTTGTCTAATTTCTGTTTTCATCCACAGAGAAGCTATTAATTTATGAGCATATAGGGCAATAAGTAATAATTTGCATGAATGCCTTGAACAGATATGCTTCCATACGCCGCCCATAGCATAGGGTCGGGAAGGGACGATACCATCTATTGGCTAAGCTCCAGTGAACATTGCTGTACAAGAAGGAGGAAAAAAAAAAAAGTTTTTTAATCCATAGAGAAGTCTACTGAGTGAAAAGTCACCAGAAATGACAGGAATTGGTTTGTTTCTGCTCCTCTTTTCTTTTGTGAGCTCTGCAGTGGGGGGAAGGACGAAGAAATGGTAAAGCGGGAGGAATGGATGCTTCGAAGAATGGGAGGCCAAGAGTATCCTTCCTCTGGTCCAGGACCTCATCCTTCTCCCAGACAGCTGGGCCCACACATTGCCAGCGGAGCTAAGCCAAAATAAGGTCAATGGGGTCCAAAACATTAATGAGTCAAGCCAGTGTTTTAGCAATTTCTAGACAGCAGACGTCTGCTCCATTCCCCGTCCATTTCACGTTGCTGTGAACTTGACAAAGGATGTCTGGCAAGACACCACCACCTGTGTTCAACGTTGGTCTGGGAGGTGGAGGTACAATGTCACATTCAGAGGTGAGTTGACACTTTATATTTGAAGAGACGTTTGTTAATTGTCCTCAGAGTAATCTCAACACTTCCTGTCTCCATTCAGGTGTGGGCTTCGTTCCCCCTTAGGCCAGGAAGTCATTGATGAAGGCAATCACCATTTCCTCCCCAATTTCTTACCCTCTGTAATGCTCATATTAATTCAACCCAGAGCTACAATTTACAATCACCTCAGGACAGATGACATTCTGACACCCCGAGGTAGGTAATTACCCACACAATTTAGAAAAGACAAAATAATTTTTCCTCAATTATCTGCATATTACAGTTGGTCTTTTCAAGTAGCTACATGATTGCTGTCATTCTGTTTTTTCAGTATTTTTAAAACAAACCTTAAAAGTAATAGTAGAAATGTAATAAGACCAGATTTAGTGCCCACACCAATAAATTCTTATCTCAGAATTTCATGTTTTGACATTCATAAAGCATATTTAACAGACTGACCGATTTTCCAAACTGGCCACAAAGCTGAACACTTTCTTCTGATCCAGTGAAATTTAAGAACCTTAATTTTAAAATCAAGACTGTTTCCTCCTTCTTAAGTTACTGAAATAAAGTGATCTGTGCTTCAATAGTGAGTATGCATTGTCAAAGCCTTATTGTTTTAGATGGGCTTGTCTTTTACTGGATCATTGTTTTGGCTAAAATTTGTATAAACCAAGAAAGCATATTTGCGTATCAATTATCCGTGGATGAATTATGTACTGTTGAATGTGTCATCTACTGTGACATGGCTTTTCAACTCATTGCCAGTTCAGTAATAAAAGAGTTTTGCCACTTGGCATTACGGAACATAAGTAGCCAAATTTAAAGGCTTATTAAGGATTTAAGGTTCTCTTGTTGATAATGGAATTACTAGGATGCCCTGCTAATTTAGCATAGTTTATATAAACCATGCCTCCCCAGCGCTGAGATTAGAGGTGTGTGGAACCACGCCTGTCATTTACGTGAGTGCTGAGCTGTTCGGTTCCTCATGGCAAGTACCTTCCTGACTGAGCCATCTCCCCAGCTCCCAACTTCACTTTTTAAATTTATTTATTTTTTTATTATTTGAGAGAGAGAGATGGAGAGAGAGCGAGAGAGAAAGAGAAAACGGGTGCACCAAGGCCTCCAGCCACTACAAAGGAAATCCAGACATATGTGCCATCTTGTGCATTTGGCTTACATGGCTACTGCGGAATTGAACCTGGGTCGTTAGGCTTCACAGGCAAGCACCTTAGTGGCTAAGCCATCTCTCCAGCCCCCAACTTCACTTTTTAATAATTAAATACTTAACAATACAACAAACGGTGTACTATAGAAATCCCTGCTCATTTACTAGAATAGTTAGCCTTTACATAGGAATTTCCTATCCATTATCAGCGAAATAATCTTTGGCATTGAAGCTCTCATCACTCCTCAAGATGTTTTTTAAAATGCTATCATAAGTATGTTCCTGTTTTTGCAAAATAGGAAAAAGAATAAGCAAAAAGAACTTCAGACAGAGGAGGAAGTGTGATTTCACACTTAGACTGATTTGCACAAATGGGTTGACTCCACATGGCACTTTAACATGTGAAGACATATTACTCACACATATCACCCTGGGGGGCAGCTGACACATTTTGAGGGGTCCAGACAACATGAAAACTCTGGGCCTTTGGTTAAAAATTTACTAAGAATTTCAAGACAGTAGCACCGGGTTTTAAGCCGAGTATTGGACCCCTTCAATAGAAAACTTTATGTGGATGCACAGGGCAGATACCACGAAGCCAGGCCAGGGCCCATTTGTTTTGCCCATAGTGAAAAAGGAAACCTTTTCTCTATTGGACACCAAGGAACTATCGGGGAAAATTCACAACCAGCTCTCTGTTCCCAAACAATCACCGGAGTGATGGGTAAGTCCTTAGAATCTAATGGCACAAAGGGCAGCCACAATTTGTACCATTTGAAATCAAGTTGTTTGTTTGTTTGTTTTTCCTAGGAAATTCCAAGCACAACGTCATTTAGTTTCAATATTTAGACAAGCCTTCCAGGGCTGGAATTTTGCAATCAACCAGGGCCAGGCTATAGAGCAAAATTATCTGTCTGCTTATTATATCCAAATTTGGGGGACAATCCTTACCAGGCACTAAAAGGTACAGAGCATCAGCCCAACACACAGTATTTCCAGTCAATGTTAACAACATGGCTGGGGGGAGTCTTTGGGAAGATCTAAATAAAACCTGATCATACCATGCACCATACACCTTACCAGCTTTGAGCCATGAGACAGTTTTGAGAACCAGCCAGGAGTGTAAATGAACCATCAGAGGTCACCTGTCCTGCATGCCGCGGTTATTTCACATGAAGACAGACACTGAGAAAGCAGCTTTTCCATGCTCATCACTTAAATAGCCAGAGGAAGTTTCCTTTAGCTGGTGGGGATTGATAAAGTGAGCCACTGCCTTTGCGTGTGTTATTATTGGCACAAGATTTATTTCCTCTAAGAATGTCTTCATTTATTAAAAAAAAACATAGCCAGCCATTTAGTCAGATCTTGAGTGATTTATTCATGATTTAGAAAATTACGTTATTGACATAATTAATAGCTTTAATATACAAACTATGGCTGTCAGATGGGTGCAACATCTAATCCATGAGAACGAATAATTTTCTCTTATGTTTAATGATTCTCACAGGAAGTGAATCTAAGAAAACAGAAGACTCAGTCAATGAGGTTGCATATACTGTCTCTTCTATCAGTAGAATTGAAGACAAAGGTTTTCTGTATTGTGTAAATTCAACCATTGGAAATCAATTTTTGTACATGGAAGGAGATGGATGGGGAGGACTCTGATTTCTAATGTTACAAAATCTCAGCAGAACCTAAAATTATTGCTTACCATGGCTTTTTGTGACTGTCCAAACCCTTTGAAAGTCAAACGCAACTTATTTCCCTCAAGGAAATTCCGTTGGTTTTTTTTTTCTAGTGTCGGACATTGAACCCAGGGCCTTGGGCACGCTAAGCCTGAGCAGCATCCTACTGAGGCCCTCTCGCAGCCCCAGTTCAGATTCTTTAAAACATGTTGTGCTTGTTAGAATGCATAAGCTCACCCACCGGCAGCCTCATGTGTTTGTGACTAAGCCTCATACTTAATCCCCAGCTGGTGGAGTCTTTGGGGAAGTGGAGCCTTGCTGGAGCAGGTGTGCCACTGCGGATGACCCGTGCTAGCTAGCGAGCCCACTCATACGGCTTCCTCCCTGCCAACTGGTTCTTGCCAGACTTACCCGGCCATGATGAAACAACGTCTCCTCAAAACCATAAGCCAAAACCTTTTCTTCCATCTACTGCTTCTTGGCAGGTGATTTGCCCCAACACTAAGAAGGAGGTAACTGAGCCGAGTGCAGAGGATCTCCGTGAGTTCGAGGCCACCCTGAGACTCCATAGTGAATGCCAGGTCAGCCTGGACCAGAATGGGACTCTACCTCAAAAAACCACACACACACACACACACACAAAGAAGCTAACTGCTTCACCCATCATGTGCAATAGGAAGCTCAAAGATTCTCAGAGCCTTCCTGGCGTCTAGTCCTAACTTCCTCATGGGTCAGTTGAGGCCTTGGCGAGATGGGAGATGCTGGTGCAGATATGTGGCTGGTGGAGGAGAAGACGGAAGGTCTGCGGGCTCAGAGCTATGGGGTAGACTTAGAGTCTCCGGCTGGGGAAGGCTTCTATGAATTGGAGCTATCCAGGAAAGGGAACCACTAGTTCTCTCATTGGTCGCGTTAGACCAAGCCTGCACATTAACGCCTGCAGGCTGCCTGTCAAGCTGCCTCCAGCTTAGAGGAAGTCAAAAGAGCCATGCAGAAAACAAGAGGCTGGTGTGCCACATGGGCTCGTTCGTGATAAAAGTCACCCTTCTTAGCTTCCTTGTATCATTATGCCCGAATTGCCTTATTTATTTATTTATTTATTTATTTATTATTTATTTTTTTTTTGGTATACAGATTACTCCCTAATTTTTAATATTTATTTATTTATGTATTTTTGGTTTTTCAAGGTAGGGTCTCGCTCTAGCCCAGGCTGACCTGGAATGCACTATGGAGTCTCAGACTGGCCTTGAACCCACAGTGATCCTCCTACCTCTGCCTCCCAAGTGCTGGGATTCTTCAAGGAATGCACTATCAAGCCTGGCACTCCCTAGTTCTTGTCTAACCTTTTTCAACTTGCAGTGTCATTTGATTTTGCCATCCTTCAACATCCTTTATCTTTGCTTCCAAGCCGGGTCTCCTTGTCCCCATACTTCCGCCACTCCACGCCACGTACTGCCACAAAGTTCTTCATCCCAAAGCACAGCCACATTCTGTCCTTCCTTTTCAAGCCCCCACAGTGACTCCTTTGCCTGTTACTCTGAATCTCCATTTCCCCTTTTCTTGTTTAGGTCCCCAGAGGAACATGACTTGAAGGTCGTGACCTCAACTTGATATTTTTAGGAGTTTGATTGTGTCTGCTCAGTCAGGTTTTATTCACATAAGCCAAAGTCAAGAGCGCAGTGATATATACCGAAATAAACTTTTCTCTTTTTGCACAACTTTATGATTTTTTTAAATTAGCACATAGACACATTAATCAACTATAATATCTTACAACAATTTTTTCTCAAAAAATATTTCCATAATTAAGTGGACCTGTGCTAAGGATATATTTTTGGTGATAGGTAGAGTGCTTGCTTACCATGCATGAAGCTTTGGGTTGGATCCCTAGAACAGCATAAACCAGGCATGGTGGCATGCACTTGAAGTCTCAGCTCTTAGGAGGCAGAGGAGGGAAGATCATAAATTTAAGATCATCCTTAGCTATATGATGAGCTTAAGTGAACCCGGGATACATAATAAATAAATAATATAAAAATAAATGGACTTAACATATTTGTATAAAACTTATTTTCCCTTTCATTAAAGAAGATATATTTGGGCTAGAGAGATTGCTCAGTGGTGAAGGTGCTTGCCTCTGAAGCTATAGGACCAAGGTTCGATTCCCCAGTACCCATGTAAGCCAGATGCACAAGGTGACACATATGTCTGGAGTTTGTTTGCAATGGCTGAAAGCCCTGGCACACCCATTCTCTCTCTCTCTCTCTCTTGCCCGCCCTCCCTCTCCCTCCCTCTCTCTCTCTCCCTCTCTCTTGCTCTCTCTCTCTGCCTCTCAAACAAATAAATAAAAATAAAATATTAAAGGAGATATATTTAACAAATCCTCTTGGAACTCTGTTTACCTATTTTTCTTTTATTCACTTTATATTTCTTAGTGCTTACTGATTGTCAGTCTTCGATGAAGATGACCCAGGAAGTCACAATACAGTGTCTATGTTCCAAATATATACAGGTTAAGTCTCCCTTATCCAAAATGTGAAGGACCAAAAGCATTTCGGAATTCAGACTTGTCAATTTTGAACTGTCTAGATACATAATGATATATCTTGGGAGATACAACACAATTCTAATTGTAAAATTCACTTATGTTATACATATAAATAATTTTATTCAATGTTTTGTGTGTGATGCATGTGCATATATGATCATAATATGGAAGTGATGTGTGTGTATGTGTGTGTGAACAGGTATGTGTGCATATGGAGGCAAGAGCTAAACATCTAGTGTCTTCATCAATCACTTTCTACCTTATATTTTTTTGTTTATTTATATATTTGAGAGCAAGAGACAGAGAGAGAAAGAGGCAGATAGATAAAGAGAGAATGGGCACACCAGGGCCTCCAGCCACTGCAAACAAACTCCAGATGCATGTGCCCCCTTATGCATTTGGCTTATGTGGGATCTGGGGAATCGAACCTTGAACCAAGGTCCTTAGGCTTCACAGGCAAGTGCTTAACCACTAAGCCATCTCTCCAGCCCCTTTCTACCTTATTTTTTGAGAGTGGGACTCTCACTCAACCCAAAGCTCACAGACTTGGTTAGACTAGCTAGCCAGAAAACCCCAGCGATCCTGCTGTCTCTGCTTCCTCAGTGCTGGGATTACAGGCCTGTGATATCATGCTTGTTTTTTTTTTTTTTTCATGGGGGGGGCATGGATGCTGAGGATCTCATGCCCGTGTAGCAAGCATTTTACCTACCAAGCCAGCTTTCTAGCCCTTATAAAATATTTTAAATAATTTTATTTTAATTTTATCATCAGCAAATATAACTTACAGACTCATGTTGGTGTTCAAAAAGTTTAGGATTTGGGAGTATTCAGGAATTTCGATTTTCAGACTAGGAATATTCAACCTGTAATGGCTAAAATGAACATCCTGGCTTCACATACAAGATAAGTATTTCTTGACATCAGAAATAAAGCAGAGAGATGGCTTAGTAGTTAAGGCATTTGTCTGGAAAGCCAAAGGATCTCAGTTCAATTCTCCAGTACCCACATAAGCCAGCTGTACAAGGGGGCGCATGCATCTGGAGTTCTTTTGCAGTGGCTTGAGGCTCTGGCGCACCCATTCTTTCTCCCTCTCTCTTCCTGTCAAACAAATAAATAAATAAATAATATTTTTAGAAAATAAAAATTTTTTAAATGTTCTAAAAAAATAAGAAATAAAGCAGAAAATAAATTTGCGAGGAGGGCTGAAACCATGTATCTCTTGAGCACTATTGAAGAACAGAAGGGTATAGAGAGTGGCAGGAACAGCTAGTGCTGTTTGTGAGAGAGGGGTGTCACCAGGCCATATAGCCTGAGTCCAGAACCAAGGTTAGCCATTTCATGGCCCCCATAAAAAAGGGATTGAACGAAGCTGCTGAGAATCGTGGCCTGTATCTATGTCATTGTAGAAAGTTGCAAGCTGAAGGGAGCTGTTACGATTTGAACCTGGAAGCTCATGTTTTGAATGTTTGGTTCCCAACTGGTGGCACTGTCTGGGGATGTCCTGGCAACTTTGAGAGGCGACATGGTTACTGTAGGAGGACCTTGCAAAGTGTGATCCAACCACTGCTTCCGGTCATACTCCGCTTCCTGGTTTGCCAAGATGTCAACACATGCTGCCTATGCCATGAACCAAGCTGATCTGTCATTGCTTCTGCTGTTGTTACTTTCTTGTTGCTGGAAGAAACACCAACCACAAGCAGATTGTTTACTTTGCCTTACAGACTCGAGGGGGAGTTCCCTGATGTCAGGGGGAAACTGGTAAAGTAGTGACTGGACATCACATTCTTGCCAGCACCAGGTGGATACCGGCAGCAGAACAGTGAGACAAACTCTAACAAAGTGTAGCTGGTTTTTTTTTTTTTCAACACTCCCAAGACTACCCCACATTTCCTCTGGCATGACTTTACCTCCCAAACTCCCATCACCTGGGAACCAAGCATTCAGAAAACAGGAGTTAATGGGGAACACCTAATTCAAACTACCATGCCTTTCCAGCCATGCAGAAAAGCCCTTGATGAGCCGACATAAAATCTTTTCTTCCTCAAGTTGTTTCTATCAGGTCTTGTGGTCACAGTGACTAAAAAGTAACCCCAGGAACTTCCAGGCAATCTTCTGGGTGTGCAGTTCTTCTGGAAAGAGGCAAACACTCAGTGAGATGGTGATGTTTGAGCAGACTTGAAAGAGATGAGGAAATTGGCCTGGTGGAGATCTGGGGAGGTATCCTGTGCTGAAGAGCAGCAAATGCAGAAGCTTTAGGCAGGAGCAACCCCACCCCCATTATGTTAAAGAACAAGCAAAGACGCCCTTGAGGCTGGAGCTTAATGAAGAGAGAATGAGTATCCAAAGTCAGACATACAGAGAAGGAGCCGGGTCCTTCCAGGCTGCTGTGAAGGCTGGGGTTTGGGCTCTGAGTGAGATGAGAAGATTCAGAAGGATTCTGGGCAGGGGAGTGATATGATCTTCCATCTTAAACATTCTACTTGTTGCTCTTTTGAGAATAGACCTGTGAGGGAGTGTTAAAAAGAGATGCTATTGCAGTGATCCAAGCAGCAGGATGGTGGCTGATCACATTATGGAAAATAGGAGGGTGGCTCACTTTACTATGATGCCCAGTGGTGGTGAAAGGTGAGAGGTTGAAGGATTCTGAATATAGATGGCAAGTAAGATTCACATGTGGATTGAATGTGAGATGCGCTGCATGTCCTAAGTGCTGGCATGCCTTCATCACTTCCTGAAGAATGTTGAAGATGCCCAGGAAATTCTTCCTCTCTGCTGTTCCCTTTCCTGCATGCTATATTCAGTTGCTTATTTCTCTTTCATGAAAAAAGTTTTCTTGAATAAATTGCAAGAATTAGATGGGGGCATATATTTTCAAATGTAAAGCTCTATAGAACCTGATTTAAAAAAAAAAAAAAAGCTCAAGCTTTACAGGGTATATAAAATGAAAATCCAAAGCCTTTCTCCCTCTTTTCCTACTTTTACAGTTCAGTTATCACCACTGTCATGCAGAAAAATGCAATGCATCTAGAACATCTATGTAGTATACTCTAGCTTTTTAAAAATATATACTTTTTATTCATTTATCTATTAGAGGCAGAGAGAGAATGGGTGTACCAGGGTCTCTAGCCACTGCAAACAAACTCCAGACCTTTGTGCATCTGGCTTATGTGAGACCTGGAGAATCAAACCTGGATCCTTAGGCTTCATAGGCAAGTGCCTTAACCACTAAGCCATCTCTCCAGCCCTATACTCTGGTTTTTACACAAATGTGATCATGTAACTATCATTCCTTCTTATTTTTTCTCTTACTTAAGTATGTATGTGTTATGGTTTGAATAGGAAATGTCCCCCACAGATTCATATGTTGAATGCTTGATCCCCAGTGTGTAGTGATATTTTTGGAGGCAATCAAAATTTTAGGAAGTACAGTTTAGCTGGAGGAATTAAGTCACTAGGGGCCATGGCTTGGAAGAGTTTACCTAGACCAGGTCTTTGTCTAACTCTGGGCTTCCTGGCCACCATAAAGTGAAGAAACTCCTCTGCCACATATTGCTGCAGCCATTCTGTCCTAATACATGGGGATGAGGCAGCCATGGGCTGAGCCCTGTGAAACTCTGAACCCAGTAAGTCTGTCCTCCACTGCATTGTTTCTGTCAATTATCATATAAGAAAAATGTCCAACATAGACATTAACTTGAACATGACTCAAATCAACATTTGCAAACTTACACGATCCTCTTTCATGGTTACATCACATCACACTCTATGACTACATTGTTGAATTAATTAGTCTGCCCTTATTGAAGGACATTTTCAAGGTTTACACAGACATGTTTTAAGTAGCAGTAGCTAAAAAGCAAATACACACATAAGCATTTAGTCTCTGTTCAGCACAGTTCTAAATAACTTTTCTTTTCCTTTTTCTTTTTCATTTTTTTTTTTTTTTGAAGTAGGGTTTCACTCTAGCCCAGGCTGACCTGGAATTCACTCTGTATTCTCAGGGTGGTCTCAAACTCACAGCAATCCTCCTACCTCTGCCTCCCAAGTGCTGGGATTAAAAGCGTGGCTCAATAACTCATTATTTTCTCACAACTTTTCAGTGAACACAGACTTATTATCCCAAGTTTGCAGATAAAGACACAGGGACACAGAGAAATCAAGTAGATAGTTAAAGGTCACACAGCTGACAAGATCCAGCCCATCCTCAGCAACTTTCCTATGTTTATACATTGTAGAATAAAATTCTGGAAGCAAAATTACTGCATGTATCTTACAGTTCAGTTTTTTTTTTAATTTTAAATTTAAATTTTGATGAAAATTCTCCCTTATCCAAAATGTGAAGGACCAAAAGCATTTCGGAATTCAGACTTGTCAATTTTGAACTGTCTAGATACATAATGATATATCTTGGGAGATACAACACAATTCTAATTGTAAAATTCACTTATGTTATACATATAAATAATTTTATTCAATGTTTTGTGTGTGATGCATGTGCATATATGATCATAATATGGAAGTGATGTGTGTGTATGTGTGTGTGAACAGGTATGTGTGCATATGGAGGCAAGAGCTAAACATCTAGTGTCTTCATCAATCACTTTCTACCTTATATTTTTTTGTTTATTTATATATTTGAGAGCAAGAGACAGAGAGAGAAAGAGGCAGATAGATAAAGAGAGAATGGGCACACCAGGGCCTCCAGCCACTGCAAACAAACTCCAGATGCATGTGCCCCCTTATGCATTTGGCTTATGTGGGATCTGGGGAATCGAACCTTGAACCAAGGTCCTTAGGCTTCACAGGCAAGTGCTTAACCACTAAGCCATCTCTCCAGCCCCTTTCTACCTTATTTTTTGAGAGTGGGACTCTCACTCAACCCAAAGCTCACAGACTTGGTTAGACTAGCTAGCCAGAAAACCCCAGCGATCCTGCTGTCTCTGCTTCCTCAGTGCTGGGATTACAGGCCTGTGATATCATGCTTGTTTTTTTTTTTTTTTTCATGGGGGGGGCATGGATGCTGAGGATCTCATGCCCGTGTAGCAAGCATTTTACCTACCAAGCCAGCTTTCTAGCCCTTATAAAATATTTTAAATAATTTTATTTTAATTTTATCATCAGCAAATATAACTTACAGACTCATGTTGGTGTTCAAAAAGTTTAGGATTTGGGGAGTATTCAGGAATTTCGATTTTCAGACTAGGAATATTCAACCTGTAATGGCTAAAATGAACATCCTGGCTTCACATACAAGATAAGTATTTCTTGACATCAGAAATAAAGCAGAGAGATGGCTTAGTAGTTAAGGCATTTGTCTGGAAAGCCAAAGGATCTCAGTTCAATTCTCCAGTACCCACATAAGCCAGCTGTACAAGGGGGCGCATGCATCTGGAGTTCTTTTGCAGTGGCTTGAGGCTCTGGCGCACCCATTCTTTCTCCCTCTCTCTTCCTGTCAAACAAATAAATAAATAAATAATATTTTTAGAAAATAAAAATTTTTTAAATGTTCTAAAAAAATAAGAAATAAAGCAGAAAATAAATTTGCGAGGAGGGCTGAAACCATGTATCTCTTGAGCACTATTGAAGAACAGAAGGGTATAGAGAGTGGCAGGAACAGCTAGTGCTGTTTGTGAGAGAGGGGTGTCACCAGGCCATATAGCCTGAGTCCAGAACCAAGGTTAGCCATTTCATGGCCCCCATAAAAAAGGGATTGAACGAAGCTGCTGAGAATCGTGGCCTGTATCTATGTCATTGTAGAAAGTTGCAAGCTGAAGGGAGCTGTTACGATTTGAACCTGGAAGCTCATGTTTTGAATGTTTGGTTCCCAACTGGTGGCACTGTCTGGGGATGTCCTGGCAACTTTGAGAGGCGACATGGTTACTGTAGGAGGACCTTGCAAAGTGTGATCCAACCACTGCTTCCGGTCATACTCCGCTTCCTGGTTTGCCAAGATGTCAACACATGCTGCCTATGCCATGAACCAAGCTGATCTGTCATTGCTTCTGCTGTTGTTACTTTCTTGTTGCTGGAAGAAACACCAACCACAAGCAGATTGTTTACTTTGCCTTACAGACTCGAGGGGGAGTTCCCTGATGTCAGGGGGAAACTGGTAAAGTAGTGACTGGACATCACATTCTTGCCAGCACCAGGTGGATACCAGCAGCAGAACAGTGAGACAAACTCTAACAAAGTGTAGCTGGTTTTTTTTTTTTCAACACTCCCAAGACTACCCCACATTTCCTCTGGCATGGCTTTACCTCCCAAACTCCCATCACCTGGGAACCAAGCATTCAGAAAACAGGAGTTAATGGGGAACACCTAATTCAAACTACCATGCCTTTCCAGCCATGCAGAAAAGCCCTTGATGAGCCGACATAAAATCTTTTCTTCCTCAAGTTGTTTCTATCAGGTCTTGTGGTCACAGTGACTAAAAAGTAACCCCAGGAACTTCCAGGCAATCTTCTGGGTGTGCAGTTCTTCTGGAAAGAGGCAAACACTCAGTGAGATGGTGATGTTTGAGCAGACTTGAAAGAGATGAGGAAATTGGCCTGGTGGAGATCTGGGGAGGTATCCTGTGCTGAAGAGCAGCAAATGCAGAAGCTTTAGGCAGGAGCAACCCCACCCCCATTATGTTAAAGAACAAGCAAAGACGCCCTTGAGGCTGGAGCTTAATGAAGAGAGAATGAGTATCCAAAGTCAGACATACAGAGAAGGAGCCGGGTCCTTCCAGGCTGCTGTGAAGGCTGGGGTTTGGGCTCTGAGTGAGATGAGAAGATTCAGAAGGATTCTGGGCAGGGGAGTGATATGATCTTCCATCTTAAACATTCTACTTGTTGCTCTTTTGAGAATAGACCTGTGAGGGAGTGTTAAAAAGAGATGCTATTGCAGTGATCCAAGCAGCAGGATGGTGGCTGATCACATTATGGAAAATAGGAGGGTGGCTCACTTTACTATGATGCCCAGTGGTGGTGAAAGGTGAGAGGTTGAAGGATTCTGAATATAGATGGCAAGTAAGATTCACATGTGGATTGAATGTGAGATGCGCTGCATGTCCTAAGTGCTGGCATGCCTTCATCACTTCCTGAAGAATGTTGAAGATGCCCAGGAAATTCTTCCTCTCTGCTGTTCCCTTTCCTGCATGCTATATTCAGTTGCTTATTTCTCTTTCATGAAAAAAGTTTTCTTGAATAAATTGCAAGAATTAGATGGGGGCATATATTTTCAAATGTAAAGCTCTATAGAACCTGATTTAAAAAAAAAAAAAAGCTCAAGCTTTACAGGGTATATAAAATGAAAATCCAAAGCCTTTCTCCCTCTTTTCCTACTTTTACAGTTCAGTTATCACCACTGTCATGCAGAAAAATGCAATGCATCTAGAACATCTATGTAGTATACTCTAGCTTTTTAAAAATATATACTTTTTATTCATTTATCTATTAGAGGCAGAGAGAGAATGGGTGTACCAGGGTCTCTAGCCACTGCAAACAAACTCCAGACCTTTGTGCATCTGGCTTATGTGAGACCTGGAGAATCAAACCTGGATCCTTAGGCTTCATAGGCAAGTGCCTTAACCACTAAGCCATCTCTCCAGCCCTATACTCCGGTTTTTACACAAATGTGATCATGTAACTATCATTCCTTCTTATTTTTTTCTCTTACTTAAGTATGTATGTGTTATGGTTTGAATAGGAAATGTCCCCCACAGATTCATATGTTGAATGCTTGATCCCCAGTGTGTAGTGATATTTTTGGAGGCAATCAAAATTTTAGGAAGTACAGTTTAGCTGGAGGAATTAAGTCACTAGGGGCCATGGCTTGGAAGAGTTTACCTAGACCAGGTCTTTGTCTAACTCTGGGCTTCCTGGCCACCATAAAGTGAAGAAACTCCTCTGCCACATATTGCTGCAGCCATTCTGTCCTAATACATGGGGATGAGGCAGCCATGGGCTGAGCCCTGTGAAACTCTGAACCCAGTAAGTCTGTCCTCCACTGCATTGTTTCTGTCAATTATCATATAAGAAAAATGTCCAACATAGACATTAACTTGAACATGACTCAAATCAACATTTGCAAACTTACACGATCCTCTTTCATGGTTACATCACATCACACTCTATGACTACATTGTTGAATTAATTAGTCTGCCCTTATTGAAGGACATTTTCAAGGTTTACACAGACATGTTTTAAGTAGCAGTAGCTAAAAAGCAAATACACACATAAGCATTTAGTCTCTGTTCAGCACAGTTCTAAATAACTTTTCTTTTCCTTTTTCTTTTTCATTTTTTTTTTTTTTTTTTGAAGTAGGGTTTCACTCTAGCCCAGGCTGACCTGGAATTCACTCTGTATTCTCAGGGTGGTCTCAAACTCACAGCAATCCTCCTACCTCTGCCTCCCAAGTGCTGGGATTAAAAGCGTGGCTCAATAACTCATTATTTTCTCACAACTTTTCAGTGAACACAGACTTATTATCCCAAGTTTGCAGATAAAGACACAGGGACACAGAGAAATCAAGTAGATAGTTAAAGGTCACACAGCTGACAAGATCCAGCCCATCCTCAGCAACTTTCCTATGTTTATACATTGTAGAATAAAATTCTGGAAGCAAAATTACTGCATGTATCTTACAGTTCAGTTTTTTTTTTTAATTTTAAATTTAAATTTTGATGAAAATTCTCACATTGCCTGCCACAGAGTTGTTATCAACTCATCATGGGTCACCCAGGAGAGAAGACTTTGCACATGTTCTTAATAAAACTGCACACAATCAAATGTTTTCATCTCTGCAAGCTGACAGATGCAGGATGGTGTCTCATCTTGGTTTTGATTTCCATGTTGTTAATTCTGAGAGAAACTGAGCATTTCCTTGTGTTATAAATTTGTTCCCTCTGTGTGTGTGTGTGTGCATGTGTGTGTGTGTGTGTGTATAAGAGAGAGAGAGAGAGAGAGAACTTCCTGTTATTAGTTTTATTTTGCTTATTTGGACGGTGCTTATATATTTTCTTTTAAATTAATTCATATAATTTTTTTAAATTAATTCATCTGTACATATTAATGAGATCATGTCTTTTCCATGTATCTTCTACAGTGTCTCTATTTTTTCATTAGCATTCTTCTGTCCTGTGGTGGTTTGATTCAGGTGTCCCCCATAAACTTACATGTTCTGAATGCTAGGTTCCCAGCTGATGGAGGGAGTGTATTGTTGGGGACAGGCTTATGGGTATTATAGCCAGTTTCCCCATGCCAGTGTTTGGCATGCTCTCCTGTTGCTATTGTCCACCTTATGTTGGCCAGGGGGTGATGTCCACCCTCTGCTCATGCTGTCATTTTCCCTGCCATTGTGGAGCTTTCCCTCAAGCCTATAAGCCAAAATAAACCTCTTTTTTCACATAAGCTGCTCCTGGTTGGGTGATTTCTACCAGCAATGCAACCCTGACTGCAACATGTCCATTTGGATTTTTCCTACATTAAAAATTAACAAATTTATCATATTTTTATTTCAGAATTTCTGTTCTTCCTGAGTCACTTCGTAAGAATTTCAAAGACCTTCTTTGCCCTGTATAAGGGTACAGTGAAATAAAATGGTAACCTCAATCTAATTTCCAAAATAACATTATTCTAGCCTCCTGTGTTTTGAATACTTGGTTCCCAGTTGGTGGAGTTTTGAAAAGTGTTAGAGTCTTTGAAAGATTGAGCTTTGCTGGAGGAGGTGTGTTACCAGAGGTGGACCTTAAGGTTTATTAACCCAGATTGTCAGGAACGCTATCCAGCCCACAGAGACTACTTCCAGCCAGGTATGTGACAGCTTCCTGTCCACGCCACGCTTTTCCCACCGTGATGGAGCTTCCCTTTGAGCGTGTAAGCCAAGATAAACCTTCTCCTCCCATCAGCTGCTTTTGGTTGGTGTTTTGTCCCAGCAATGAGACACTGACTACCACAGAATCCCTAGAGGGAGACTCTTAAGAGGTTGATGCATGACATTGTAAGGGCGAAGTAAGTCTCTGTTGCAATGCAGACCAAAGGAAGTTGGAGATATCAGGAAGGCAGAGCACCTGAGCAGTAGAACTGCAGGCAATCAGCGGAATCAGCCCGACAAAGAGGCCATATGGTGGGCTGAAGGTCACTGAGAAATCAAGCTGAAGATGAGCCGCAAGCTCCTCCTTGTTGACTAGCTGTCCTGCTGCTGGAAAGAGCTATGCAGCCTGTTGGGGGAGAAAAGTCACCAATGGTCTTAGCCAGCAGTGGACCCTGAAAGCTTTATGCTGAACTAGCCAGGCTAAATGTGCTAGCGGATGCAATGGTGGCATGCCTGTTATGGGAGAAGCCAACTACTCTCTGATTGAATTTGAGGACCACCACATGGAAGGGAATTCATGCCTGCTACTAAAAGCCTATGGCTAGGGAGGTTATAAACCCTAGTGAGGAAATTCTACTGCTGTCTGGCTAAATGAATATATTATTCCCACCAAATTGCCCCTAAATACTTACGTTGATACTCATATATTAATGCTAGCCTCACTTTTAGTTAGAGTAGACCACTGGGGTGATTCAAATATCCTCAAAGTGCTGAGAAGTGTCAGCGGAGTGTTCAGCACTAAGTGAGACATCTCTATCACACCCTCCAAGGCTCAGGAACCACTGTAGAAGAAGCGGTGGAAGAAAGTAAGAGAAAGTAAGGGGAGGAGTGCTTTACAATACTGTCTTCCGGACACAAAAGTGGCCGTGGCATTCATGACCTCACAGTTCTGATGCTACCTACACAAGGCCTGCATAACAGAAGGGAGGAATAATGATTACAAAATAGAACAAGAACTAGTTGGAAAAAAAAGAAAAGATTCCGAGGAGGAGAGAAGCAGAGGGGGAAGAGGAGGTTGTGGGAGGGGATTATGATCATGGTATATTGTGTATATACATAGAGGTTGTCCATAAAAAGATTTAAAAAAAAAAAGAGGATATGGGGATGCAGTTGGCAATGCCATGGACAGAAATGAGAGAATAACTTTTGGAGGTAGAGGCCAATGAAACCGAGATACCTTCTGGTGTAGACACAGCTATCCTTTCCTGGAGTCATCTCCACCTCATTCCATCAGCCTTGAACTGCTCGTAGTCTATTAAGTGCACAGTGCACCCTGTTTGTTCAGCCCATTTTCTTTTCCTGTACTGCCACCTCCCCTCCCTTTCTATATGTCTCACTAGTCTTCCTCCAGACACAGCTTACACCTCAGCCTTCCCTGTGGCATCAGTGCACACCTCTCCAAGGAGAGGCAGGTATTTTGTACTCTGTGTTCCAACAGCACTCTCTATATAATGCCTTCGCTCTTATAGTAATTCTCTTCCCATGTCTGCCTCTCCTACTAGCCAATGGGTTTCTCAGAGCTAGGAAGTATATTCAGTTAGCTCTCATCAGAGTATAAGGTAGGCTATGATGGTTTGAATGTGAATGTAGGACCCCCCAGAGCCTAAGGGATTTTTTAAATTATTATTATAAAAGCTAAGCATCCTACTTAAGTCTCCAGCAGTCTGCTGGAGGAGGTGTCACTGGGTAACATCCTGTAGTCCAGCCCTAAGGTCTACTCAGAGCCAGTGTTGAGCTCTGGCTGTTGGCGTTTGCTGCCTGTTTGGTTGTGTCTCTCTACTTTCATGTTGGAGTGAGGCAGCTTCTTCCACCATGAGAGAACTTTCCCTGGATCCTGTAAGCCTGAAACGCACCATTTCCTCCCATAAGCTCCTTCTGGTCAGGTGTTTGTCCCGGCAATGAGAAAGTAACTGCGACATGGCCTATACACATCGTGTGGTTCGCTAGTATATGGTAGATGGATGAATGAATCAACGAATAACAGAATGACTGAGCCCATGCTGTGGATACAAATGTCCTCTTCTGTTAGCTGACAAAAACAAGGAGAGAGCCTTCATATGGGCTGGGTAACCCCAATGATGGAGAGTGAGATATTCTTGGGATAGATAGCCAGATATGCCACTATGAAGTCTCACATTCCTAAACAAGCATCTCTTTTTTTAAAAAAAATATTTTATTTATGTATGTATTTCACAAACAGAGAGAAACAGACACAGAGAGACTGAGAGAGAGAAAGAGAGAGAGAGAGAGAGAGACTGGGCACCCCAGGGCCTCCAGCTGCTGCAAACGAACTCCAGATGCATGTGCCACTCAAGAGCATCTGGCTTTATGTGGGCCCTGGAGAATTGAACCCAGGTTGTTAGGCTTTGCAGGCAAGCACCTTAATCACTGAGCTGTCTCTTCGCGCCCTAAACAAGCATTCTTAACCACTGAGAGGTCTCTCCATGCCCCAAATAAGCATCCTTAACTGCTAAGCTGAGTTTCACATTCTCCACGAGTCCCTCGCACCATATCTTGCCTAATAAATACGATGGCTCCCACTAGCCACACACAATGTGAATGAACAAGTGCGTGGATGAGCACGTGGAAGCCAATTCCATCCAACGCACCTCATGTTTCCTACATCCAGATGTCTGCAGTTATGTGGCCTCATTCCTGCTGTCTATTCCCAAGGCAGACCTAACTCCTCTGGTCTGTCTGGTCACATAGCTAGAGGATTCCGGTGGGACGGCCACTTCTCCCTGTCCTTCCCCCACTCCACGGACCACCAGGCTGAACCACGCATGCAAATATTCCAGAGTCCCTGCCTTCCTCCCTCACTTGTCCACCCTGGTCATTGTGTTCAGTTTTCCCAGCCAGAGAAGAGCCAGTGAAGAAATGATCTATTCTTTAAACTTCCTTCCCTCTTTTCTCTCTCCTTCCTTTTCTCCTTCCCTCTCTCTCTCTTTCTCTCTCTCTCACTTTTTCTTTCCATTCTCCTTTCCTTGTTCTTTGTTCATTCTTTTGCATGTGCATGTGATATGCACGTGTGCGTTTGTGTTCATGTGTAGGAGGGTGCACATATGTGTGTATGAGTGCACATGCACATGTGTGAATAGAGGCCAGAGGTTGATGGCAGGTATCTTCTTCAATCGCTCAACACCTTATCTATTTACTTTTTTATTTTTTAAGATTTAGAGCGACTTTATCAGATTATGAGAAGGGAAGAGAAGAAAGTGTAGAGACCTCCTGTCATGTGGAGGGCAGGAGGGGGTCGAGAGCCCATGTGGGAGGAAGGGGGAGGTCTCCCCTCATCTCAGTCCAGGCCAAGATGAGGGAAGCTTATTAGAACCTGGAAATTCAGGAGCCGACCCAGGGAGCCTTGCCCTCCCCTGGTAAACATAGGTATCCACCTTTTTTTTTTTTTTTTTTTTTTTTTTTTTTCAAGCTCTGGGCTCACTGAATCAGCTAAACTAGCTGGTTCTCTGCCAGGTATGCGCCAACATGCCCGGCATTTTTACGTGAGTCCTGGCGATCCAAACTCAGGTCCACCTGCCTGTTTGGTAAACACTTTACCCACTGAGCCATCTTCCCAGCACAAGGATTCCTTCTTGAGACTCAGATCTCATCCTCCAAACCTCGTGCTTGTCCTCAAGAAGGATGGCTTCTGTGACTGACTGGCTTGTATCTTGACTCACATCTTTCCTTCCTCTGCCTAAACATGGCTTGATCTGAAAACAGACACTCTTACCCAGCACCTGCCCCAGACCACTTCCTAATGACACAGCCTGCTCTCCTGTCAGCCCAGCTCACCGTGGTGGCCTTGTTCCCAACGGGCTTGTCGTCCCCCGGCCCCTCTGCTCCTTCATCACCCCTGATTTCTTTTTATTCATTTTTAAAATAGTTTTTGTTGGTGGTGGTTTTTTTGAAATTTTATTATTTATTTTATTTTTTGGTTTCTCGAGGTAGGGTCTCACTCTAGCCCAGGCTGACTTGAAATTCACTATGTATTCTCAGGGCGGCCTTGAACTCACGGCGATCCTCCTACCTCTGCCTCCCGAGTGCTGGGATTAAAGGTGTGTGCCACCACGCCTAGCTAATATTATTATTTATTTATTTGATAAAGAGAGAGAGAGAATGAGTGCGCCAGGGCCTCTAATCACTGCAAATGAACTCCAGACGCGTGTGCCCCCTTGTGCATCTGGCTTACGTGGGTCCTGGGGAATCGAACCTGGGTCCTTTGGTTTTGCAGGCAAATGCCTTAACCGCTAAGCCATCCCTCCAGCCCGCTGATTTCTTTAATGTGGTACTTGCTCCACTTCTCTGAAACCTACCAGAGCAAATTACTCAGGACTCGAGTCATACTAGGCACAATAAATATTTGTCACTCACTGTGATGGTTTGAATATGTTGCTTATTAAGATTGAGCTTGAACCTGAGTCACCAGTGGGCGGAGTCCAGCAGGGGAAGAGGTACGTCACTGGAGGTGGATCTTAAGTCGAGCCCTGAGGTATGTAAAGAGACCATTGAGCTTTGGCTGTTAGTGTCTCCTGGCTGTTTGGTGATGTCTCTCTCCTTGGATCTATTGGAAGTGAGCCATCTCTTGCTGCAACTGATGGTGCTTCCCCTGCACTTTGTAAGCTTGAAATAAACCCTTTCCCCCTATAAGCTGGCTGGGTGTTTGCCCAGCAACAGGAAGGTCACTGCAACACTTACATTGGAGCAGGTGTCCTGGCATGGACTAATATGACCTGTCTTAGAAAACTAACTTCCAGGACAAGCTATTCTTGTTCCTTTCTCAGACTGGATGGAGGATGGGAGATTGGACAATGCTCTACTCTGACCTCCCTATTAAGGAAAGGAGTGAAATTTTCCTAGTTCAAAAATCATCCCATTTTCAGAGTTTTCATATTGAGCTTTCAGAGTAATAACATTTCACAATAGTTTTCAGAGTAATAACTAATTTTCACTCTTTCTGTTCTAGAAAACATGAACCATGTGATATCATTTAGCCACAGTCGCTGGTTTCTTTCTTTTTACTTGTCCCTAGGTTCAGGTTGACAGTAGTCAGAGAGTGGACAGACACAAGTAAAGCTAGCTGAATACATCTGTGGTGGTTTGAACATAAAATGTCCCCTGTAGATGCATGTGTTTGTGATTAAGCCTTATACTTAATCCCCAGCTGGTGGCGCTCTTTGGGGAAGTTTGTAGCATTTTTGAGATGGAGCCTTGTTGGAGGAAGTATGTCACTGTGGGCAGGACTTGATAGTTATTAGTCTAGCCCCACTGGGTGTGCTGGCTGTTGGTTAGCTTACTCTCTCTACTTCCTCCCTGCTGCTGTGGAGATGTGATGCCTGGGTGTCTTCTCCTGCCATGCTTCCCACTCCTCCTACCACCCCTGCCAATATGAAACTTCCCTTCAAAACTGTATGCTTAGACGGGCGTGGTGACGCACGCCTTTAATCCCAGCACTCGGGAGGCAGAGGTAGGAGGATCACCATGAGTTCAAGGCCACCCTGAGACTAAATAGTGAATTCCAGGTCAGGCTGGGCTGCACAGTGAAACCCTACCTCAAAAAACAAACAAACAAAAAAAAAACTGTAAGCCAGAAATAAACCCTTTCCTTCCACAAGCTGCTTCTGCTTGGATGTTTTGTCCCAGCAACAAGGAGAGACCAGCTACATCATCTTTCAGAAATGCACATTCACTAGTTGAAAGATAATGGACCATCAACTAATAGCGAAGTCTGTTCCTTTCCAAGTACCTGCATTGTCTGGCAAGCACTGCTTTCCTCAAGGGTAAAATAAATAACTAAATACAACATTTAAGGATATGGGGAAGAATAGTAAATAGTTGGTACGCAGCTTTCACAGCACAACAGAAAGCAATAACCATGATACCAAAAGCCAGAATTGCTAGGCATGGGTCAAGCACGGAGCCCACAATGATTCTCCGATATCAAAAAAAAAAAAAAAAAAAAAAAAAAAAAAAAATTAAAAGCTGGGGCTGGTGGCGCGTGCCTTTAATCCCAGCAGAGGTAGGAGGATCACCGAGAGTTCAAGGGCACCCTGAGACTTACAGAGTGAATTCCAGGTCAGCCTGAGCTAGAGTGAGACCCTGCCTTGAAAACACCAAAAATAAGTAATTAATTAATGCAAAAAAAACCCAAATAAATAAAAACTCCCTTTCAAGCCAAAGCAAACTACCTACCCTGCAAACACTCTCTTGAACCAGAGGCTAATGTGCTCATGGATGCAATAGCCCCTTCTCTTTTCATGTGAGCATTTTAGAGAAAGCCCAGCCGAGGAGTGAGTCAAGGATTAAGTGTCATGTTAAACAATGCCTCCGAACCATAATGCAACCTCACTCCCGAAATGTGAAGTGTTTTCTGCGGCCCTGAGCACACCTGGGTGTTTGGCTGCTAACAGAATGAATCTGTGATTTTTCTTTTCCCTTCCCTTCTTCTTGTTTTCTGCCTTGGCCGAGTGCTTGCAAGTCAGTTGAACTCACCCCTCTTTTCAGCTTTGTTTCTGGGCCTGGTATTTGTTTGTGCTTTATCTGCCCCAACTCTTAATAAAAAGAGTAAACCAGTCTGCCTGTGAGTGTATTGACTGCGGCAAGAATGCAGGATTGTGTTGCAAAGAAGCTGAGGCCTGTAATGTTATCACTCAGCAGGACTGGGTCCCATCAGAAGGCACATGGTGTGCCATGACGTAGCCGGGTCTCCACCACAAAAGCAGACTTTTCTCTGTGAATTAGACAAACCACACAAAGGGCAACAATAGCTAGCATAAACACCATTTAATACCATTCATAGGCTATTGAAGAGATGGGCGTTGACGAAGAATTGCAGCAAAGCCCGGACATTGTAGTCGGATGAAAAGAGGCCTACTGAACAGGAAGCATCCTATGAGCAGGCTGACAGCAGCCATATAACAGCGGGATTGTGGGCTGGCATTTACCCCAAGGGTCTTTACAGTCAGAAAAATAAAGAGAAATTAAAGCATAAGGAGTCCTCTTTGTGGACACTTAGGGCTCATGAAGCAACACAAGAAGCTATACAATTGTCTTTTCAAGACTCCTCTGTCCTTTAGATCATTATGAAAAGGAAACATTTGGGGTGTGCTTGCTTATAAGGTCCTGTGTCGCCCTTTGGGAAAACTCATCTCCAGAAATGGAGGACATTTTCACAGCAAAGTGAATGGTTTTAAAAAGCTCCGGCCTTGTTCTAAAACAGGAAGTGTTAACTTCAGCTGTATTAGTTAAGCTCTTCCAGAGTTCTGGCAGTTTCTTCTGAGGACCCAAGGTATCCCAGGCAGGATACCCTTCCTTCGTCATCAGGTGTATAAAGAAGACAATTAAATAAGCCTTTCAAAATACAACAGCTATCCTTCCTTGTAGTAAAAACAAATTTGTGGGGACATAGATCAAGTGGCAATTTGCATTTCTTTAGCTATAAAGCAAAGCTTTAATGGTTATTCTTTGATGTGTACTGATCATGTTTCTAAAGGCATAATGAGTAAACAAAATGTATTAAGGAAGATTAGTAAGGAAAGCACAGGGAGATCTTACAATAGGGAATGAATTCTACAACATTCTAAAATATTACTTTTCTAAGGAAGAGGAAATGAAAACCAGGGAGTTTAGTCCCAGTCACATAACTAGCAAGAGTAGATCAAGTTAGACCCAGTCACCTCATTCCCTGTCCATGCCTTTCTATTATTTTTGAATATAGAAATATTTTTACTATAAATATAGAAATAATTACTTTCCGTAAAAACAGAAAGAAGAGGTAGGAGGAACACTGTGAGTTCAAGGCCCAGCCTGAAACTACATAGTGAATTCCAGGTCAGCCTGGGTTAGAGTGAGACCCTACCTCAAAAAAAAAAAAAAAAAACTGAAAGAAAGAAGAAAACTGGTTATTTTGCCATTTAACCTTGCATATCCAACTTCTCTGCATCTCAATTTTGCTAACTGTATTAGGGGCTCCGCTGTTTTAAGGGCTTTTGAGAAAGGTTGAACAAGTGAGTGACTGTGAGTGTTCGCTCTCATTCTTGATTGTTTACACAGGAGCAGAGATAAGGATTTTAAGACAAATGGTCTCAGAGAGTTCTGCAGCCACAGAGAACCCGTGGGTCATTGGAGATCAACAGCCCCTATGTCAGGGGAGGGGCTTGGATACCAAAGAGATTTGGGTTGGTCAGAAGCCCACACTGATGGTGTCAACTTCTCAGGTTTTACAGTGAAGCATAACTCCTTTTCAGAGAGGTGATGACCCTGTCCCTGTAGGGTCTTCCTAAGTATCCAATAAGAGCAAGGGAACCGCCTACTGTCACAAACCGTCTTTTATGAGTCGAGGAAGGAGAAGTTGAGTGTCTACCTGGTGCCATACCTTCCCTCTAAATGCTCTTCTCTTCAGAGCGGTGGTTTTGTAGTCTTATAGGTCTCAAGGCTGGTAGGGAGGGGGCAGAAAAGTGTATTTCTGAAAATCACTCTCCTCAGGTGATTCTTGGGTACGCAATTAAAGATTATAATCAGAGAAAAACATAGATGAAAAGTGTAGAAGCGTATAGATGCCTTCTGTGGTGGTTTGAATGCAAAACTGTCCCCCATAGCCTCACGTGTTTGTGATTAAGCCTCGTGCCTAATCCCCAGCTGGTGGAGCCTTGGGGTGGTGGAGCCTTGCTGAAGGAGGTGTATTGCCGGGGATGTCCTTGGGGTGTTACAGCTTAAGCCCTGCTTGCCAAACTAAGCAAACTCACTCCCTGTACTTTCTGCCTGCTGCTGTGGAGATGTGATGCCCAGCTGTCTACTCCTGCCATGCTTTCACTACTGTGATGAAACCTCCCCTTGAAACGGTAAGCCAGAAATAAACCCTTTTCTTCCATAAGCTGCTTCTGGTTGGGTGTTTTGTCCCCAGCAATGAGAAGAGAGTAACTGATGTACTTATCTACATCCCCTCCTTCATCTTCCACTGAGTCTACATTTGATTTTCCCGTTTGTCCTCCGGTCATCGGTGGCCAGCTAACTTGAACTGTTAGTAGTGATACGAATGAACAACAGGACCCTGACACCAGTGACAACTACTAGCCAGAGGAGCTGTTGTTGAAGCTGAACACATCTAGTTGCAGCCAGCCATCTTTCCCTTGCAGGGCAATTGGTAGGTGAAAGAAATCTCTAGAGGTCGTTGCCACGGCAGGAAGCGTGTTAAGAAAACTTATGCTCTACGGAATGAGCAGCTGTACCACACCAGACATTTATTCATCATTTGCTCAATGTCCAGGTTGAGAACTTTGGTTCTATGTAAACAAGATGAGGAACTGTCAACCTCAGACAGTAGGGAAGTAAAGCCTACACACACTTTGGATAAAAGGTCAATTACCTTACCTAGATACAATCATTTGAACATGACATGTCGTCCATATGCTCGTGTGTTTGAACATTTGGTCCCTAGGTAATGGAGCTGTTTGGGAAGGTTCTAGAACCTTTAGGAGGAGAGGCCAATCTGGAAGAAGTGGATCATTAGGGTTGAGCCTTTAGGCTTATCACGCGACTGCAGTTTCTGTTGGATCTCTGCTCCCTGATCCAAGATCCAAGCCAGCAGCCTCGTGCATTTGCTAGCGCAACCACTCCCACAGTCATGCATTTCCCTCCATGATGGATCTTCACCTTCAAACCATGAGCCAAAATAAGCCTTTCCTCCCTTAAATCACTTCTCACCAGGTATTTGGTCACCGGAACAAGCACAGTAACAGATACACTAGGTTGTTCTGTACCTGGTTCAGCTGCTGGTTTCCAGTTTCTTTCCACTCACATTCCTTGAAGCATAGCTTCAGAGGGTGCAAGGAAAGCCAGAGCGAAGGTAAGAAGAAGAGGGTCAGATGAGGTGGTACAAGCATATGATCCCAGCACCTTAGGAGGCTGAGGTAGGAGGATTGCTGCAAGCTTGAGGTCAGCCTAAACTGCATAATGAGTACCAGATCAGTCCGTGCTACACACTTAGATTTTTGTCTCAAAAAGAAGGAGGAGGAGAAAGCCATCTGCTGGCAACTCCTTCCTGTCCAGTCACCATCTCTACTCATGTCAGTCCAACTCCTGTGCATACCCTGAAGATCATTTGCAAATACACTGCCATTGCGTCACTTAAGTCCTATCCTGAAATATGTGCTGAGTAACAGTGCTCCATCTCACTCATACTAGGCGACTGCTCTAGTTCCTCTTACATGAGACCTTTGGAAGTAATGACATCATTTCATCTGTGCATAATCCTTATGGAATTATCACTTCATTTTACAGCATAGACCACCAATGCTTGGGGAGGGTTGAGACCTTTCAGCATCACACAGCTGGTATTAAGAGAGATCAAAACTTAGCTGGAGAGATGGCTGAAAAGCTAAGGCATTTGCCTGCAAAGCCTAATGACCCAAGTTTGATTCACCAGTACCCACAAAGAGCCAGATGCACAGTGGCGCATGTATCTGGAGTTCATTTGCAGTGGCTAGAGGCTCTCACATGCCGATTCTCTCTATCTCTCTGTCCCTCTCCTATTTCTCTTTGCTTGCAAATAAGTAAATAGAAATTAAAAAAAAAGTAGGGCTAGAGAGATGGCTTAGTGGTTAAGATGCTTACCAGCAAAGCCAAAGGACCCATCGATTCCCCAGTGCCCATGTAAAGCCAGATGCAAAAGGCTTCACATGCATCTGGAATTTCTTTGCAGTGGCTATGGAGACCTTGGCATGTCTATTATCTCTCTCTATCTCTCTGCCTCTCTCTCACTCTTCCTCTCTCAAATAAATAAATAAAATATTTTTTTAAAAAACTAATAATATAAAAGCTGGGCTTAAGAAAACTAATAAAATAAAAATCTGGGCATGGTGGTGCATGCCTTTAATCCCAGCACTCAGGAGGCAGAGGTAGGAAGATTGCCATGAGTTCAAGGCCACCCTGAGAATACATAGTGAATTCCAGGTCAGCCCGAGCTAGAGTGAGACCCTACCTCAAAAAACCAAAAATTTAAAAAAAAAAACCTAAAAAATAAATAAGAAATGAAAGTGAAAACCCCTGGCTGAGTCTAAAGATCTGAATGTCTTCTCCTATTTGAATTTATAGGATAGGTTCTGTTCCCTCGCTCTCTGACAAGCACGGGGCTGGGAAGATGATGATGTTCCTGCAGCGTAATGCATTACATAAGGATGTTAGTAAACAAAACAGGCCCTTCTCTCCCAGTAGCAACTCTGGGGCTCACACACCAGGGATAGTTGGCAATGGCTGGAGACATTTTGAGTGGTCACACTAGGGAAAACGACTAGAGTCGAGAGAGGTTGTGACACACCCCACAGACCACAGGAACACTCCCATGGCAAAGAATTATTCACAGCCAAAGTGTGGAGATAGATTGAGAAACCTTGTGATGACACTGAACAAAGTCGCATTATTGACTCACAAGGAGGAATGGCTGAGGTCAGAAGGAGCTCAGAAGGTCATGAGGTAGGCAAGCCTAGGGTACAGCTTAGCCGCCCGGAACACTGCTTGGCTTGAGCAGTAAATACGCCCTTCCCAAACAACAGGTAGCAACATGTTAGGAACTTGGGACCCCCCACCTGTACCAAACTGTATATACACCCATTACCTATAATGAACTAGGTTTCTCTGCCCCTTAGAGACCATTATTCATGATCAGTACCTATTCAAATATGTTCTTAGATAGATACTGAATTGGAATGGCAGGGGCCATCTAGCCTGGACATATTTGGGGGTACAAATGGAATAAGGCAAATTGTGTCCTCTAAGTGAACTTTTAAGGAGAAACCTCTAACCATCTTATGCCTAAATATAACTAGGCATACATATGATTAAAATCAGATGCATCATGGGAAGGATCTTATGCAGTAGGTAAAATGTATAACTCAAACCAGAGCACCACACAAGCTATGTCCCTTGACAACCAATCCATCCTCCCCTAATAATCACATAAAGGAAAACCCCAGGGTCTGGAGAGATTGCTCAGCAGTTTGAGGTACTTCCTTGTGAAACCTGATGGCCTAGGATCAATTCCCCAATACCCATATAAGCTAGATGCAAAAAGTGGTACATGCCTCTGGAGATTGCTTACAGTAGCAAGAGACCCTGACTCACTCTCACTGTCTCTTTCTCTCTCTCTCTCCTTGCAAGTAAATAAATAAGTGCAAATACTTAAAAAAAGAAAAGCCTCCCTCCCTGCTGAAGTGACAATGTGATGCTTGCTGTCTGCTCCTGCCATACTTTCCTCCTTATGATGGACTTCCTTCGAAACTGTAAATTGAAAATAAACCTGCTCCTTCCCTAAGCTGCTCACGGTGAGGTCTTTTGTTCCAGCAGTGAAAAAGTCATAGACACATCTGTAAAACCGAGACCACACAGATGCTGGTGCTACATTCTGGATGGAACCTGGCCCTCATGTATCTCAGCTATAGTAGCATCTGCATGCTTGGTTGCTGAATCTGTGAAAACCTAGGCAGCTGTTTTTGTGCAGATCTATTAGATACTTGCTCATTGCCGGGTCAATATACCTAACCAGAAGCAACTTATGAAGGAAAAGTTCTATTTCAGTTTACATTTATAGAGAGCCAAGTGTATCATGGCAGGAATAGGAAACCAGTGTCACATGGTCACATCAGAAGGGTGGAAATAGAAAGTGATGAATGCTGGTGATCAGCTACCTTTCTCCTTTCTATTCAGTCCAAGACTCTCACCCCATGAAATAGCACCACCCTCAGGGTGGCTCTTCCAAAAATCAGTTCATCTTATTTAGAAAAGCCATATCAGACATGCTAAGATATATGCTTCTATGGTGATTCTAAATCCTGCCAACCAAAAATGAACTATCACGGCAGGGAACCTCTTAGCATTTTTCCTTTGGGCTTTATTCTTTCAAAAGAATATGTATTCTCAGAAGCTAGAGCTTTCCTTGGGTAGGGTTTTGCCCTCAGGGTATCTGTTTTTATTCTCTGAGAGCAGAGTAGTAGGCTTTTCTTTAATTGTACTAATCTATTTCAAAATTTCACCTACTTTTTAAATCACCAGCATTATCATTGTGGGGAATTTCAGACTTGCACCTTTCTTTACCAGATGGCAAATTTTTCATTTTTCCCCTCTGATTGTTGCTCTCTTGCTGCAAATATGGGTAATAGCAGCAGATGGATGTCATGCTGTAAACTCATTTTGCCTTAAAAATATTCCTCTCCCAAGCATATTAGTCCATTATCTTTAAATTCAACCAAACTCACATTCTCAAGACACAGGCCAGACATAGACATTTTTCTATGCCATAATCTAACACAAACTGTCTCTAGACTAGTTCACAACAGAGTCCTTGTTCCCCTGTGAAATTTCACAAGACAGACCTTCTCCACTGTCCATATATCTCACAGCATTCTGGTCTTCCACACCTCCCAACAGAATAGCTCCTTAAGCTCTGTTTGCAGCAATGGAAGGCATTTTTAATCCAAAGTTCCAAGCTCTTCAATATTCCTCCCTCAATCCAGTTGCAAAGGCCTACAAACCAAATGACTAAGTTTATCATATCCACCACCCCACTCCTGGTACTAATTTTCTATTTCTGGGTTGTTGTTTTTTTCTCAGTGCCATGAAAAAAAAAATAAATAAATAAAAAAAAACTTGACCAGAAGCAATTTAAGGAAGTAAAGAGTTTATTCTGGCTTATAATTTCAAAGGGTTACATCCCCTCATGGTGGAAAAGCATGGTGGCAGAAGCAAGAGGCCTGTTTGTTGCATTTCAGCCAGAGTCAAGAAGCTGAGAATGAACAAAACATCGGGCCAGGCTATAAAACCCCAAGGTTTGCCATCAGAAACTCATTTTCTTCTGTAAAGCTCCACCTCCTAAAGGTTCCACAACCTTCTAAAACAGTGCCATCAAGTGCTCTAGATCAAGTGCTCAAATATATGAGCTTATACGGTTCATTTTATATTCAAGCCACAACAGAAGGTCTCTAACTTGAACTTAGAACTTGCGGAATCAGCTAGTCTAAGCTGGCAAGTTTGCCCCAGGATTCCTGTCTCCATTTCTTGAATGCTGGGATTGAAGGTGGACTTCCATGCCCACCCAGGGCTTATGTAAGTGCTGGGGATCCAAACCCCAGTCTTCATCCTTAACAGCAAGTACTTTATCCACTGAGCCATCTCCCCAGTCCACTCTCTTTGTATTCAACCTGGAATCCCCAGCCTGTGGAATGTTGCCACCCACATCCAGTGTGGGATTTCCCTACTCTGTTAAATCTTTCTGGAAGCACGTTAATAGACACACCCAGGGATATGTATCCATGGCTGACAGTGAAGAATAACCATCTCCTTTTTCTCCAGAACAATACCAAGGATGAATGTTAAGTGGATCTCAGCCCTGAAATCCAACAGCCTTTTCCAAGTAGTTCACAGTGTGAAGCACTGTTAATCTGTCTTGTCCTTGAAATGTTCTTCCTTTAAATTTTTTCAACTGACTCTTTGGTTCTCTTATTGCCACTCCTGAGACCCCAAAATGAGTTCTGTCAAGAAGCCACTTCTCCTTTCTTACTGTTTTTCCTTGGAAACCTCATGATTCTGCATGTTAGCTATTGAACCATGCAATGTGTATGTCTTATCCTGTCTTTCCTCTTCATGTCTTGTCTGTTTCCCTATCTCCATGGAAAGATACAACAATAACTCCAGCTGAGAAATTCAACAGAATGGACTGAACACTGACTTCCCATTTGCCATCTGTGTGGCCCTAGGCGTGGTGCTCACAGGTCCAATGAGATCATAAGGTAGATGCTCCTTAAGTGACTATTCTGCTTGGAGTGGCTATAACCAAAGACAGTAACAAGTTTCGGCAAGGATGAAGAAACATCGGACCTCTCATTCATGGCTGTGGGAATGTGGCACACTTTGAATACAGCGTGACAGACTCAAAGAAAACGTATATAAGGAGTTGATGAGTTGGGTCAGTGGGTAAAGGGCTCACCACACGAGTATGGGCATCTGAGATCAGATGCCCAGAACCCACATACAAAACCAGACGCTGTGCTGAGAGAGCATCTGTAACAGCAGCACGCCTCCAGACAAGCATGGTGGCAGGGACAGAAGTGCCAGCTAACTTGCAAAATGCAGTGGTGAACAAGGAGAGGCCTTGCCTCACGCAAGGTGGAAGGTGAAGACCAACAGCTGAGCTTGTCCTTTGGCTTCCTCAAGCATTCTGTGGCATGAACACACCTGCAAAACACACCCCCCCACACACACACACATATCATACCTAAATTTGTCACATGACTCAGCAATTTCACTCCTAAAAATCTACCTCAAAGAAATAAAAAAAATCTACATGGAGGCATGTGCATGAAGAGTCATATCAAATTGTTAGTTATAGTAGTCAAAAGGAAGAAGCGATCCACTGTTGATAACTAGTGACCGGATAGACAAAATGTGAGATAGAGGAAGAAAAGAAATACCGATTGAGGCTACAGCATGGATCTACCTCTAAAGTGTTACCAAAACCATTAGCTAAGTGAAAGAAGCTAAGCACAAAAGGTTCTATGTCCTATGTGGCTGCATTGGTACCAAATGTTCCCAGTAGGAAAGCGCAGTCAAGAGACAGATGAGTGCCAGGCATAGTGGTGCACGCCTTTAATCCCAGCACTCCGGAGGCAGAGGTAGGAGGATCTCTGTGCATTCGAGGCCAACCTGAGACTACATAGTGAATTACAGGTCACCTTGGACTAGAATGAGACCCTACCTTGAGAAACCAAGAAAAAAAAAAAAAAAAAAACAGAGAGGAAGAGAGAGAGAGAGAGAGAGAGATGAGTGGTTGCCTGGAACTTTGGGGTGGGAGCAGGCATTGACCATAGTCAGGGCTCACATATCTCTAGTTGATGGACGCTTTCTACAACTGGATTGTTGTGATGTTTACACAACTGTGACTTACCAAAACATCATTAAATTATATGCTTAACATGGGGGAGCATTTTATGATATGGAAACTATACCTTTTTAAATATGACTATTACTGTGATTGTTTTTGTCTTCTGTACAAAACTCACACCTGAACATTTCCTGTTAATAGTTTTGCTGTCTAAGATAAAATATTCCCAGAAATTGAAAATAAGCTTAGACTTTGAGAGTGGAAGGGGAAAAAAGCAAGCAAGCAAGAAAAGCCCAAAGAATCAGCACACTGTGGGCTTGTCCAAGAAGCCTGGAAGGTAGTCAAGTACACGGATGTGATTCAACCACGTGACCGCCCCTACATCTGAAGCATGACCTCAGCTCCTCCGGCTTATGCACATGAGTTTGATTTACATAAGTAGACTCTTCTATAGGTGACCAATGCCAGACGCCCCTGCGAGATTCATTTGGATTGCCAAAAATATTTTGACAGGCTATATACATGTAGACTGGCTCAGTTCTTTCTTGTATTACTACAAGTTCCCAATTACTAAGAAAATCTAATAAAGCACAATGAGACATTAAAACACACCACTCAGAGCAGCAATGATTCTCAAAGCTAGTAATCAGAACAAACTTCACTATGATTTTTTTAAATATATTCTTGTTTTCTAAATTAAAAAAAAAATCCTCATTGTAAGCCAGGCATGGTGGCATGCACCTCTCATGCCAGCAATCCGAAAGCTGAGGCAGGAGGATTGTAAGTTTGAGGTCAGCCTGGGCGACATGGCAAGATTCATCTCAGTGACAACACCAGCAGTAATTCTAACCTTGTGATCTCTGAGCTCACATGGCATGAACACAACATTAGGGATTATTTTAAATATAATTATAAAACAAACAAATGCAAAAACTTAGGCACCATTTGCTGGTTATAAAAGCTAATTAAGGAAGAACAAGTAACTATTCCAGGCAGCAGACTGATGCATCTACGTTGTAAATCCTTGCTTGACTTGGTCTGTGGATTTGAATAACTACTGAGCACAAAGTCTCAATTGTGTTCGCCCTCCTGGTTGGCCTGAATGGGGCCCACAGGTTTTCATTTTGTAGGCAGGATTCCTCCGTCTTTGGTTACATACCACATGGATAACACTGTCCGGTTGTCAGAACTGGTGCTTTCTCCTCATCGGAGTGTTAACAACAGCAGCCAGAGGCAGAACTCGGGGCCATGTGAGCCCTGCAAGCCCAGAGCTCTGCTCCAACCCCCCCCCCCCCCCCCCCCCCCCCCGGCCTGCGCTGAGCGAGCATGTGAGTGGGCCGCAGGGGAGGAGGTGGCCGAGCTGGGTACCCTACAGCGGCCTCCAGATGGGCTGAGCTGGCAGCTCTCTTGTGGCCTGTGGGAACTGTGTGTTCTCATGGCTCTCTGCACTCGGGGACAGCACTGAGGGACTTTATGTGAACTGCACCTGCCCCGTAAGCAGCAGCATTGATTTCTGCTCCCAGCAGCCCTCAATAAGGAGCGCTATTCACTGAATATGCTGTCCTTTCTTCACCCTGGAGGAGGAGTCTGCGAGTTCTTTGCCCCTCCAGCCCATAAGTCATAGGACTTCGCTGTTATCTTTATTTTCCAGGACATTTATTTTTTTTTTTGCAAGATGTTGCACAGATGAGAAACCCGCCCATGGTCTCTGGGTCCTGGATCTGTAAGGAGGGAGGTAACCCCCTGTTAGTATGCTGCGATTAAAGGAAAAAGATAACGTGCCATTTAACCTGATCCTGCCCACTGATGCGGAGGAAATTTCTCAGGAACAAAACAAGCAAGCTGAAGAAACTTTAAAATGATAAAAATGTTATTTCTCCTCTGCTCTCTATGGGATTTTTTTTTTTCCCTTCGGGAGGAGGGGAACTAGCTTTAATTAATTAATGAGAGTAAGTGGTTACAATGACCCGCAGAGTCACGGAACCAGAAGGGAGTTGTGAGCTCAGTTTACCCCTGACTTTTTAAGTCCAGAGCTTCCCCAACAGCTAATTTTTTTATTGTGAAAGAGTCTTCTCAAAATCAGTATAATGTCTCATGACTAAAGTCCTTAATTTTGCCCCAATTTTGCTCTCTGCTAGAATTTGGTTGTTGGGTTTTTTTTAAAAAATATATTTTATTTGTTTTGAGAGAGAGAAAAAGAGTGAGTGGCAGAGGAAGAGACAGGCAGATAGAGAGAGAGAGAGAGAGAGAGAGAGAGAGAGAGAGAATGGGTGGGCCAGGACCTCTAGCCGCTGCAAACGAATTGCAGACACATGGGCCACCTTGTGCATCTGGCTTACTTGGGCACTGGGAAATCAAAACTGGATCCTTAGCTTCACTTGCCATCCCTCCAGCCCAAGTTGGGTTGTTTAATAGCCCCCAAAACCCCAAGTGTTGAAAGCTTGGACCCCAGTGTGGTACTGTTGGGAAGTGGTAGAAACTTTAAGAGTCAGGGCCTTCCTGAGGTCCTCGGGTCATTGGAGGCATGCCTCTAAAAGGAATTATGGGACTTTTTTTTCCCCTTTCCTTATTTGTTCTTTCCGTTTCTTGGTCATGAGGAGAGTACTCAGCCATGCATTCCTACCTTGATCTGATGCCTGGCCATAGGCTCAAAAAAAAAAAATTGATTCTGTACTGAGCCCTCCTCAACTGGGAGCGGAATCCAACCATTTCCTCTCTATATAAGTTATCTCAGGTGTTTGCTATGTGGTCAAGGAAAGCTGACTAACACCCTCCCGATTTTGCTCTAGTGACATTCGATTTCTTCCTTGGCCTTTGGGAGAAGCACTGCTTCCTGCCTGACTTCCTGCACCTAAACACAATGTGGCCAAGGGGATTCCAAGTGACTCGTCTTCTAGATAATTGTTCTTTTATCATTGTGAGATTATAGAACTTAAGAATCAAAAGGAATGTCAGAAATTAGTTGCTACAAGCTCCACCCTAGGCAGGAGCACATGTCGTCACAGCTCTACTTCCTGTTCAGATAAGAGATTGGTCACGTCAGAGGACAAGTCATTCTGCAACAGGGCAGCCTACATGGTAAATAAATCGGTAAAATATAATGTCTTTCTTTAGACACAGCTCATCTCCCCTGTAAGTTCTGCTGAATCCTGAATGGTCTGTCTAGAAAGGTACAGAGCAATCCACCTAAAGCCTCGTTCTCATAGGAAAATATAGGGTATTTGGCAATTCTTATTTCTCCACTTCTCTCTCTTCATCACTCATCTCATGCAAATAGACACTCCTCCTTCATTCGCTTTCACGTCACAGATTGGATGGTCCTCTGGCTCTTTAAAGTTAGATGTCCATTTTTGCATTAACATGCCAATAAACCTACACAAACGCCAAAAAGCTGTATGTGTCAATTAAGCATATGAGTGGTAATGTATAAATTACTTAAAGTTTAAAAAAGAAAGCCAGGCGTGGTGGCGCACGCCTTTAATCCCAGCACTCAGGAAGCAGAAGTAGGAGGATCCACTGTCAGTTGAAGGCCACCCTGAGACTACAGAGTGATTTTCAGGTCAGCCTGGAATAGAGTGAAACCCTACCTCGAAAAAAAAAAAAAAATCTCCATTTGAAAAGTAGAAACTACAGTTTACATCAGTTATCTCTAAAATGGGACATGACGCCAGGCGTGGTAGCACAAGCCTTTAATCCCAGGCAGAGGTAGGAGGATCGCCGTGAGTTTGAGGCCACCCTGAGACTACAAAGTGAATTCCAGGACAGCCTGGACTAGAGTGAAACCCTACCTCAAAAAATAAAAATAAATAAAATGGGAAATGACAAAATAATCCTTTGGACTAGAGAGGATAAAGTCTTCTGATAGTTTTTAAAAATCAGTGTACCTGAGCTAAAGAGATGGCCCGGTGCTTAAGGTGCTTGCCTGCAAAGCCTAAGGACCCAGGTTCAATCCCCCAGTACCCACGTAAAGCCAGATGTACAAAGTGGCACAAGCATCTGGAGTTTGTTTGCAGCAGCTGGAGGCCCTGGTAGTCCCATTCTCCCTCTCTCTCTCTCTTTTTCTCTGTCTGTGTCTCTCTTTTTCTGCTGGAAAATAAATACATAAATACTTTTGTTAAAAAAAAAAATCAGTGTGCCTAGGTTAGAAGTGCATGCTCAGATTCCCTGAGTTATATATGATCATAATTGTCTGGTATTCTCTCCTCCCATTTAAAATAAGTTGGATTAACTATCAGCTCAGTAACCTAAGTTACAAACTTCCATAAGAGGAAAAATATTTCACAAGATAGCCTAAGGTTGTGTCAGTAAAAATATCAAGAATGTATGTTAATGTTAACTATTCACTGTTTTAATGACTTAAATAAATGTAGTTTGTCTAAACCTCTCCCAAATGAGACAAAGGGAAACAAAATTTATCTAATTTATCATACAGTATTTAAATCCATATTTAGCCTAATTAGAAACCAAAGTTTAATTTTTCTATCTTAAAGTTGTCAATGTAATTATAGTAAATGCCTAACTCAAAACAGTATATTTTCTTAAAGATTGCATGTCAATGTAAGATCTGAAATGTTAAAACTAGCAGTGAGAAATATATATTAAAATACTTCAAGATATGAGCATAGGCAAGGTCTTTCTGAAAGGGACCCTAAAACACAGGAAATGATCCCAAGAATTGACACATGGGTTAAAAGAAAACTAAGAGGCTCTGTGTGGAAAAAGAAACAATCACCACAGTGAACAGCCAGCCTACAGAACCAGAGAACATCTAACTACATACCAGAAAGGGATTAATATCTAGGATATATAAAGAACTGCAAAGGGCTAACCCACTGGTAATGTGGTATGAACACTAACTTCAGTGTCACTAAGGTTAATTATCACCCCCAACTGCTGAAGTTGACTGACTTACAAAAACGAACTCTAAAAATTGCCCAGAGAGAAGGGTGGGGAGGAGGGAGAGACCATCCAATCAATAAATGACAAAATTAACTGAACAGTTCTCAAAAGAAGAAATATATAATAAATGTGTTAATAAATACTTGAAAAAAAGTGTTTAGCATCCTCACTCTTCAGGGAAATGCAAATTAAAACTACTCTGAGATTCCATCTCACCCCAGTCAGAATAGCCATCCTCAAGAAGACATACGACAACAAATGCTAACAATATTGTGGGGAAAGAGGTGCCCTTATTCACTGCTGTGGAGATGTAATACCTAAGTCAACACACCACAGAGATACGTGCACATTCATGTTTATTACTACACTATCCACAATAGCCCAGAAATAGCACCAGCCTGCAGGTGAATGGATAAAGGAGATGCCATACAAATAGACAATGGAATTTCATTCGATCATAAAGAATAAGGAAATTGGGCTGGAGAGACGGTTTACTGGTTTAGGGCACTTGCTTGTAAAGCCTGATGGCCCAGGTTTGATTCCCTATTACCCAAGTAAGGCCAGAGGCACAAAGTGGTACATGCATCTGGAGTTTGTTTGCAGAGGCATGAGGCTCTAGCTTAATTCTTTTGCTCTCTCTCCTCAGAAATTAATGAATTAGAACCGGGCATGGTGGTGCACACCTTTAATCCCAGCACTCAGGAGGCAGAGGTAAGTGGATTGCCATGAGTCTGAGGCCACCCTGAGACTGCATAGTGAATTCCAGGTCAGCCTCAGCTACAGTGAGACCGTATCTCGAAAAAAAAAAATTTAATTAATTATTTTTTTTACAAAAATTTAAAGGAATAAGGAAATTGTGAAAATTGCGGGGAAATGGAACTAGAAGTTATTATGTTAAGCAAAATAAGCCGGGCTTAGTAAGAGGAATACCACATAGTTTATCTCATATGCAGAACGTAGATTTAAAAGTATATATGTGAGAGAGAGAGAGTGTGTGTGTGTGTGTGTGTGTGTGTGTGTGTGTGTTGACACTAGAAAAGGGACCTTAGAAAGGAGGAAGAGGCTGGGCATGGTGGCGCAGGCCTTTAATACCAGCACTTGGGAGGCAGAGGTAGGAGGATCACTGTGGGTTCAAGGCCACCCTGAGACTACATAGTGAATTCCAGGTCAGCCTGGGCTAGAGTGAGACCCTACCTTGAAAAACCAAAAAATAAAAATAATAAAAATAAAAGAATACTTCAGGGCTGGAGAGATGGCTTAATGGTTAAGCGCTTGCCTGTGAAGCCTAAGGACCCCGGTTCAAGGTTTGATTCCCCAGTTCCCACATAAACCAGATGCACAAGGTGGCACATGCATCTGGAGTTCATTTGCAGTGGCTGGAAGCCCTGGTGTGCCCATTCTTTCTCTCTTTCTCTTCCTCTCTCTCTCTCTCTGTCTGTCTCTCTGCTTCTTTCTCTGTCTGTCTGTCTCAAATAAATAAAATAAATTAAAACTAAAATTAAAAAAAGAACACTTGACAAATACAGCTTGAAAGCCAAAAGGCAGAAGTGCTCCAGGGGAGAACAGGAGGCAGCCGAGGGTACAGAGGGCACAGGGCAGGGAAACCAATTGAAACCCAGTAGAATGACACATATGTGTGAAAACACCATGGTGATACCCATTACTTTGTATGCTAACTTAACAATAATTTTTAACAAGGAAGAAACAATTGCTGTCAATGATCATTTGGGGATTACTTTTGTTCATTCTGAAGTATGGTGCATACAACATCTCTAGACTATTTCTATCCAGGAACATAGCTCTATAAGTCAGTATATTATACACTTATGTGATGAGCGTTTTGTGTGTGTGTGCTATTGAAAAGGGTACTATTTCATATATTTTTTCCATCTTTAAATTGGGACAGTATTATGAAAGTACAAAGAAATATCTGGTTTTAAAGACAATAGCAACAAAACTAAAAATATAGGAAATAAGGGAATGAGCTGAGAAGTTTGAGATCGAGACTGTACAGAGGAATGAGCTAAGTGCAGTTACGTGAGAAACATTGATACTCTCGATGCGACAGACACATTGCAGCAGCTGTACGATTACAGCAAATCACCCTCAAAATGGGGCACTTCCCTGCAATGCGAAGGAAAAAGAAATACTTCAGAATCATTATTTAACTGTCCAATGAATTTGTAATACTTCTTCCTACAAGAACACACACACGCACACACGCACACACACACACACACACACACACACACACTGATTTTCTTTCCCCCTGAATTTAAAAGCCAGGCTGTTATTATGGGAACTGAGGGGTAGTCAGTGATAACCACCCCTATCATGTATATATATATATATATATATATATGTATATATATGTATATATATATGTATATATATGTGTGTGTGTATATACATATACATACATATATATATGTATATATATATGTGTGTGTGTGTATATATACATATATATATGTATATATAAAAGAATTTCATTGTTTTTCCTGTATGATTCTATGAGAGGTATTGTTTCTCCCTCATCCTTTGATGGCTTTTGCAGTTGGTAAGGAAGGAGTGGCTGGGGCAGCAGACAAAGCAGTATTCTGAAGGGTGTTAGAGCTTCCTTATCCTCCTTCTTACCCCTTACCCTGAAGGTCTGAGTAAGAAACATTACCCAATGTCAATGAGACTGCCGCCCGGAAATTCTCTGAAGAAGCTGCCTGCTTTGAATCCTAACTAGAAAATCCAAAAGACTCTCTCTCTCTCTCACACTCCACGGGAAGATGAATAACATAAATGGCCTTCTCCCCTGGAAAAAAAAAAATCTAATTATAAGTGTATAGATTTTTGTAAAGGTTGGTACTGAATACTCAGAAATATATTAAAATCATATTTACCCTCAATAGGAAAATTGAAAGGGAAATGCTATTTTGAGACAAAAGGCCAACTCTGGAACCTGGGAGGGGTGACAGTTACAAAACACAGGCATGTGATGAAAGTAGACCCCCTGGGATGCTAAGGGCACCCTTGTCCTTTCTCTGCTGTGTGCTGAGTCCCTTCTCAACGTGCTCAACGGGGGCTTTGTAGAAAATCGTTTTCAATGTGATGACCGTGTTGTTGTTAATGAATTTACTATAAACCTGTGCTAAAGACTATAAAAACTGGCTAGTACATTGTTCTTAGTAACATGAATATTAATAATACTAGAGGATAGTAATAATGCATCATATTAAACATGAATCTGCACTCAGAAAGACTTTGCTGCAAATCTTAAGCCCATTATCACCAGTTGAGCGTAAATTGTTTCAAGTTGTCGAGCTTCATTTTTTTTAATCCATAAATTGGGTAGAAATATCTGCTATTCAAATTCAATTCAAAGTGGGGTTTGAGAAAATGAAAATGTGTCTGTCAATGTCATTAGTGCTCAGTAAATGGTCATTAGTAGCATTTTGGTCATTCTTAAAATAATAAGGAAGAACCTCTCCCTTCTTTTTACATGTATGTGTGATGTAGTGCATGTGGTATGTGGTGTGTGTCTGTGTTGTGGTGGGTGCATGCATATGTGTGTGCAACAGGAAGGTATGAAACTGATACCTGCATGATACTGAAATGAAATCTTTGATGCCTGCGTAGTGACACCTGTCCTTACACTAACAAATTGTGCCAAAATTTATCATTTTGCAATAGCAAACATACATAATCTCACAGTGTCTGTGGGCAGAGCTGGGAGAAATCTGGGTGACTCTGTCTCAAGGCCTCCCTGGAGGTTATGTCCAGTTGTTGAGTGAGGGCTACCATGGCATCCAAAGGCTGGCCTGGAGAAGACCCACCTTCAGGCTCACTCCTGTGGGTGCTGGAGGGCCTCTGGCTGTTGGTGAGGATTTCCATGTTCTTTATCCACCTCTCCACAGGTGGCTGAATGTCTTCATTCATTGTCTCCAGTTTCTTGTGAGCTATTGGCTTCTGCTTCTTGCCACATGGGCCTCTCCACAGGATAGCGCATGGTGCGGCAAGTGGATTCCCATAGAGCAAATGAAGACACACAGGGAGAATGTGAGCCCAAAGTCACAGCACTTTATACCTAAACTAGGAACTGATGTGCTGAATACAGGGAGTAACCTGCCACTCCATCTTGTATTCTGTTCATCTCAGAAACGCTCCGGTGTGATGTGGGAGGGAATGGCACGGCACACAAAGGCCAGATGATGGATTTGCTGTGAGGCACCATGATGCTGGGCTGCTACGGCACTCGTGCTGGTGAAAGGCACAATAGGTGCCCTGGTTTAAGATTCGCAAGAGGCTATCAGTTTTCTGTGATGAAGAGAAAGCAATCCGGTTTTGTCAGCCAGAGCCTGTGGCTTTAGGGTGAAGCTTTTTACACCTTCTACAGGGTGCTTCTGAGTTAGCCCTCGCAGTGACCTGTTAGCCAGGAGGACCCATAAGGTCTCCAAAACAATGCAGGCCTTTACCATAACACTTCATTACCTGCCAGAGCTAAAGGTAAGACCCAATTGCTGAAGACACCACCGGCTGCAGTTATGTGACATCAAAACACCATGCTGGGGCTGGGGCTGGAGAGATGGCTTAACAGTTAAGGTGCTTGCATGAAAAACCAAAGGACCCAGGTTCGATTCCTCAGCACCCACATAAACCAGATGCACAAGGTGGTGTATGCATCTGGAGTTCATTTGCAGTGGCTGAAGGTCCTGGCATACCTATTCTCTCTCTCTCTCTCTCTCTCTCCTTTCATCTATCTCTCTTTGCCTTCTGTCTCTCAAATAAATAACTTAAAATCTAAGAAAAAGAACACCATGCTGGAACTGAAAGGGAAACCAGTTCTCTCCAGCTAATCCTCATAGTGTTAGAAAATGCTATGGGAGTTGCTAGGGGACAATGGTCATCAGCAGTGTGGATAAGCAGGAGACACTGCAAGCTACAAAATCAACCAGCTAGGCAAGAAGTACACACTTCTGCAATAGTGGCACACAGCCTATGTGGGTAACCAACTGTTCTCCATTTGGACTTAAGGCCCATTCAGTGGAGGAGAATCCAGATTTGATAATGGAAACCAAGTCAGAATCCCATGACCAGGAAAGTCATGGTGTCCAGAGAGAAGCCTCCCCCCCCCCCGTGCTCTCTGAATAAGAAGAGTGAGCTTGCACACCCCAAACTCTCTCAAATAACTATGCCTATCCCATTTAATTCCAACTGCTCTCACTCTTGGTTGGGGGGTTCTGTTGCATTTTGCAGATGCAAGAGAAAACTCAGGAGATCCAAGATCCATCAATATGATAAGAAAAGATAGCTGACTGCCTATCATAAGACATGCCACCTCTACCACATCTGCTGAGGCCCATGAAAAATTACAGAGGAAGCTGCAACAGGAGTATTGCTCCCCGGCTAGCCTGACAACCAGCTCTAGAGTAAAGGCCACAGACACTTGGGTCAATCAAAACACATCAGATAGGGCTGAAGACATGGCTCAGTGGTTAAGGTGCTTGGCTGCAAAGCCTAAGGAACGGGGGTTTAAGTCCCAAGTACCCATGTAAAGCCAAATGCACAAGGTGGCACATTCATCTGGAGTTCATTCCTTGCCATGGCTAGAGGCCCTGGCACACCTATTCTCTTTCTCACTCTATCTATCTGCCTCTTTCTCTCTTGCAAATAAATAAATATTTTTAAAAAAACAACACATCAAATCAGACATCCAGAGACAATAGTGAAGTCAACACTATATCAGACTGTTAGACCCACCAAGGCTTGGGGACCATTGCGTTAGGTGGGGCTGGAAGATTGTAAAGGCCACAGAGTGATTAGGAATATCCTGAGGCATAGCCCCCAAACACCACAGAAACTCTAAGACCTTAATTACCCAAGAGTGAACGCCAATGACCCTACTGAGGACAGCCCTCAGGGAAAGTGGGATGAGGGAGAGCGGATATAAGCCCACAAACTTTGTCAAAATAAAAAATAAAAGTAAATAAAATTTAAAAGAAAATAAAAGAGAAAAAAATGAAAGCAATCTGGCCTCTTTATTATAGGAAGAGTCTTGCAGCAAAATCCAATGGAAAGATTTATTCACAGACGCTTCAGTACAAAGCCATGATTGTAAATACGCATTACAGTTGTTCCTATAAGGAAAGCACGTTTCCACATGGGATGAAAGAAACCATAACCCTATTTTCATCCCATGGCTTTTCTAGATGAAATAAGAGAGAAGATGACTTTGGAAACTACTTTTCTCCTACAGTTACTGAAATTCCCCAAAATGTTTTAGTTTGTGAGAAAAATCCAGGTGGGTGCTAACTCTTCCAGAAAACTGTTGCTGATCATAGAGTTTTAGAGCTAGAAACTGCCCTGAGCTATGGCTTCCTTTTTTAAAAATAATATATTTTATTTATTTGAGAGAGAGAAAGAGAGAGATAATGGGTGCGCCAGGACCTCCAGACACTGTAAACAAACTCCAGACGCATGTTCCCCCTGGTGCATCTGGCTTACGTGGGTCCTGGAGAATCAAACCAGGATCCTTTGGCTTTGCAGGCAAACGCCTTAACCGCTAAGCCATCTCTCTCCAGCCCCCTTTTTCAGGTTAAGAAAAGAAACTCTAACTGGTAACCACATTTGCAGGGGAGCACGGACAGACCCAAGGAGTATGTGCAAAGAAACTTCCAAAGGAATAGTACTTACCACCTCGCCCCACCCCCCAACACACACATCGACAGCTCAGGATAAGGTAAGAATTTGAATTTGCTTTTTTTCTTTAATTTGCTCAATACTTAGGAAAGTATCCAGTGTGCCAAGCAAGGAGAAATAAGTTGGCCTTGGTTCCTGTCTTGCAGAAACTCACAGCAGGAAGTTACCATGGATCCCTCCCATCTGGGGGCACTAAGTGTGTTGTCTGCAATGCAGTCGTTTGTCGTTTATTGAGTATTTGAGCAAATCGGGAGTAAATGACTGAGCTATTGTCTCTGTCTTTTGTGGCATTTGGCAGAGTAAGGAACTTTTCGACAGCATAGCTACGAAATGCTGCAAACTCTGAGAATATTGGCTTTCCGTCAGAATTTAAATATTTGAGGTCTGGATTATTAATGATATTTGGAACCAAAACGATCTGACAGTCTTCAAACTTTTGTTGGCTACGAGGTATGATGACGGAGAAATCAATAATCCAGATGTGTCCCCACGCCAGCCACATGAAGCTCATGCTCCACACATCACCTTCTCTTCCTGCTTGGCCCCGATGCTATAGGGAAGCATAGATGTCAGAAATTAATTTGAAAAAACAAAAGCCCTTTCAGGTGTCTAAACAGTTAAAAAAAAATCTTAAAAGTATTTGGTGCTATTTTGTGAGATCCAATAGAGTTGCCCATTTCTTAAAGAAAAAAATAGTTTTGGGGGTTTGTCTCCTTAACACAAAATGTACGTGAGACATTACTGCAGAATGAACTCTCCTTCCCAGAGCCTGTGATCCACATACTTTCTTCCTGTGCCAAACCACGAGACTGACAGGCTTGGAGGAGAAGCATGGGTCGGTCACCTTTGGAAAACAAGAGCAGCTGGCTGTGGACATAGTTCACTGGAACATTCAGGTTTTCCCAGAGACTGGGTTGTTAATGATTGAACAGACTGAACGCCAATCAGGAGCGGGCCATTTGTTTTCCATGAATACTCCCACTTCTGGTGACCTGGAGCCTTCCCTCAGACCCCATCTATCAGGAAGGATTGGAGGAAAGTGGCTTAAGGGCATTAATATTTCTCTCCTCACCTCCTGGAGGGCTCACATTTTTCAGGAGCCGGTGACATCAGTGTGAAACTTGCCCTACTTAAGCCTTCAGAAATACGTCTCCTTATTTAAAGATTAGATTATCCCTCTTCAATTGTTTTCCACTAGATTTTGTTTCCTTTCTCCTTTTTTTTTTTTTTTTTTTGAGGAGGCCCAGCTCACTGTTTTGAAAAGGTGATGGACCATGTCAGGATTTAAGAAGCGAAAGGAAAGAGATTGCGTTGGATTTTCTCACTCTCTTTGTGTCCTCTCAAGCTCAATAAACTTCGAATGGTGACTGCAGGTAGAGGGGAGAGGAACGCTTTTGTGCCCTTAGAAAAACGTAGCTTTCAGTTGGATTACGGAGGTAGTCAGGGGCTAGCAGAGAACACTTCAAATAGCACTTTGAACTACTTTCCATGTCAATGGATGTGTATCAGCCAGATTCCATTGCCCTAAGAATCAGCATGTTTAAGTATTGATAAAAAAATTTTTTTCAGAGAACATAATACAAGTTATCAAAAAATTGGACAAGTTTGTTGCAACGGAGACAGGATTGTATGCACTTTATATTCAAGTCTATGGATTTTTCTGAATGCTGAATAAATTGTCAAAATGGTGCTAGAACTTCATGTGAAAGAATCAGTCCAAACTGTTAATCTGCCTGCTACATCTTCCTGTATGTAGTTTTTGGTTTTTTTTTTGGAAAACTCTAAGCAAAAAGGTTAATCTCATTCAAGTACCACTATGGAGATTCACTGAGTGTTGATTATACTCATTTATTGTGTGGGTCGAATGTCACCTCTTTGGAGCCATTATTAAAAAAAAATATATATATATATATATATATCAGCATGCAACAGATCTAAAGCAGACAGTAAACTGGAGGTGTGTGGTTATCCCTGTGGGTTTATATAATATGTGGGACTTGCCTGGGTCTCTGTTTACAAGATGAAACCAGGCAACATGCATCAGTCAATATTTAAGAATAGATTTGCCCCACCCCTAGTTTCTTTACTATGAGAGCAGAGTGGCCTGTGGCTATTCAAAGGTTAAAATATTAATTTATTAAAGCTTTCCCATTTCAACTATTTGGCCCTTTGGAGAAGTTGGCGTGGTCTTTTGTTTGTTTGTTTGTTTGTGAGGGAGGCTGTCAATCATGGGGTTAATAAGCTTGAAATTTACACCCATTTGTGGCTTTCCTTCACCTCTTTCACAGAGTTATTTTACGCTCCTCGTTTCTGAGTTCTTAGCCTAAGGCACTCTTTCTCCTCCCAGAGAGCTGTGCATATCAGAAATAATTGAGGAAACGAAAATGAAAGCTCTTATGTGAATTAGGAACCAAAGACAACATGGCTAGCCAAGGCTAAGGAAGGATGGATAAGGCATGGCGCCCTCTCTGCTTGCGGTGACTCCCTCATGTGAACAAATAAATACCGTGTAATAATCTGTTATCAGATGCCCACTGCCGCCCGTCACCCTTTCTCTTCACTTTTTTTTTTTGTTTGTTTGTTTGGGTGTACACACTATCAAGGGAGGATGAATTAATTAACTATGCATAATTACAAAATTCTCCAAACACATGCAGACCTCACCCAGTGTGTGGGCTGTACTCTGCAAATTGTTGGTATAGCTAGCAGATAGCCATCATCTATTGTAAACTGATCCCCATAGCAGGATTAAGTGAATTCAAATTCAAATGATGTGTCCATAATACGTTGTCTAAGGTGGAGCACTGTAAATGTTCTCCTTGCAGAATAGAACAATGCCTTTCACACAGGCTGTCCTTGAACCGCTGGAGAGCATTTAGATATCAAAAGATACTGAATTGGGGGACTACTTTGAAACGTGGTGACTGGGTGTTTTTATTTGGCTACACATATTAATCTGATAAAATGTACAAGAACACTTTCTCCTAATGCCTGAAGAACACGATTTACCCTTTTAAAGGGATCCCTGCTTGTTGTATGATTTCAGCCACCTGGGCTGGATTGCATTAACAATACCCATAGTTTTGTTCTCTCCACCGCTTCTTTAATGACAGTCCACTTTCTCCTCAAAGTTTCCCCATGTATTGTTTTCTCTAACTCACATCTTCCCATGAGAAAGCAAGTTGTTGGCTCACGAATACAGAACTTACGGAGGGGGTTAGTGCATATTGATCTAATTAAAACGTTTTTGAGTCGGGAACAACAATAATAATGGGATTAATTATTGTAATTTGTGCAGCCAGAGCATATACATACATAGGTAATCTTTATTTCTTCAGTACTGTTGGTAGAAAATGAATTTCAGACATTAGGAGCAGGGAGAGCAGAGAACTCCAGCTGCCGGGTGAGCGCCCCTCCCTCGGTTCTGGCCAGCAGCCCTGACATCCCTGCACAAAGTAATCACAGATCACAGCATTTAATCACTGAAAACAAGCACTCCAGAGGACACTGGTGTCAATATCCCACTCTCTCATTATCTGTTTGGATTGCACATCCACACTGTCAGATAAACAGAGTGGAAAATTAAGATTAAAAATATGGTAATTTCATTTCAGGCAGCCGGCACCACTCACTGCCCCTATTATGCTATTGATTACCTCTGAATTCAATTTTTCTTTCAATGCAAACTTTAATCTGTTTGCTACCCAGCAATTCAACTCCCCAAGGGCTATTTGAGAGTAAGTAACCATTTAATCTGATGCTAACTGAAAAATCACCGTCCTTAATGAATTGTGTAAATCATTCGTCTCTAAAACACCTTTGACTTCGATTTCATTTTTTATTTTCCACTCAATATAGGAAAGGATCGGCGGGTGAATAATTACAAAGTAGCAAGTATTTTTACATAGAGCAAATATGATAAAAACCCTATTATAGTGGGGCATGTGTAATGAACAGTACTTTTTAATTTCAAAATAGCTATTCATTAAAAAAAGAATGGAAGATTAAAAAGAGAGGCTCAAAGCTCAAGGTAAAAGTTGATAGACATTGTAATTACATGGTTAATTTCAAAGATTTATATGCTGTTATGATTTAAAAGGAATTTTTATGACCTGACATTTTCATTTGAGAAGATTTTTTTATTTAAAATTAATCTTCGAGCTCCTATTCTTAATTATTTCTTGGCAAGCCATAAATGGGAATACAAAAAAAATGCCCTACATCAAATTTTAAGGAGAATAGATGCATGCGAATTTTCCAACAGCAATAAAATGGTATATGTATTTTTTAACTTATTTGAATTACTTTCCATTGAAATCCCCCGGCTGGAGGATTTTGTTAAGAGAGAGTTGGAAATGAGCGACCCATTTAAGGGTACCGTAATCTTAAGTGCCAGGCAGCGTTTATGACACTTGAAAATATCAGATGGGAGAGAGGGTTCTGCTCGGGTGATTTGATTGTTTTTTCAAGTCAGTATTAAGGGTTTTCAACAGGTCTTTGGCCTGCGGGTCCTGGCTCCGAGGGTTCCCCGGGAGCGGAGACGGTTGCTGGGACCCGGCCCAGCGCGCGCAGCAGCTGCGGCGGGGCGCGGCGGGTGGCGATGCTCTAGCCCAGACTCGGGGCGCCCGGGTCATCTGCAGACTGATGACACTGCGCTTCCCGGGGTCGAGCCCCACAAAGTGTAGGGCTAACGGGGAGGGCAACCCGGCCGGGATCCTAATTACCCATCCGCGGCTGGCTTCCCCATCCGTGCGCCTGCCAGGGGTCTCCAGCTCCGCAGCGCCACCCAGGGTGGTGGTGGGTGGTGGGGGGAACGCCTTGCCTCCCGGCCATGCGCGCAGGCCATCGCCTCTGTGAGCCCCGCCGGACCCCAAGTGTGGACTCCAAAGGCCGAGAAAGAGAGAGGCGTTTCCACGCCTCTCCGGAGCAGGGGTGACGCTGCAAGCCCCACGATCCGGACATCCATCCGGAGGTCCCCGGCCGGCCACCGGGGAGAAAGCGAGCGCATCCCGGGCGCGCTTTGTGTGTGTGTGGCGGGGGAGGTCCCCATGGACCAGAGCGCCCATGGAGAGCCGAGGGAAACCCACCCACAGCCTCCGAGTGGCATCGTCGAGTCCCAGGAGGGGGTCGCTGTTGTACCTCCCTCTCATGGGGTGGGGTGGGGGTACCGAGGGGCACCCCGGCTCAGTACTAAGACCTGCGCGCGCCGATGGGGCGGGTGGCGCAGCTCGCTGTCACTTGGACCCATCAGGCTCGGTTCGTTTCCATCCTGCGTCCCCGTGGGGCCGCGTCTTCCTGGCACAGAGCTCCGGGCAGCCACCTTGCGCCCAAGGGGCGGGCTCTGCATCGGTTCGGGATGTCGCCTACCTGGGTCCTCAAGAGCCATCCTCCCCACCCCCAGCGTCGCTCCCCTCCGCGTGCGTGGACCCCAGATACTCATCCCTCATAATTTCCATGTTGACATTTTCCATCCCCAGGGGAGGAAGAGAGAGGGGGGGGGGAGAGAGAGAGAGAGAGAGAGAAATGAAAGATAATCAGGAGCACCGTGAGAGATGGATGCACTTTGGCTCAAACTCTTGGTATATTAAGAAGATTCTACTGACAGCTCGGGATCCCCAGGGCGGGTCTTGGGGGTGGAAAGTACAAAAGTCAGTTGTTCCGGGGGCGGGGGGCAAACACGGAGGGTGAAATTCTATCCTGGCCCCCAGCCCTGGCTCTGAATTTCTGAATTAGAGCTGGTGGTGCTACTTCAGGTTAGCGTCAGTTCTAGAAAGGCCCCAGAGGCGGGGACGGAAGGGGGGGGGTGGGAATCAACCTTCTTCCATCTATTTCAAGGATAACCCATTTTTCGCCTACAAGGACCGTCGTGCCCCCAAATCAAAACGTTCCATTTATTTGTTGTCATGGATTTCCATTTGCTCAGAGATGTAAGAACTCTAGACTTGGTTTTATTATTTAATTAAGTAAGTCAACATGATCAAAGACATTTCATTCATCAGTATGTTTTGTGGACCAGACACTGTGCTAGGCAGAAACCGGCGAGGGTTGTGGGGGGCAGTTTTAACAAGTGTTTTGTTTTGTTGGAAACCGTGGGTGGCTGGGTAACAATACTTGGTGTATATTTTAAGCAGATGCCTGACTTCTCCAATTGGCTGGAAGCGACCTCAGAACTCACCTAAACTGTTCTGTAAATGATGGTTCAAAGAGAGCTAAAATTTCTCAACTGGGAACTAACCTCAGCTCAGTAGGGACGCTGACCTTTCAAACGTACTTGAAACTGTAACTTTTGATAGACCCGGATGCTGGAGATTCTGGCGGGTTTTCATGTTGGACATACTTTGATTACACATTCATTACTATAGTCCATGCCTACACTTATTTTTTTAAGAAAAAAAAGTTCTTTTATTTGTTTTTTCCAAATTTTCCAAAGGCCGCCATCTCAGTGTGGTCCATGAGGCAGCACATTTTTCAATTTTAAAATATTGAATTATATGTAAACCTCAAAAGGGGGGGGGGAGCAAAGAAATAGCAATGCTTGTTCTGATCTTTGCTTAAAAAAAAAAAAAAGTGCCCGAGCAAATTTAGTTGTTAGCTGTTGATTTTCCAAGTAACCCTTTCACCAGGAAGGATGTGGCATGCCAAGAACCAAGAACGTCAGCTTATTAGGTTTGCGTTTTCTCAGCCTAAAAAATGTTTGCAGAACAAAGCATTTGTAAAGGAGAACCTCTGATGGCATGTGGAAATGGAATATTTAATCAAAGCAAAACTCCTTGAAAACAGTGACCAATAGCTTGGTGTGTCACAGAGTATGAGCAAAATGCCACTTGACCTTCAGCCCTCTGGATCCCAAAATGTCCAGTAAATTGTTTTGTTTTTTTTTAAGGGCGATTTGCTACCTAAATGGTTCTTATGGTTTTGATAGTGAGTGGAAAGAATCAGGGAACATAATATTTCAAAATACTAAATAGGGGCTGGAGAGATGGCTTAGCGGTTAAGTGCTTGCCTGTGAAGCCTAAGGACCCCGGTTCGAGGCTAGACTCCCCAGGACCCACGTTAGCCAGATGCACAGGGGGGCGCACGCGTCTGGAATTCGCTTGCAGTGGCTGGAGGCCCTGGCGCGCCCATTCTCTCTCCCTCTCTCTATCTGCCTCTTTCTCTCACTGTCTGTCGCTCTCAAATAAATAAATAAATAAAATTTAAAAAATACTAAATAATCAATAAAGATATTTACTATTCTTGTCTTGAGGCATAAATTCTTTTTTTTTTTTTTCAAGGTAGGGTCTCACTCTAGCCCAGGCTGACCTGGAATTCACTACGGAGTCTCAGGGTGGCCTCGAACTCACGGCAATCCTCCTACCTCTGCTGCCCGAGTGCTGGGATTAAAGCCATGCGCCACCACACCCGGCAAAATATTTCATTTATTTATTTGAGAGAGAGAGAGAGAGAGAGAATGGGCATCCAGGGCCTCTAGCCACCAGAAAGGAGTTCCGCACATGCACCACCTTCTGCATCTGGCTTCATGCGAGTACTGGGGATGGAACCAAGGTCCTTAGGCTTTGTAGGCAAGCGCCTTGACAGCTGAGACACCTCTCCAGCCCCTCCCTTAGTTTTTATAATATAATTGTGAAATAGGAAACAGGAGGAAGAGAGCTGTCATTTCCAAGGAAACTGTTAGAGTTCATTTTGAAAACAGGCCCAGGCACCCTGCCTTCAGCAGATTCTCTCAGTAAGGTATCCCCAAATCCAAACCGGGTCAACCATGCGTACCAGGTGTCATTGCAGATGGGGCTGGCGAGTCTAAGTGAAGGAGCTCATATGGAGCAGATGAAGAGACTCCAGAAACTGCACAGAGGGAATTCGGGAGCTCTCAAGGACCACACAGCTTGCAGAATGCTCTGTAGTATAGTTAAGTGTGGGTCTGAACTGGGAACACCAAGGGAACTAACTAAATGATGGGCCTGTTCACTGTTGTTCTCGATGGGACTTCTCTCAACCCCTTTGTAAGGAGTTAGGAAACCTCGGGAGAAATCCATTACGAAATATTTTAAAGATTGGCGTAAAGTCATAGGTCTACTGAATGACAAGAGTAAGGAAGAGGGGCTGGAAGGATGGCTTAGGGATTAAGGTGTTTGCCTGCAAAGCCAAAGCACCCAGGTTTGATTCCCCAGGACCCACGTTAGCCAGATGCACAAGGGGGTGCACACGTCTGGAATTCATTTGCAGTGGCCGGAGGCCCCTGGCGCACCCATTCTCTCCCCCACCCCCCGCTCCCGTCTCTGTCAAATAAATTAAATAAAATATTTTTTTTTAAAAAAAGAGAAAGGTCATCAGGTGTTGAGAGTCATTTGCTTGATCAGCAAATGTTTGGTAAGCACCTACTAGGCTCTGGCACTAATCAAGCCTTGGAGCGGGGGGGGGGGGGGGTACACAGACCCTTCCCAGGAGATGCTTCTTTTGTATTCTTTTTGTTTGGTTTTGTTTTGTTTTGTCGGTTTTTCAAGGTAGGGTTTCACTCTGGTCCAGGCTGACCTGGAATTCACTATGTAGTCATAGGGTGGCTTCAAACTTATACAATCCTCCTACCTCTGCCTCCCGAGTGCTGGGATTAAAGGTGTGCGCCACCACGCCCAGCTTGTATTCCTTTTTAACTGGTTGCTATTGCCAGAAGACAATTCATGTTATTCCTAGGTGCTCAGCTCATGTCTTCCTAAATTACCACTGCCATGTCTCTCAACGAACGGAACCAAAAGAGATTCCAGGGCTGGAGAGATGGCTTGGCAGTGAAATCACTTGCTGCAAAGCCAGTGGACCCAGGTTCGATTCCCCAGGACACACATAAGCCAGCTGCGCAAAGTGGCGTGTGCATCTGGAGTTCATTTGCAGCAGCTGGAGGCCCTGGCAGGCCCATTCTCTCTCTCTCTCTCAAATACATGAATACAAATAAAATATTTTAAAAGATATTCCAAATGGTGTTTTGCCCATTGATTCATTCAAATCCAATCCTCAAAAGCTGTCTAAATTTACCCACTTTCACCAAAGGAAAAGAAAATTAGTATTTTCATGAGCTGGCGTGTTGGAAGCAGCCCTTTAATACACAAACTGGTATCCTATGGCAGTAATTATTTTTCTACAGGAGGGGAAACTGAGGCTCAGAGATGTGACAGCTTCTTATTCAATGTATGCAGTTACTTAAAAGTCAAATTCAGCCAGTCATGGTGGCACATGCCTTTAATCCCAGCACTCGGGAGGGAGGGGCAGAGGTAGGAGGATTGCTGTGAGTTCAAGGCCACCCTGAGACTACATAGTGAATTCCAGGTCAGCCTGGACTAGTATGAGACCCTACCTTGAAGCCCCCCTCCAAAAAAAATAAAGTCAAATTCAAATGTATGTGTTCTTTCCCATCTACCCCTTTTTCCAGTATAAGAATCCATTAAGCTAACTTTATGAGTGTTATTATCTAAATGTTAGCTATTTCTGCTAACCACTTAAGTCACTGGAAAATATCAATTCTTTTCATGATGAAGTAACAAGGCATGGTTATCATTTCATTACTCTTAGTGAAATAATTTTTAAGTATTTAATTCGTGGGTTTTTTTTCCACTTGAATTAATGTTACAGAAATCATTGGAATTGGTAATCATTTATATACCTATGGATGCTTTTCTTGGTGTGTTTTCTGTCCCAGGATCCCCGCTTGTGGGGAGTATTTGGATTCTCAAGTGAATACCTCAGATCCAGGCGGCATGCGTATTCTACCATGTCAAAGATTGGGTTTCTTCTAATTAGGCACTCCTTCAAAAGAAGTCAATTAGTATGGGAACATCATCTGAATCGGTTGCAGCTACTCACTGATGACACCTTTCACCCAACACCACCAAATTTTCTCAAGTAAATTTTCTTTATCATCATTTTCTGGAACTCTCGGAATAGTTAAGCATTACCTGAATGTCAAAAAGTAACCTTGGGACACAAGGGATGTTACCCATTTAATTACCACACTCTTGAAAAATACAAATGAACCTTGAGGCAAATGGTATTGACACAGGGAAGTTTCTCTGCTGGGCATCAATTGGTGGAGCAGCCGGGGACATCACAGCCTTCTGTATGTACATAAATGCTGGGCTTCTCGTCTAGCCATCGAGCTTCAGATAATTTATTCCAGTAAAGATATTTTTCGTGAGACCTGGGAGCCATCAAACTGAAAGATCACTGGTGGAGATTTTTGGTTGTGTAGAAGGAGCCGTTTTTCCAAGAGCATCAAGAATCAGTTGTGTGCTTGCTGTGTGATACTGTGTCCACCTGAGAAGGTGACTAGATAGGTTAGTTCTTTCCCATAAGTGATTCTTTTCTTAAAAAAAAAAATCTTATTTATTTATTTGCAAGCAGAGAGAGATAGAAAAGAGACAACTAGACAGACAGGCAGAATGGGCACTCCAGAGCCTCCAGCTCCTGCAAATGGACTCCAGATGTGTGTGCCACTTTGTGCATCTGGCTTGATGTGGGTCCTGGGGAATTGAACTTGGGTCGTTAGGCTTTGTAAGCAAGTACCTCACCCACTGAGTAATCTCTCCAGCCCCCCATAGATGATTTTTTTTTTTATTTTTTAAATTTTTTTTGTTTATTATTTATTTGAGAGCAACAGACAGAGAGAGAAAGAGGCAAATAGAGAGAGAGAGAGAGAATGGGCACACCAGGGCCTCCAGCCACTGCAAACGAACTCCAGATGCGTGCGCCCCCTTGTGCATCTGGCTAACGTGGGTCCTGGGGAATCAAGCCTCGAACTGGGGTCCTTAGGCTTCACGGGCCAGCGCTTAACCGCTAAGCCATCTCTCCAGCCCCCATAGATGATTTTTCATTGACCATGTCCCTCTGGTTATGCTGGCCAAACCACTGCGTTCCTTTACAACAGCCACCGCAGCTAACAGCTTTCTGTCTTCCCTAGCAGTTGGTTCACACAGTGCTTTGTAAGGTGGCTTCTTTCAACTTGCCCACACATTCTCTCATTTTGGTTCCCCTGATGCCATCATGTCTTGGTTAGAAGACCTGCTAGTGTTTCCTTCAATGTGGAGATGGAAACTCCTGCCTTTCAGGGTCATGTTAGGTTGGTTCCATGGGAAGTGAGCCAGAAAGTTCTTGAGCCAGGCCATGTCCTTCCTGTGCTGCTATGTGCCTGCCTCTCTGTGAGAACATCTAGTGTCATTTTTTAAAATTTTTATTTATTTATTAGAGACGGGGGGGGGGAGAGAAAAAGAAAGGGTACGCCACAGCCTCTAGCCACTGCAAACGACCTCCAGATGCATGTGCCACCCTGTGCATCTGGCTTATGTGGGACCTGGAGAATCGAACCTGGGTCCTTAGGCTTCACAGGCAAACACCTTAACCGCTAAGCCATCCCTCCAGCCCTCTCTGGGAGAACATCTGAGAAAGCTCCACACAGAGCTGTCAGTTTCCATTTAAAACTTCCTACATCTTGGGCTGGAGAGATGGCTTAGCGGTTAAGCGCTTGCCTGTGAAGCCTAAGCACCCCAGTTCGAGGCTCGGTTCCCCAGGACCCACGTTGGTCAGATGCACAAGGGGGCGCATGCGTCTGGAGTTCATTTGCAGTGGCTGGAAGCCCTGGCGTGCCCATTCTCTCTCTCTCCCTCTCTCTCTTTCTGTCTGTTGCTCTTAAATCAATAAATTTTTTTTTAAAAAAAACCTTCCTACATCTGCCAGAACAAATAAACCACACTATTACCGAGCGTTTAGGAGCTAAAAGTGAAAGGTTCTGTTCTCCATTTCCCTTGAGATCTTTTAAGGTGACCGTGTGCGCTACCCTGCCATCTTTATTCCAGGCCAGATGGCCTGATGGACCCATGTTTATTTTCAGCTGCTCAAACTCTTGCTTTCATCCTCTGGGATGTTTCAGGTTCATGTTCAAACGCTGTTCAGATGTCCAGCTATTGGTGTGTTGGTCAGCAGGGGTGAGTGAATTATGCTCAAATAGTGGCAGCTTAGCAGAATTTTGACGAGTTATTCATAGCTACAGAGTATTTGGAGCCTACATTGCACTGAGCATCTACTTGTTTATTTATTTACTTACTTATTTACAGCTACTTAAAGAGCTTTTCTTCTTCCTTTAAATTTTCATCTGTAGCTGGTCTGGCTCCATCAATTTAACACTTCTGAGAGATATTCCACATTGCTGTCATCCAGTGATGAACACTGATGATCCCGGGGCCCAGGTGTGTCTGTGACATCTCAGCCTACACCCAGGGTGTTAACCAGATTATTTTTCTATCCCTCTTGCCCGCACTGGATATGCAGAGCACTGTATCTCTAACTGGGCCAGCCCCTTCTCCCGGCCCGAGTCTCTATTATCGGCAGCCACAGCATGCATATGTTTATTCATCCTCCAGTCCTCCGGGAATCCTCTCGGGGGGGCCCTTCCTTCAGTAACAAAATCTCGGAAATTTTCCCTCTTCGCTTGCGTCTCCTGAAATGCTCATCTTTGAATATCTACGGCAAATGGTTACAGAAAGCTTTCCTACAACGGAAGACATGGCCCTGCCTGCTTTTGAATTCTGGCCCACGACAATGCGATGATACGACGCATGCTTGCCCGGCGTCTCTTGACTGCTCTCGGTTCTTTCCTGCACCTCCGCCTCCACAGTGAGAGCAACGGCGGAATCCTGCGGCCTCCTCCATCACAGTCCTGGCCTGCTGGTCTCGGATGTGCATTTTGTCCACCAGTTTCTTGGCTTGGGCAGGAGATGACAGGTCTGTAAAACATCCTGTACGAAGTGGCAGGTTTCTGTCTGAGCCCTGAGTCTTTTCCTCTAGACAATGACAGAGCAGCCATGCAGAGTTATGCAGGTGTGCACCAAGCAGGAGGCTAGCTGGCCTGCAGATAGCACAGCCCCTCACCAGGCCAGGCCCAGGATAAGGATGGGCAAGATTGGGAGAGGAGCACCTGCTTTTATTCCAAAAATACCCCCAGGATGACTCAACATATCCTCTCTTTCTAAGTGACTTGTTCCAGTATTATTTTAAAATAATGATCCCTTTCTCCTACTCTTATTGCTTTTTTTTTCGGGGGGGAGGTGCTGTGGAGTTGTTTGGGGCTTAGGCAGATGATAACGTTCCTCTGAAATGCAACCATTGATGAAAGAGAAAGGTGAGATATGATTTTGTTTCCCATATACAGATTATATATATATATACATATACATGGGAAGCTTATATACTATATATATAAAACTTCATATATAATATATAATATTATATAATATATTATATATGTATATATATGTATATAAAGTTTCTTAGGGACAAATGAGCTATTTACAAGCTGATGGTTACCCAGGAGAAGACATGACGGGCTGCACATGTTTTAAGTATAGGAAGCTTTCTCTCACTAACTATCTATGCAGGGCTGCCTTTCCTCCACAGTGGACCTCCACAAGAGCTTGGCTTCCCCTTCCTAAGCAATAATTTGTACTTAGCCTTTGGGGAAGAGATAGGTGAAAGCCCCCAACAAACCCTTATCAGGAGTCCCATATTTTTTGTTTATTTTTATTTATTTATTTATTTGAGAGCGACAGATAGAAAGAGGCAGATAGAGAGAGAGAGAGAATGGGCGTGCCAGGGCCTCCAGCCACTGCAAACGAACTCCAGACATGTGCGCCCCCTTGTGCATCTGGCTAACGTGGGTCCTGGGGAATCGAGCCTCGAACTGAGGTCCTTAGACTTCACAGACAAGTGCTTAACGACTAAGCCATCTCTCCAACCCAGGAGCCCCATTTTAAAGGTAGAGTGAAGGAGGCACAATGAGGTTGAATGATTTAACCTGAGGTCATGGACAATGTGTATCTTTTCATCATAGTGTTTCACCACAGCAGAAAGGTTGGGCCAATGACGTGTTCCCATAGTGCTGAGAGTAGATAGACAAGACAGAGAAAGTGCTTATTGCAGCAACCAGAGAGCAAAGAAATAGGGCCCAGAAGATTTAAGTGAACAGTGGTACTGACTGGTTATTGACTGTACTCACCCATAAAATTGTTATATATATATATATATATAGTGTATGTATATATATATATATACATACACACACATACATACATAGGATTAGAATGTAAATGACTTTGTTCCAGGTATCCTGTGGAAAAGTGCCAATAACTATTCAGTTGGTCTTCTAGAGGCTTCCTTTATTAAAGAAACAAGGTATATTGTTGGTAGAATTGAATAACTGCATAACACTCAACCATGAAGTCCCAGTGCCTGGTGCAATTACTGGCGCATAGTAGATGTTCAATAAATGCTTGTTGAGTTAATAGTTAGTCACTCCCTACCAAGCCTGAAATTGCACTCTGCCTGGGTGGTTATATGCATGGCTTATGCATGACTTCCTTGCCTGAAGTTTATATAGGAAGGTTTTAAGAAGGTAAGACTTGAATTGATTTTTAGAGCAAGTTTAAAAAATGTTTAAACGTTTAATTTTTAAGTGATTTCTGACTCTCAAAAGCCTTGCGAATACAGTAAGGGAATTTCTATATGCCTGTCATCGAACTTCAGATGTTAACAGCTGATATAATCACAGAATTATTATCAACATCAGGAAATTAACATACTTATAATATTATGATGTCATCTATCGACCTTATTCGACATTTTCCAGTCATTCCACTACTGGGCATGTTCTAATCCAAGTCACAGTCAACATGGTATTTAACTGTCATGTTTCTTAACCCCCCCTTCCAATCTGAGTCTGTCTAACCCTTCATCACCTTGGGGTACTTCTGAAGAGGACTGTCGGTTTGTGGACTGTCCCTCAATTTTGATTTTGGATTTGGCTGGTGTGCACTCTTGAATAAACTTTGATCATGTCTTCTTGAAAACAAATGTGAGAACGCCGTGGACATGGTGACAAGCTTCGCTCAATGTGCTGTATCAAGAGGCACATGACATGGCTATGCTGCACTGTGGAAAATCTTAGCTTTGCCCATTTAGTTATAGCAGCATTGGACAGGTTTCTCCATGAAAAGGCAACCCCTTTCCCCTTGTAATTAATAAGTTTCTTATGGGGATGCACTTTGAGGTTTTGTAAATATTTTCTTCCTCATTATCCTTTCGCCCACCAATTTTATCACGTGCCTATAATTCTGGCTTATAATTATTTACTGCGGTGCTTGCCAAACGGCAATTCTCTGTTTCCATCATTCTTCCTACATTGATTAATGTGAATGATGCTATACAGGAGAGCCTTCTCTTACCACGTTTATGTATTGATTGAAGTTTTTAAAATATATTGTACTTATTTATTTATTTGAGAGAGAAAGAGGCAGAGAGAGAGAGGGAGTGAATGGGAGCACCAGGGTCTCCAGCCACTGCGAACAAACTCCAGATGCACACGCCCCCTTGTGCACCTGGCTTATGTGGGTCCTGGAGAGTCGAACCTGGATTCTTTGGCTTTGCAGGGAAATGCCTTAGCACTAAGCCATCCCTCCAGCCCTGATTAAAGTTTTTAAGAAAAATAAAGAATGGGAGTTCATGCAGGAAAGGTGAAAGGGGAGAAGAGTGAGAATCCTGTGAGAGGTGGCAGCCAGATTGAGGAGAAACAACAGACAGAAAGAAAGAAAGAAAGAAAGAAAGAAAGAAAGAAAGAAAGAAAGAAAGAAAGAAAGAGAGAAAGGAAGGAAGAAAGGAAAGAAAGGAGGGAGGGAGGGAGGGAAGGAAGAGAGAAAGAAAGAAAGAAAGAAAGAAAAGAAAGGAGGGAGGGAGGGAGGAAGAGAGAAGAAAGAAAGAAAGAAAGAAAGAAAGAAAGAAAGAAGGAAGGAAGGGAAGGAAGGAAGGGAGGGAGAGAAAGAGAGGGAGGTAGGGCGGGAGGGAGGGAGAGAGGAAGGGAGGGAGGGAAAGAAGAAAGAAAGAAAGAAAGAAAGAAAGAAAGAAAGAAAGAAAGAAAGAAAGAAAGGGCAGCCAGGACTGAAAAGAGAAGTAGTATGTGCCAAGAGTGGAAAATGAAAGCCTTCTCGCAGTTCCTGAGAAGGCAGAAACATAATCAAAGGGATGTTCAAAGACGGGCATCCTGGGAATAATTGAGGGCCGAAGGCTGGCAAGGAGTACAAGGTGTGTGAGGACAATGGGACCGGAGAGGGATGAGTTAATTCAGTAAAGGAGAACAAGACCATCCTTTTAGCTTTACCAGCAATTGCACAAGAAGAGTGGTACTCCTGGTGCTGACTAGATGGTGGGAAACGCTGAGGGTTTTGTAAGAAGCACATGGATACCCCTTGAGTTAGGGTAAACCCAGCCTGGCAAAACACCCCAGAAAAGATGCCTTAGAACTGAACTTCAGCAACGATGGTGGAAGGGAAATCTTCCTGAGTCAATCTTGGAAGACTTTGACCTGATTTCTTTGCTTTATTATTATCAAGTGGACACGTCCTATGGATACCTCATGCATGGGTGCCATCATTTCCCTCCTCCCTGCCCCCCACTCCTCTGAGGGCCCTCCTTAGTGGGATTGCGGGTGTTCCCCATGGAGGTGTGGGCTGCGAGTTGTGAGCGCAGTGGTCAGTCATCGCGTGGGGGCAGTATGTGACCTGATTTCTTGATGCCACCTCAGCCAGAATGAATCATGGTCTCGGGACCCAAACTATTCACAGGGTGGCTAGTTGTTTACTGGAACATTCTGCCTTGTTGTCAAAGGGAAGCTTCCAGATCCGCTGTAGCGTACTGCTCCCCACCTCACCGGCCCAGCATGTGGAGACCTACTCTGCCCTTCCCATATTTCTAGCATGGCACAGTGAACTCAACACGACCAAGGGTGAACACGCGTCATTCTTACTCATCTTCTCCAGTTCTGCCCCAAATAACCTGCTTAGGTCAGGCCTTGGGTTTCTCTCCCAGGATCTTAGCAGTGGTGGCCAGGAATAGCATCTCTGTCCTTTCTCTAATCCTAAATTGAGGGTGGTCCCAAACCAAGGGCAATACTATGACTTACTCTGGCATAGTAGCAGTGGGAAGACACTGCTGGGCAAAAAAAAAAAAAAAAAAAAAAAGGGAAATCCTGTCAAATTTCCCTTTTGGGACACAGAGTTGTGAACCATTGGCTGGGAGGACAAGGACATTGCCTGAAGCCCAAAGCAGAAAGGAATGTCAGATGGCTCCCTCACTACCACCGAGAACCCCAAAACCTTCCAAAGACCGAGTTTTCACTTTTATACCAAGTGGAGTGCAGTGTTGGTAGTGGCAACAAGGTTTGAATCAGTCCTGTCTGTTCAAATCCCAACATCACTATTTACCTTTTACCTCACGCAAATCCATCTGGTCCACACCTCCATTTATCTAAAAACAAGATGGCACTCAGGTAGAGCTCCATGCCTAACAGGTATGACTAATACTACTGATGACACCTGACATCCCATGGCAATGTTCTAATGCTCCTTAGCATACAGTTCAGCAATCAGTTTACTTTTCTCACTATCCCTTATATTTCCTTGTAGCACCACAACCATCATCTTTTAAAAATATTTTATTTTTATTTATTTGGTAGAGAAAGAGAGAGAGAGAGAGAGAGAATGGGTGCACCAGAGCCTCCCAGCCACTGCAGACGAACTCCAGATGCATGAGCCCCCTTGTGCATCTGACTAACGTGAGACCTGGGGAATCGAACATGGGTCCTCTGGCTTTTCAGGGGAAAAGTCTTAACCTCTAAGCCACCCCTCAAGCCCATAACCATCGTCTTTAATCCTCTTTAATGTCTACTAGCAAGCATCAACTGTTCTGCATTCTTGGGTACAGATTATTCAGATGTCCTCTATTAAAGTGTCATAATATGGTCTTTAAGTATCAGGGAATAAACAATAAAGCAAAGTTTAGCAAACCAAAACTATCTCTTGGGGACTGGAGTCATGGCTTAGCCATTAAAACATTTGCCTCCAAAGCCTAAGGACCCAGGTTCGATTCCCCAGGACCCATGTAAACCAGATGTACAAGGCGGGGCATGCATCTGGAGTTGTTTGCAGCAGCTGGAGGCCCTGGCATGCCTATTCTCATTCTCTCTCTCTCTCTCTCTCTCTCTCTTCTCTCTCTCCCTCTCAAATAAATAAATAAATATGTTTTTTAAAAAAACCCAAGTCACCTGTTGCACCAGGTAAGTGAAACTGTATTTGGCTGTTAGTACCACATTCAATGGACCCTTCCCTCATTCACCTATGTGTCTGGGAGGATTATCCCGGATAGTCACCCTACAATATGGACTTTGTGCCTTTATTTTTACAAGGGTCGTTCAGTTTCAATTATTTTGTGATAATTCTTAATAGCATATATTATCAAAATAATGATGACCTGGAATGATGAGTCTGACTGCAGATCACTGTTATTAAGTCTTCATGAGAAGTGGGGCATGGCTGCCAAAGTTTTTATAAGAATTACGGGTTACAGGGCTGGAAGCAAGGTGTGGCAGGGCTGGGCAATGCAAGACAAACACAGAAGACTCTGAAAGCCAGAGGCTACCTGAAGGTCTAAGGAAAGAAGTTAGGGGACTGAATGTGTTGTGAAGAGAGCCAGGTGCCCAGGATCTCATAGAATTTCTGTGGAAGAAAGCACTTGCGTCAATCACGTATTGTTATTTCATTACACTGAGAGTTAGACGTTTTTGCCTAATCCAAACATATGCCCAGTTCAATTAGCATATGTGTTTATGTTTATTCTTCCACATTCACACAAGGACAGAGCACGGATGGAAGGCTCCCAAGAAACCTTCACCAATGAGTAGTCCTTTAAAAATAAACCCTACACAGCTGGAGTTTGGGGGTTTGGCCCTGAATATTTTTCAGGATTTGGTTGAGATAGCCTCCTTGTCAGTAGTTTTCTCTCAGGGCCTAGAGAAAGAATTTATAGGCATGGTTATTAAGCCTGTTAAGATCCAGGGTGGCTCTGGGTGAAAAACTAAAGGATTCAATCACTTTAGTTTCTCCCTGCAAAATAATGTGTGGCAAGGTCCTTGTGCCTCACTTCTGGGCTCATTGAAGTCTCAGAGAGTACCAGCTTATGTAAGACAGGTGGCAAACAACACGGTTTCCCGTATTTTATTCCATGTGAACCTCCTGGTGGGTGGCAAAGTGACTGAAACTTTCGGTGGCCTGATTTATTTCCATAGTGATTTGCAGGGCTGCTGTAGCATTCCTGCATCCCTTATAATTTGAGCATTTACGACACACTTTACAAGACACTTGAGTAATATGATATCAAAGTTGAAAGAGGTATTATATACACAGAAACTCTATTAATAAAAATTGCTAAGTAGTGCTATCTGCTTATAGCAAAAGGAGTCTGACACCAGCAAGATGGAAGAGTCCTCTATGTATAATGACTTAATTAGCAACTCAAAGGTTAGTTTTTCTCGTTATTTCTACCAACTGCATTGGGCAAATATATCTCAATTATTGATCCATTCTTCTGACCCCCCTAGCAGGTATTTTTGATTTGGACATAGCAAACTTTATACGAGTTTATAAAACTTCTCTCATCATAAGTCTTATCATGACCTGACAGAATTACAGATCTTACAAAATCATAGTCTCACAGAATGTTAGCATTCAATGTAATCATTTCATTGGCTGTGACAACTACCCTAGTCTCTCAGTACCACAGGTGATTGGTCCTAGGACCCTTCTTGATTCCAATATCTGTGGATGTGGCATTCACAAATATTCTGCAAATATGACTATCCTCCCATATTAATTATAATACCTAACAAACGGAAAAACTAGTTACATACTTAAACTGTACTGTTTAGGGAATAATGACAAGGAAAAAACTGTACACAAATTGCATTTCTAGCAGAATGTAATTTTACCCAATTACTTTTTAAATACTTTGTTTTTTTATTAGAGAGAGAGAATGGGCACACTAGGACCTCTAGCCACTGCAAAGGAACTCCAGACACATGCTCCACCTTGTGCATCTGGCTTACATGGGTACTGGGGAATCGAACCTGGGTCCTTAGGCTTTGCAGGTAAATGCCTTAATTGCTAACCCATCTTTCCATCCCCCAAGTATTTTTTGAGCCATAGTTGTTTGAATCCATAGATATGGAAGCCTGCATTGCAGGGCCAACTGCATGTGGCTCACTCCATTGTTAAACCAAGTAGATGAAGCTGAGCTGTGGTTGCTCCCCAAGCCTGGGGCACCACTAAAGAATGTTAGCATCCCTCCCAGATTCCAAAGTCAGTGAAATGCTCACAACACGAAATGATCTCGTTAGGTGACTCTATTCCCAAGTAGTGTCCATTGCTACCACCTTTGCAGAAACTAACCTAGCAGCACAGCCCAGAGGACCCCATCTCAGGCAACAGGGTGGCCAGGAACAGGCGTAACCATCACGAGAAATCTGGAAACATTCATCCAGTGTGAAGTGCCTCATCATCACCTTCATCAGGGTGTGAAGTGGTGCTTCTCAAAGCATGGTCCCCACACTGCGGCATCAAGGTCAGGCGTGTGTTAGAAGTTACAATGCCCAGTGCCCACTGGACCCATGGAGTCAGACCCCATAGGGTTGGGGTTCCTCAGCTTCAGTGTGATCCTGACTCCTGACCAAGGCAGAAAAACTACTTATTTAGAGAAATTTTTCTATATAAGGTGGCTGGGAGTAAATGTGTCCATTGTTTGGGCCACTTTTGATGACTTCTCATTTCAGAGGGCAAATTGCCATCAAGATTATATATATATATATACATATATATGTGTATATATATATGTGTGTGTGTGTGTGTTTATGCATGTTCATATTCGTGTGGGGGTACACATGTGTATGTGTGTATGTACACGTGCATATGGAGGCCAAAGAACAATCATGAATATCATTCTCAGATACGTTGTTGCGGTGGTTTGGATGTGAATGTATGTCCCTCATAGCCTCCGGTATTTTTTAAATATTATTTTTATTTATTTGAGAGAGAAAGAGAGAGAGAGAGAGAGAGAGGGAAGGGAATGAATACACTAGGGCCTCTAGCCACTGCAAACAAACCCAGAAACATGCACCACCTTGTGCATCTTGCTTACGTGGGTACTGGGGAATGGAACCCGAGTCCTTAGGCTTTTCAGGCAAGTGACTTAAACTGTAAGCCATCTCTCTAGCCCCCTCAGTTATTGTTTTTTTTTTCCCAAGGTATGGTTTCACTCTAGTTCAGGCTGACCTGGCATTCACTATGTGGTCTCAGGGTGGCCTCAAACTCACGGCGATCCTCCTACCTCTGCCTCCCAAGCGCTGGGATTAAAGGCGTGCGCCACCACGCCCCGCAGCCCTCAGTTATTTTTGACTAAAGTTAAGCTTCCTGCTTAAGTCTCCAGCAGCCTGCTGGGGGAGATGTCACTGGCAGCGGATCCTGGGGTCCTGCCCTAAGGTGCTCTTGATTCCAGCCCAAAGGCGTGGAAAGAGCAGTTTGAGCTCTGGCTGGTCACGTCCGTGGTGCCAGCTGTTGGTGGTCTCTGTTTGGATCTGTGAAAGGGAGCCAGCTTTTTCCACCATTGATGGACCTTCCCCTGAATCTACAAGCTTGAGATAAATCTTTTCCTCCCATAAACTGTGTCTGGTTGGATGTTTGTCTCAGCCACAAGGAGCTGACTAAAACAGCTACCTACCTCTTTTAGAGACAGGATTCCTCATTAGACTAGGCTGGTTGGCCAGTAAGTTCCTCTTATATCTGTCTCCTCAGTGCTAGCATTACAGGTAAAAGGCACAACACCAACATTTTAAAGTGAATACTAAGGGTTGGAGAGATGGCTTAGTGGTTAAGTGCTTGCCTGTGAAGCCTAAGGACCCCGGTTCGAGGCTCGATTCCCCAGGACCCACGTTAGCCAGATGCGCAAGGGGGTGCATGCATCTGGAGTTCGTTTGCAGTGGCTGGAGGCCCTGGCGCGCCCATTCTCTCTCTCTCTCTCTCTCCCTCTTTCTCTCTCTGTCACTCTCAAATAAATAAATAAAAATAAACAAAATATTTTAAAGTGAACACTAAGGATCAAACTCAGATCCTCATGTTTGCAAGGCAAGCACTTCACCAACTGAGCTCTTTCCCAGCCCTGTTCTTCTCAACATCAACTAAAAGCATCCAAAAGCTAAAGCCTTGGGGTTTTAAAAGAATCCTGTAAGGTTTTGTTCATTTGTACATGTTTTTCTGGACACAGAGCTAATCACACCTAATTATAATTCACAATGAATTCATCTTGGCCAGTTCCCATGTCCCAAGTTTAAACATAGCCCACAGAAATCTTTTCTTCATTTTTTTATGTCATACAATTAAATATTCACCCATTACTCCTGTGATTAACTCTTGCAAAACAAGTTTTAAAAGTCATACTAAAGGATCAACAAGATAGGTGGATGACCAGGTATGCAGTATACACTGTAGTGTAAGCATTGGATACATTTATATAGGCTCTCCATGGATTTTCTTATCCTTATGTGCAATATATAAAAAGAAAATATTTAGTCACTAAGAAATTCAGCCCTGACCAGAGCCCTGAGGCAGTTTGAAAAAGCAGAATATTTTATCAATGAGATCAGCAATCCCATTTCTCAGATGAGGGAAACTAAGGCACTGATAGGTTAATTGGGCCCAAACATTAGCCAAAATTCTCTCCTGGTGATTTCCAAATGAAAATTCCTTTAAGCCATATTTACAACTGGTAAGTATGTATGCATCAGATAAATTATAATCATGATTCTACTTCTCATGTTTATGAGAACTTCAGATTATTCATGTGTGAAGTTTGAGATTTGACTGTAATCATTATTTTTTTTCTTCTTTTGGTTTCTTTGAGGTAGAGTTTCACTCTAGTCCAGGCTAACCTAGAATTCATTATGTAGTCTCAGGGTGGCCTCGAACTCACAGTGATCCTCCTACCTCTGCCTCCCAAGTGCTGGGATTAAAGGTGTGCGCAAACAGGCCCGGCTTTGTAGTCATTATTATATAGAGAGCAATGTTTTTTTTTTTTAAATTTTTGTATGTGTGTATGCATGTTTATATATGTGTATATGCACAAACGTGTGCAAGTGTGTGTGCATGCGTGGAGAGGCTAGAGGTAAACATTGAGTGTCTTCCTCTGTTGTTTTCCACCTCACTTTTTGAGACAGGGTCTCTTACTGAACCTGGGTGTCACTAATTCAGCTAGAGTGCCAACCCAGCAAGCTGCAGGATTTTCCTGTCTCTGTTTTTCCAGCACTGGGATAATGGGCATGCATTGCCACACCCAGCTTTCACTAGGGTGCTGGCCATCTGAACTCGGGTCCCTGTGTGTACAGCAAGCATTTTACCAACCACACTGACTCCCCAGCCCCCAGACCAGTATTTATTAAGTAGCTAGAGTGTGTAAAGCATTTGCCTTTCAAGAAGTAAGACTTTAAAAAGTATATATTTATTTATGTGCAAGCAGAGAGAGAGAGAGAGAGAGAATGGTGGGGTCTCTAGCCACTGCAAATGAACTCCAAATGCATGTGCCACTTTGTGCCTCTGGCTTATGTGGGCACTGGGGAATCAAACCTGGGTTGTTAGGCTTTGTAGGCAAGTGCTTTAACCACTCTCCAGCCCAGGAAGTAAGACTTTTGACTTGTGGTCAGGAAGAGGGTAGAGATGGCCACAAGTGAATATGAAACATATCTGAAATATGTGCAAGTGATATGTGTGAAATGTAACACAAGTGATTTGCACATAAACGCTGGCACACACTTGAATGGCAAAAACACCCTGAATACGCCATGTCCGTGACACACTCCCCAGCCTTTCTTGAGGTTAAATTGGCCACATGACTAGTTCTAATTAGCTGTGCACAGAGGCCACAGCCGGGAAGGCCAAATGTGGCCCTTTTCAGCCTTCTCTTCCCCTGCTGTGACGGTCAGGGACCAGTGCTTCCTGGTGACATATATACAAAATGAAGGAGGGCTGCCTAACCAGCACGGGACTTACCTTGAGGGAGACATAGCCTCTGAGACCCAGGACGTCTGCTCCAGCTCCTGGTGTGAATACCTCCATCCTTCCCACCTGGAAACGCGGGCTACTCTCGGTGCCTCCCAGTCCACACTGCCCACCCTCGTCAGGAATGTCGCCACCTTGTCCGTGAGGCTGAACCATAAGCAGTGAGGACCTAAGTCAAAGGCCAAGTCATTCGCTTGTGCACTTATTCACCAAGTATTTTGTATGTCTACTGCGCTCGAAAGGTTTGCATGAGGAATGCACTTGGTTTGTTATTGTTGTTTTTCTTTGAGGATTCAACCGAGATGGATATACAGACCTGGGCCCTGGTTTCAAGGTCCGCAGTGCAGTAGAGAAAGAAGAAAGTCTAACAAACCGGCCTTGAACCTAACACACTGTTTCCCTTCAGAGCACTGATGGTCCCTCTTACACAGGTAGCAATTTCTAATCCGTGTCTACTGTTATTGGGGTTCACTGTCTTCCTTCTCACTCAGTGGCAAACTGTCTGATAGCAGGGACTTCATCTTAATAATTAATCTATGAACCCTTTTAGCCTTTTTTTTTTTTACATGGGAGGGTCTCCATAAACAATTATTGCTGGTAAATATGGAGGGTATGTGATGTATATGAAACAGGTTTAATCACTGGAATTATTTCTGAGAACAAAAATTAGATGAGGGGCGTGACAAAGAAGGTTTTGTGGTGACTTTTCAGGAGCGTCTGTTTATATCCTAAAGATTTATAATTAAACATATTGCTTCTGTGCTCCTGGCACATAGGAAATAAATATATTGAATAAATAAACTGAGTGAATGGGTTTCCTTGCTTTCTTGTTGATCAATAGCTCTCCTGAGTGAATGAATTCCTACCCTAAGGTACCTGGGTAATTGAGTGAGGAGACATACCACGCATTCTTGTGGCAGATAGAGACATTTCCAAGTTCACCGAGCAGTGGGAATATTGGATTTTTGTTTCTTTTCACCATCTTGAAAAATCAATAGGCTTACATTGTTTCTGGTCATTTAAGTCAACTCAGATGTAAAATTCTTTATAAATTTTGAATTCATCTGGCGAAGCTCAGATGGATCTTGTTTAAAGTTTAGTAAGTGTGAGCAGTCTTCATAAGATTTGGCTAATTCCGGAGATTTTTCTTTTTCTCTAGAATTTAAAGAAAGTGTATTTCCATAGTAATTGAGTGAGTTCAGTTTCCCCAAATTTCTCTTTGGTAAAGAGAAAAGTGAAAACCAAAAGAAAATTGGACTACTGTATTTTATGCCAAATTTAATTGTCACTGACTAAAACATTTAGAATTTTCTTTTAACATGTTCTTTTCTGTTGTTATTTTAGCCGCGCTGCAGCATTTCACATGAAGATTTTAATCAGTGGATAATACTATCTTGTGGAATGTTGATGAAGGAGCCATTTTCATGAATTGACTTATGTTTCCAAGTATTTTCATGAGAGAGAGAGAGTGAGGGATAGAAAGAGAGAGAATTGGTGTGCCAGGGCCTCCAGCCACTGCAATCAAACTCCAAACACCTTGAGTGCATGTGCCCCTTTGTACATCTGGCTTACATGGGTTCTGAGGAATCGAACCTGGGTCCTTGAGCTTTGCAGTCCAGCACCTTAACTGCTAAGCCGTCTCTCCAGCCCAGCATTTTTAAAAATAGTTTTATTTATGTATTTGTTTGCAAGCACAGATCAAGAGGGAGAGAGAGAGAGAGAAAATGGACATGCCATCAGGCTTTACAGGCGAGCGCCTTAACCACTGAGCCATTTATTGAGCCCTTTAAAGCATTTTGAAGCATTATTTACTCCGCATTTTTAATTTCTGAAACTAGTGATTATATCATTAAGATTGGATTTGCTCTCTATAGAAACACACTCCCCTTTCCTGTGTAATTCTGTCTAGTAATTATCAAATAAAAATTGCCATTTAAAAACGAAATAAAAGGCTCGCAGGAAGCAGAAAGTTTTCACCTGGCGTGATTCAGCTCGTGTAAGCTACACCAAAGAGAATACAGCATAATGGTAGTAACGTATGCTAATGACCCGCGCCACTTAATTAATGGAGTTGTTTATCGGGCTCCAGACAGCCAGGCAGCAGTCTGTCCTATTATTTTTGGAGGCGTACGATCTTGCAAATTTAGTATTGTTAAGTATGGAATGAATCCAGTGGCCTCCATGTAATTTATAGGAGCCTTTCCAAGCCTTGGAGAGTCATTTTAATTGCAGATGGTAATAAGACGTGTGTTTCTGCCCTGTCCGTGGTTGCCTTTACGCGGCTTGCTTTGGGTGTCGCTTTTGAAATTGAGATTAGTTGTGTTGATTTTGGTATTTGTGTGTGTGCATGTTTTATTTATTCCTTTTTGAGACAGGGTCTTCCTGAGGGGCCCAGGCCCACCTCAAATTCATGATCCCTCTGCTTCAAACTCCAGAGTGCTGGGATTGTTGGCACACACCTGGTTTGATTTGGGCTAGTTTTAATTCAATGACATGGGCAAGAATTAGAACTATCCCGGATGACTGTGCAGAAAACGTGTCAAATCTTTCAAGCCACCTATTTTCATAAACAAAAATGTTAAAAGAAATCACGTTTCCTGAGCTGCAGAGATGACTCAGTGGTTAAAGGTGTTTGCTTGCAAAATCTGGCAGCACAGGTTTGAATCCCCAGTACCCATGTAAAGCCAGATGCACAAAGTGGTCCACGCATCTGGGGTTCATTTGCTGTGGTAGGAGGTCCTGGCATGCCCATTCCCCCTCTCTCTGCTTGCAAATAAACAAATAAATAATATTCTTGAAAATCATGTTTCCTCCTGAAGAGTTTAATGAAATGGGCTCAGTTTTACTCGGATAACTTCAGTGCTAATCAACACGCAGTCACTCAATGGCCACCTGCGTGTTGTACGTGTTTTAGAAATGAATGCATTGGATTGGCAGGAAGAGCAGATGCCAAAGTCAGGTATTCCAGATGAAAAGAATAATCAGAGCTTTTAAAACTTTTTTTTAACTTACAATTCCTTTTGGTCTCCTAAAATTTTAAATAATTCCAGGTAATTAAGTGTATAAAATAGGTGTGTAGACCAATTATTTACTGTTGACAAATCATAAAGAAATATATTTTAAAATAATTCTTTGGTATCACGTAGTTTTACCATTTGTTAAAACTGAAACAAATTTGCATACTAATGAGAAGATATGGTCTTTTCTTTTTTTAATTTTTTTTGCTTCTTATTTTTACTTATTTATTTGAGAGCAAGAGCGAGAGAGAGATTGAGAAAGAGAGAGAGAGGGAGAATGGGCGCGCCAGGGCCTCCAGCCACTGCAAACGAACTCCAGACGCATGCGCCCCCTTGTGCATCTGGCTAACGTGGGTCCTGGGGAATCGAGCCTCGAACCGGGGTCCTTAGGCTTCACAGGCAAGCGCTTAACCTCTAAGCCATTTCCCCAGCCCAAGATATGCTTTTTTCATAAAGAATTAACTCAGCTGGATACTTGATACTGCAGGGCGTATAGCATCTTCAATTTTTTTTTAAGTTGACTGATACTTTCAGTTTATAATTATCAATAGTGAAAAGCTACTTCACATTAAGATGCAGTACAAAATGGTACAAGTATACTTAAGACCATTTTGGAAATGTCTGCAAGTTCTGTATTAATCCTAACCCAAAATTCCTTTAAAGATTTTTTTGTTGTTGTTGTTTTCGAGGTAGGGTCTCACTTTAGATCACAGGCTGACCTGGAATTCACTATGTAGTCTCAGGGTGGCCTCCAACTCACGGCGACCCTCCTACCTCTGCCTCCAGAGTGCTGGGATTAAAGGTGTGCGCCACCACGCCTGGCAAGATATTTTTTTAATGAAACTCAAGTCATCAACTCAAATAGTAATTTTAAAAGTCAAATATTCTAACATAGTACAATCCAAAGATATACTAATTGGATACTTACCCCCTGAGAAATGATGATAGGAAAATATTCACGTCTTTGTTTTCTATAATTAAAACATTGTGTGTCTATAAGAGCAGAAAGCTTTGTGTTGACAGTAAACACACCGCAATTCACAATGTTCAATATGCCAAGGTGTTCCAGGTGATGCTCCCTGAAGCTGTGTGGCCATGGCACACCCCTGCAAGATGCCTATGCTGTGGCGTTCAGAAGCAAGGCTGCGGCAAAGTCATGTGATGCGACACGGGAGAGCCATGCCAGAAACACCTTGAATTCATTATGTATTTAATTTTGAATGAGTCTTTGCTATGTTCAGAAACCTTTGACTCCTGCCAAATTTTTCATGATTCCCCCACCTCGCGTCTCTCAACCCCACATGGGGCCAGGATCCGTAGTTTAAAAGGCAGGGCAGCAGATCACCGAATTCCAGACTCTTCAAGCTAGAACCCTGAGCAGCAAAGTAGCTGTTTGGTTTGTGGATGAGCAAGCAGAAGCCCTGGCCAAGTCAGACACGTGGTCTATAGGCAGTAACTCACCTTGGCCCAGCGCCAGGCCCATTCCAAGTCCAGGGGCCTCTCCACACACCACACCACCTGGTGGTTCTGAGTGCTTGGCCCCAGCTGAAAACGATTTGGGAGGTAGAGCCTTGCTGGTGGAGGTGTGTTGTTGGGGACAGGCTTAGGGGTGCCAGAGCTTGGCTCACTCTCCTGCTGCTGTTTTCCACCTGCTGTGGCAGGTTGTGATGTCCAGCCTCTGTTCATGCCATGCTGTCCCCTCAAGAGTGTAAACCAAAATAAAACTTTCCTCCCATCATCTGCTTTTGTTTGGATTTTTTGTCCCAGGAACAGAAAGGTGACTGTAACATCCCCCCCCCACCTCCTTTTGTATCTTGAGTAAAATCTGTCTTGTAGGAATTCATCATTTAACTGCTCATAATCTTTCTGTTAAGAAGGTCATGCTTAACAACGTCTCCTCAGTGGGATGTTACTTGGCTACTAAAGATGACATTTATGAAGACTGGATGGTAACATAGAAAATATGTAAAGGAAGCCGGGTGTGGTGGCGCACGCCTTTAATCCCAGCACTTGGGAGGCAGAGGTAGGAGGATCGCCGTGAGTTCGAGGCCACCCTGAGACTCCATAGTGAATTCCAGGTCAGCTTGGGCTAGAGTGAGACCCTACCTCGGAAAACCAAAAAAAAAAAAAGAAAGAAAGAAAGAAAATATACAAAGGGAAGCAAGGAAATAAACCTGAGTATACAACAAATTGACAATTTTCTTTTTGTAAGCAGAGAGAGAGAGAGAGAGAGAGAGAGAGAGAGAATGGGCACACCAGGGCCTCTAGCCACTGCTAATGAACTCCAGACACATGTGCCCCTTGTGCATCTGGCTTACATGGGTCCTGGGGAATTGAACCAGGGTCCTTTGGCTTTGCAGGCAAATGCCTTAACCTCTAAGCCATCTCTCCAGCCCCAAATTGACAATTTTTAAAAAGCCTTTAAACAGAAAAAGAATGAGTAGGAAAAATAAGAAAGTGATTTGCACTTATATTTGAATGGTGGGAAAGACAAAAAAATAATGCTTTCCCTTATTCCTACTTTCCAATATTTTAATTAAAAGTTCCTTTAGGAACATAAGTCTATTTTAAAGTGGAAAAGTGAAAACAACTGTTCTGCTGTGTTCAAAGATATTTAAGGCAAAGCCCTTTGTGGTGGGTCTGAGGACATTTTGGGGACATGTAGACGAGCAAACTCCAGTGGAAAAGCTGGAGCAAGGGTTCCAGGCCTGTTCCTGGGGTCTTCTTTCCCCAAGGAGACCCGGATGGGATGTATGACTTGACTTAAGAAACAGCCACAGGAGAGCTCTCCCGATGGGCAATGAACCTCCGTCACATGGAAGAAGAGACTGAAAGAATCCAACAGAAGGAACTCCTCCCTCTAAGACTGACCCATAGCAAGGATTCCTTCCAGCACCGGGGAGGAGTCTTCAGAAACAAGCTTGGCTTAAGGAAACTTGATGCCAGGAGCAGGATGCCAGCTGGTCACGTTGTGTCTGTGCTTAGGAGGCAGAGGGCAAACAGGAAGCGGGGATGGGCTATGAAACTTACAAACCCTCTCCCACTGACTCGCTTCCTCCAGCGAGGCACCACCTGAAGGTTCCATAGCCTTCTAAAATAGCACCACCAGCTGAGAGTTCAAACACATGAGCCCATGGGAAATATTTCACATTCATACCACTACATGGTCTCCTAGAGGCGCTGAACTTCTGCTTGCTTTTGTTTCTGATTTGTAACTATCCTTGTTGAGACAGGGCCTCACTGTTTAGCCCAAGCTGGTCTAAAACTCATTTGCTATTTTTTCCGAGCTTGGTCTTAAACTGGTGATCCTGCTTTGGCCTCCCGAGTGTTGGGATTACAGGCGTGCGTGAGCCAACCTGTCCGGCTTGACGTTTCTTTTTCACAATGAATTGGAGGTATCGTTTATAAGAAATACACTGCAGATTTGAAGTATGCATTTGAACCGTTTCGGCAGATTTCTACACCCATGAAACCACAACCACTAATAAGATACTAACATTTTCATCACTCCCAAGGCTTCCTCGTGCCCCTCCCTCTAAGCTCCCTCCGATCCCTCCCTAACTCCCAGACCAGCATTTCACAGCCAAGCACTCATCTGCTTTCTGTCATTATAGATTCGTTTTCACTCCCTACAAACTTAAACAAATGGAATTACATAACAAGTTGTTTTTCTGGTTTTGTTTTTGTTTCGTTTTGGTCTGGTTGTTTTAGCTCAGAATAACAGCTATGTAGTCATTCAAATGGTTTAGGCTATCAATAGATGGACTCTTCTCACTGACAGCCAGTATTCTTTTGTGTGGATCTATAACATTTTATGTAGCCAGCTATCAGTGGGCACGGGAACTCTCCTTTGGAGGGTGTTACAATGAGGCTGCTCTGAACACTCAGTAAAGGAAAAAGACTTTCTGTGCATACATGTCTTCTCTAGTCTTGGGTAAATGCCTAAGAGTGGATGGCTAGCTAGGGGTACATTTACCGTTTTTTTTGTTTTTTTTTTTTTTTGTTTGTTTGTTTTTGTTTTTGTTTTTCGAGGTAGGGTCTCACTCTGGTCCAGGCTGACCTGGAATTCACTATGGAGTCTCAGGGTGGCCTCGAACTCATGGCGATCCTCCTACCTCTGCCTCCCGAGTGCTGGGATTAAAGGTGTGCGCCACCACGCCCGGCTACCGTTTTTTTTTTTTTTTTTAAGAAAGATCCCAAGCTGTTTCCTGTTTTCCATCCCCACCGTTGGTCCACACCCCAGCCATCAGCCTTTCATTTAGCTGCTGTGGTTGCGTGTACAGAGATTTCACTGTGGGTCGCGCTTCCAGCCCCAGTCTGTCCATGAAGGACGCCGCTAGCCTAATGTTCTGACTCCTTCAATGAGTGCCTTATTTTCCTGTGTTTGTTTAGTTCCAGAAACATCTTCAAACCCACTGCAAAAGAGCTTTGCCTCTGCCTCCAGATATGCCACAACGCTTCCTTTCGAGATCTTATCCTACCCTGACCCCGAGACAAGCCAACAGCCATAGAATTCTTAACTCTGGCTCTGCTAGGACAGCCATAAGAAATGGCCTTGAAGCTGGTGGTTTCACTTAAAGTCAGTGGAGTTGGTTCTCTATTGAGGTACAAGGGACAATTTGCCCATGACTTGTCTATCTTCTGGTGACTGCCTGCAGTCGGGTGTCACCAGGCTGTGCCTGCATGACCCCATGAGACTTCCTGTGTCATCTCCCTGCATCTGTTTCAGATCTTCCTCTTCCTCTTTTTTCTTTTTTCTTTTGTTTTGTTTTGTTTTTTGAAGTTGGATCTCGCTCTCTAGCTCAGCTGACCTGGAATTCACTATGTAGTCTCAGAGTGTCCTTGAACTCACTGCAATCCACCTACCTGTGCTTCCTGAGAACTAGGATTAAAGGCATGCCCCACCATACCTGGCCCTCTGCCTCTCTTAAAGAACACTTGTCCTTGGATTTAGAGGTTTCCTGGATAATCCAGGATTATCTTCTCTCGATGCCTGGGATCACATCTCTATTAGGTATCAGTCACAGATTCCAGAGATTTAACATGGATATATCTAAAGACCATTTTAGTTACTCATTTTTTCCGTTTAACTTTATTTTATTTTTATTTATTTACTTGAGGGCAACAGACAGAGAGAGAAAGAGGCAGATAGATAGAGAGAGAATGGGTGCACCAGGGCCTCCAGCCACTGCAAACGAACTCCAGATGAGTACACCGCTTTGTGCATCTGGCTTACATGGGTCGTGGGGAATTGAGCCTCGAACCAGGTTCTTAGGCTTCACAGGCAAGTGTTTAACCACTAAGCCATCTCTCCAGCCCCGTCCTTTTAACGTTTTGAATTGACAACTTTCATACATGTACATAGTGTTATTTGATCACAATCCTCTCCTATTACTTTCTCATGCCCCCTGATCCTCATCAGCCTTCCATGGAGCCCTTTCTTCTTTTCACTGGTCCCATGTTTATTTTGATGCCATCCTTTGCCTTCTTCAACATGCACAGGGATATGTTGACGGGTGCAGTACTCTGCAGGTAATGGCAGTCACGGATGCAACACAGCTGGTGTTCCAAAGCAGCCCTTCCCATCCTTCTCCCCTTCCATTCTTTCCGCCAGCTTTTCCTCAATGTTTCCTAAGCTTCGGAGGGTGTGATAACGTCACACCCAGAATTGTTACTGGAAAAATTTCAATGCCAGGGATGGGATACCTTCCAGTGAGTTGTCGGCCAGGGAGGTCCCTGGTGCTCCCAAAACATTACAGGCCATTGCCAAGGCTCTTAGTTTCCCACCAGAAATATGTGGTAACCTATTGCTGAAAACTCTACAGGGCTGGGCTGCAAAGGTCACTGAGAAATCTTGCTGGAATTGAGCTGAAAACTTCCTCCCTATAGACCAGCTGACAGAAAGCTGGAAAAAAACTATGCCACATGCAGTCCGATGGGAGAGAGAAGTCATCAGTGGAGATAAACAACAGTGGACACTGAAAGCCTTACGTTTGGCCAGGCAGGCCAAATGAGCCAACAGGTGCAATAGTGGCATGTCTGTTATGAGGGAAACCAACTGCTCTCTAATTGGACTGGAGGCCCGCTCCATGGGAAGGAATACATGCCTGGTACTGAAAACCTAGTCAGAAGCATAGTAGAGTAACACCTGCTGGTATATGGATAAATGTGCATATTATGCTCACCAAACTGCCCTGTAAGCACTTTTCTTAACGTTCATACCCATGTATTAATGCTACCCTCACTTTTGGTTAGAAAAGCTTCTCTTTTCAGAAGGCAGTGACCACTGGTATGACCCAAAAGGCACCTTGGTGCTGAGAAGAAGTGACAGAGGAGTGTTCAGCACTGAAATATCTCTATTACACCTTCCAAAGCTTGGTTCCATTGTAGAAAAGGTGGCAGAAAGAATGTAGGAGCCAAAGGAAGGGTAGGACTGTTCACAATGCAGTCTTCTAGCCACAAAATGGCCTGGATATCCATGACCTCACAATTCCTGGTATTGCCTACACAAGACCCTCAAAACAGGAGGAAAAGATGATGCTATCAAAATAAAAGAGACTAATTGAGAGGGGGAGGGGATATGATGGAGGGTGGATTTTTGCAAGGGAGAGTGGGGGAAGAGAGAAAATCATCATGGTTTAGTGTCTGTAATTATGGAAGTTGTCAATTTAAACGTTTCTAAAGAAAGGGCTGAAGAGATAGCTTGATATTATGGCTCAGTTAAAAGACCTTGGATTCTAGGAATGGTTGAACATTATTAGGATTCATAAAAACTGTGGGGATTTTTAAAGTTGGACAGAACATATTGTATTTCATATCATGTATGGATATCAGTTTATGGGGGTCAGGGCAGAATGTGATGGTTTGATTCAGGTGTCTCCCATAAACTTATGTGTTCTGAATACTAGGTTCCCAGATGATGGAGATTTGGGAACTAACGCCTCCTGGAGGCAGTGTATTGTTGGGGGCGGGCTCATGGCTGTTATAGCCAGTTTCCCCTTGCCAGTGTTTGGCACACTTTCCTGTTGCTATTGTCTACCTCATATTGGCCAGGGGGTGATGTCCACCCTCTGCTCATATCATTGTTTTCCCTGCTATCATGGAGCTTCCCCTCGAGCCTGTAAGCCTAAACAAACCTCTCTTTTCCCACAAGCTGCTCTTGGTTGGGTGATTTCTACCAGCAATGCAAACCTGACCGCAACAGGCATTTAACATTTAAACCACCAGAGTCAGTTGCATTTTCCGTTTTATTTTTTGGTCTGTGCATGTGTGTGTGTGTGCATATCCCCTTGCACACAAGTAGAGAGGCCAGAGGAGAACGTCAGGCACCCACCTCTATTGTTCTTCCACTTCTTGTTTCCTCAAGACTTAACCCAGAGATGCTGTTTTTGGTCAGACTAGGTGACCAGTAAGCCCTGGTGTTTGTCCACTCTCTTTCGCCCTCCCTCCCAGGACTGGTTTAACAGGCATGCTTTTCTTTAGATTTTTCTTTATTGACAGCTTCCATAATTATAGATAATAAACCATGATCATTCCTTCCCCTCCCCAACTTCCCCCTTGACAAATCCACCCTCCATCATATCCCCTCCCCTTCTCAATTAGTATCTCTTTTATTTTGATGACATCATCTTTCCTGCTATTATGAGAGTCCTGTGAAGGTAGTTAGTACCAGGCACTGGCAAGGTCATGGATATCTAGGCCATTTTGTATCTGGAAGAGTGCATTGCAAGCAGTCCTGTTCTTTCTTTGGCTCTTACATTATTTCCTCCACCTCTATCACAATAAATCCTAATCCTTGGAAGGTGTGTGAGAGATGTCTCCACGCTGAACACTCCTTTGTCACTTCTCAGCACTATGGTGTCTTTTGAGTCATACCAGTGGTCACTGCCATCTGAAAAGAGAAGCTTCTCTAACCAAAACTGAGGGTAGCATTAATATATGGGTATGAACATTAAGAAAAGTGCTTACAGAGCAGTCTGGTGAGCATAATATATGCATTTAGCCAGACACCAGCACTGGTATTACTCCACTAGGGCTCATGACCGCCCCCATCATAGGTTTTGACTAGGTTTTCAGTACCAAGTATGTATTTCCTCCCATGGAGTGGGCCTCCAGTCCAATTACAGAGCTGTTGGTTTCCCCCATAACAGACATGTCACTATTGCACACATTGGCTCATTTGGCCTGGCTGACCAAACTTAAGGCTTTCAGTGTCCACTGTTGCTTATCACTGCTGATGGCTTCTCTCTCCCATAGGACTGCATGCAGCATAGCTTTTTCCAGCTTTCTGTCAGCTGCTTCACAGGGAAGGGGTTTTCGGTTCACCTCCAGCTTGATTTATCAGTGACCTTACAACCCAAGCAGGTGGAGTCTTCAGCAGTAAGGCATGCTTTTCTCTTTTTCTTTTCCTTTTTCTTTTTTCTTTTTTCTTTTTTTTTTTTTCCTTTGGTTTTTCGAGGTAGGGTCTCATTCTAGCCCAGGCTGACCTGGAATTCACTATGTAGTCTCAGGGTGGCCTTGAACTCATGGCTATCCTCCTACCTCTGCCTCCCAAGTGCTGGGATTAAAGGCATGCGCCACCACGCCTGGCAAAGCATGCTTTTGATGTAGGCTTAGGGATTAAAATCAGACCCTCTCAGGCTCTTGAGATAACCCACTGAGCCATCTCCTTAGCCCCAATTTTTCTTCTTTGTATTAAGGAAGACATATTATCTTCTTCTTTTGCATAATTAGCGGTGTCTGGACACATTTCATCCGATTTTTCCTTCTCTAAAAGTTGCCTCAGGATTAAAAGCAAACATGGAAAGATATGATCCCCAAAGTTAAGATTCGGGAGATTAGCTGTGGCACCTTAATATTTGCTTCCGTGAACATAGTAATTAGGAATCTGGATACTTATGTTGATCGACTTCAGCTATTCACTTGGAATATCTCATTTAGGGCTCTGAGTTTGTCACTGTGCTTCCCACAAGCCACATGCTTGTGAATGTGAGTCCACTTTCATTCCATGTACTTGATATCTTATCATAATTTCTCTCACCTGCAACTCATCTGAGACATTCCCAGTTTGCAGATTTGCCTCAGAAAACGTTATTATGCACAACATTTATCTCCCCTTTTTATATCTTATATATTTTTATATACTATATTCTTTATTTTTTATTATTTTGTATTGAAATCTGTTGCATATTTTCCATAAAGAACTAGGGGAAACTCAAAGCTGTTCTTGGCATTCGTTTCTGTTATTAATAAGTCACAGTTACATATATCTTTGTACACTACACTGTGGTGTTTCAATACATTTATGTGATATGTGATGAACAAATAGGGGTAATTAGCATTTCCCCCTTATGTTTGGAGCCCTCAACTTTCTCTCTTCCAATTCTTCTGAAAAATTCTTTTGGTGTTCTATAGTGAGTCGTCCCACTGCGCCATGGAACAATGGCGCTTGCTTCTATCTAAGCATATTTTGGGATCCATTATCAGGCTCTCTATCCCCTCCCATCTATCATCCCTAGCCTCCACTGGTGACTGAACTACTCTCTTCTGCTTTGAGACCAAGTATTTTGGCTTCCACATATAAGACAGACACTGTGGTATTCATTGGCCTTCATGTTTTATCTATGCAATCTGCAAACTTTATGAAGACATGGGGAAAGAAATTTGGTGTGATTGTCAAATCATCTCTAATTCTCTTCTAAATAAATGTCTTGTACAATGTCTAGCTGCAAATCACAAGCCTTAATCAAACCAAACCTGGAAGAAAGGACTCTGGCGCAGCCCTTTCTGCAGAATACAAAACAAATAAATAAATAAACAAAAATCCTGTGCGTGGTTGCACAGCAAAGGGGTTGAGAACATCTCTGTAGCATCTTGTAACCTGTGCCAGTGGAATTCCAAAAAGAATGTAAGCAAGTTTCCAGAAAACAAACAAACAAAACCCCAATAGCTCTTTGGGGAGCTATTACCGGTAAGGATTGTGCGACTTCATATATTCCAGAGCACACCGGAAGGGAAACTTTAAAACTTTCCCCTGTGCCCGTGGTTGTGCTCAGAGAAGGCACTCCTCACCTGGCTTAATGGTGCAGAAGTGAGTCCCAGAAACCTTTTCTGGTGACTTGCCAATGGATTTTGCATTGTACCTCCATCCTTGAATGCCCCCAAAGTAGAGGTTGTGACCTGGAGAAACAGTTTGCAGATTTCAATTTTCCCTCTACATGTCACTTGACGTACAGTTCCCACAGTCAGTGGATTTGGATTGTTCGAGCCGTTGAGGAACCAGCTGAATGCCATATGCTTCACTCGCTTTGGCTGTTTGATGAAGGCCAAAAGCCATGATGGCCGTGACCGACATTCCAGACACGAGTGACTTTGCCTAATCACGACTGGATTGGATGCCGGGTGAAGGTTTCAAATGGGTATCTCTCTACTTTCTTGGGAAACTACTATGTCAAACTTTAAAAAAATATTCAGATTTATTTATTTGCAAGGAGAGAGAGAGAGAACTGAGACAGAGACCAAGGAAGGGATAGAGACAGAAAGAATGGGCGCACCAGGGCCTTTTGCACCTCAAAGTAAACTCCAGACACACGAGCCACTTTGTGCATCTGGCTTTACGTGGATGCTGGGGAAATGAAGCCTGAGCTATCAGGCTTTGCAAGCAAACACCTTTAACTGCTGAGCCATCTCTCCAGCCCCTATGTGCAAACTTTTTTCCAGGTCACACTATCTTTTCTATTAGGCACTTGAGGACATAAGTACAATACAAAAATCCCTAGGTTCCAAATGACTGCTGGAGCATCAAACTGTATAATGGCCCAAAGTCATCTAGGAAAATAGGTACAGCCTTAGTAAAGCACAAACTTTGGATGTTCCTCTACTTTCTTTGAGTTTTTACACTGTCATCCAACACCTACAAATAGATAGATAGATAGAGAGAGAGAGAGATAGAAATATAAATATAGTCATGTATTCATTCCAAGGAGCAATGTATAAGATGTGGGTTTGGGCTTGTATTAGTCAGGTTTCTCTAGAGGAACAGAACGGCTAGAATGAATTATTTGAAAAGGGGATTTATTGGATCAGCTTACAGTAGTCCAACAGCAGTTGCAGGCCCGAGAATCACCGAACCTGGTAGTTGCTCAGTCCTCGTGGCCAGATGCCTCAGCAGTCCCGACCCGGCACTGCAGATGGTGCTGGAAAGCCTGGAGGCTTCCTGAGGAGCCGCTGGGTTTCAACCCACGGGGGTCTTCAGTTGATGCTGGTCTTTCGTCCGCACTGGTCTTCAATCCACGCTGGAAGGTAGCAAGCAGCTCTGGCAGCCAAAATGGAAGGAAGGCAGGAAGGAAGGAAGGGACTCTTTTTTCCCAGAGCTCCCTTGTATCAAGTCCCCCTCTGGGAGGGACCGCCCATTCTGGGGGAAGGGCTCAACCTTGGGAAAAGACTTCCTGCTTTAGTTGATCCTTCCTAGAAGCAACCTATGGATTACTAAACAGATCAAGTTGACAACACCTTAACTATCACAGGGCTTATTGGATTTCACAAGATCCAGGACTGAAAAGCAGGAAGATCTTTCCCGGGGCGGGGGGGGGGGGGGTGGTGGTGGTTCTTGAAAGGAAGCAGTTGGAAAGGAGAACTCAATGCCCCAGCTTTGGGGTCCACTGTTACATGTCATGGGTCAAGAGGATCAGATTCTGGCAGATGATGAAACCAGACAGTGAAGTAATGGCATGCATGAGTACTCACTACATGTTTGCCACAGAATCCCGATACCATGCCGCTATAGGAGGACTTGTTCAGGAAGTTCCAAAACCCTAGCTCAAAGTTGCATTTAAAGAAGGGAGGTGGAGAACAGCTAACGTTCTAAAAACAACTCAGCATTGCATGCAGGCTGTGTTGGACATAGGGCTAAAGTGATATTCTCATGTCACCTAGTCTCTCTTATCTCTTGAAGTTGAATATGACCTTTATTAGCATATATATGGTAATCTGTGACACTGATTCTTAGAGTTGGAAGAGATTATAGAGATTACTTGGAAACTTCTCCAAGTTCCTCTTCATCTGTTTCCTCTAAAAAGCCTATGCTAAAAGCTGGAGAGATGGATTAGCAGTTAAGGCACTTGCCTTTGAAGCCTAAGGACCCATGTTTGACTCTCCAGATCCCACTATAGCCAGACGCACAAAGCTGAGGCAAGCACAAGGTCGCACATGCCCACTAGGTGGTGCAAGCGTCTGGAGTTCAATTTCAGTGGCTGGGACCTTGGCGCCTCTCTCTCTTAAAAAAAAATATAATAATAATAAAATAATTTAATTAAAAAAATTTAAGCCCAAGCTAAGCCTGGGTCACTGAACCAACTTTGTGTCATGTTCATATCCTGTATAAGTCACTGTGGGTAGGAGAGATGAACTATGCTGATGAGTCAGAAATGATCACATACTCCTGCTATCTCTGGGGTTGTTGTACATAGAAAATATGATCTGTGACCAAGAAGACATGACTATCTTCAAGGCCAGAATAGACAATAAATTTCCCACTTCAAATATTGTATATTTCCTATGTGTTCAGAAGTGTGCGAAGAATCTTACAAACAGTGAATCGTTTCTTTTTCTACCCAATAATCCCATTTAAGTAGAATGATATTCTAAGCATTAACACATTCACTGGTAAATCAGAACAAATGCGGGAACGTCCCTGTGGACCTGGGGAAAGATAGTGGAGGTCCACACAGCACTGTTGAAGTTAGGATTTTTGTTGCTGGCAAAAGACACCCCACCCAGAGCAGCTGGTGGGAGGAAAGGGTTCCTTTTGGCTTACAGACTCGTGGGGAAGCTCCATGATGGCAGGGGAAGATGATGGCATGAGCAAGAGGGTGGACATCGCCTCCTGGCCAACATCAGAAGGACAATAGCAACAAGAGAGTGAGCCAAACACTGGCCAGAAAGCACCAGCTATATAACACCCATAAATCTGTCCCCAACAACACATTGTCTCCAGGAGGCATTAATTCCCCAATTGCCATAAGCTTGGGACCTAGCATTTCAGAACATCTAAGTTTAGGGAGGATACCTGAATCAAACCACCACAAAGCACTAATCCCTTGTTGGCTGAATTGTGGGCACTTCTGGGGAAGGGAGCGTCTCATGGTAGAAGCCAGGGCAGATGGCTGATGGGAAAACACTGTGGGGATTTTGAGGCAGAAATCTAGCAACTCTTTTTGAAGTGATCTAGCATTGTTTTATTAGCTGAAAGAACCACACTCCTGTATGCCTGATGCCATAGGATTCAAGTCTATCATATATCGCTACTTCACGAGCGAGCAAGCTTACTCCACAAAGACTTAATACCTTGTGACAGTCATGTTACTAAATTGCGGAACTAAAATTCAAAATCAGGTCTGACTCACTCTAAAGTCCATTACTACTAAAACTTAGATAGATCTTGATGCCCACCAACCATTCACCATGTGTCCTGTACTCATTCTCGTCCCTCAGTAAGGAAAAGGAAGCTTCCCTGTTATTTAGAATGGGCATTGGTGCTTCCAGAAGGAACTGTATTGGCAAGACAGACCCACAAAGAAACTCAGATTCCCAAACTCGCATCTTCCCATCACTTGCTTTGCTAATACTCCATCAACTTTTGTCTGTTTAATTTGGTTTTTGAGACACAGTACCATTACATATCCCAAACCCTCGATCCGTCTGCCTCTGTTTTCTGACTACTGGGATTACAGGTGGGTACTGCCACACCCAACTCAATCAAGGTTAATGAAGTATCTACATGTTTAATCGATAGATTTATATGGTTGTGAGGATGTTAGCACATAAATTAATGCCACAAATATTGAACACCAAATTAATGGTGTAAGCATTGATCTTTTCTTATATCATTTTGATTATAGTAGAAGCATTATCGCAAAAATTCAAAGGGAAAATTTGTTTTTCCAGAACAGGCAAAAGCTCTTTGGGTATACTTTAGAAATGTTTAAGAGATATTTGTTATGATTTGTTATGTGCTTTTTTTTTCAGATTGATTTTGGAATATAAGCCACTCCCACACTCATCTAATTGCAAATTTCTCCATGCCCAGTAGAACCATTAGGAGTTGTGAAATTGGTCTTTCCGCCACGTTTGAGACTGGGTTCATTTAATGTCTCCCCAACATTATGGAATCATTGAGAAAAAAAAAGAATGAGTAAAGCAATGTCCTTGCATTTCATGTGGAAGGAAGTACAAAAAACAATAAGAATTCTAACAGATTGTTAGTGTTTGCCAAATACAAAAAGTTTTTATTTCCATAAGCCTTTGAAGTAACTTTGTCAGAAACCCAGGTCCATCATTTACTGCCTATATGAAATTAGACCTGCCACTTTGACACTCTGAGACTTGGTTTTCTAATTTGTGCAATGGGTGCATAAGAGTATCCACTTCATACGGCCATTGTAAGAATTCTTAAGCCAATTCATGTAAAGTACTCAGTATAAGTCTAGCTGGTATCTGTTACCAAATACTCTCAGTGTAATGGTAGGGCAGGGAAGTATCAGTTAAAACTAGAGATGGCTCCCTGGTGGAAAAATTGCTTTAATGTATTTTGAAGGAGAAATAAGAGTTGAATGGATGAGGAAGGAGGAGGAGCAATTAAGATAAGAAGGGTTAGGTAAGAAAGCATCAATAAAGTTGGGTGAGGAGTCTTGAGATAAGAAAACCTTAGCCACTATGATGTTATCAGGATTCTGGCTAAAATGAAGGGAGGGACAAGAAAGAGTCTGACACAATATGCTAATGGGTTTTGTGTCTTCCCCACAGTCTGTAGGAGTGCCTAGCACAGTATTGTATATGTGAATGAGGGAGGGAAGGAATGAATAACTGAAAAATCATCTTAGGTTCCTAGAGCTCTGAGGGTGGGGGAAAATCCCTGCTTCTAGCCCAACCACATTCCCATCACATGGGAAGGGCAGGTTCCACAAAGACGCTGGAGTGTAGAACCATCCCATGAGGGTGAGACCTGGAGACCGTCACCACTGGAAAATTGTTTCAACCATTCATTCATCAGAAGAGACAAGGAGAAGGGATAGGATTTCGTACCAGGTGAGAGCTAGAGTGAGGAGAAGAGCTGTAGTCATGAGGACATAGAGAAGGAACTGATACCAGACATGCTTCCATGAAGCAGGGAAGGAAAGGAAGCCACCCGCCTACCTTCCAACTTTCCAGCCTACTCATTTCCTCCTATCACCATCCTTTAGCCAAACCAAGGAAGCTAGTTCCCAAAGCAGCTCAAGTGGGTCTCCTTCCCAGAAGGAGAGAGGAGAACAGAGAATGGGGGGGGGGGAGTAGAAGGGTCAAACTGAAGAGTAGTAAGAATGGTATCAGATCTCCAGAGGTGCTTGGCTCAGGCTGGGAAGATAGCTCAGTGTGTAGAACTCTTCATGTGTGAACACGAGGCCCTGAGCTCTGCCCCAAGGACACATGTAAAAATCTGGGTATATCCATGCACGCCTGCATCTCCAGTACCATGGAGGGCAGTGACTGGAGAATTGCTAGAGCTCTCTGGTCAGCTAGTCTGACTAAACATAACAGCTTTGGAATCAGAGAGAGACTGTTTCAAGGAAACAAAGTGGAAAGAAATATAAAGAGAATGTCTGATGTTCTCCTCTGGTTTTCACATGCATGTGCACAGGGAGTACACATCTGCACACAGATACGTGCATAAACTGTACATGTACTCCATACCCCAAGCACATCACACACACACACACACACACACACACACATGACAAAAAAAAATACATAAAAAGATGTGCTAAGTAGCAAATCTGTAAGGTTCAAAATGACCAGAATTTTGACCCCATAATGTGACAGAGGTTAGGGGCCAGGCACAGTCTGTTAATGCTATCTCTGAAATGAAACGAAACAAAAACTAAAAATAAAAATAAATAAATAAAACATGGCAAGTGCCTTTAATCAAGGCACTTGGGAGGCGGAGATAAGAAGACCGCAGTGAGTTTGAGTCAGCCTATGGTTTACAGAGTGAGCTGTAGGTCAGCCTGGGCTACAGTGAGACTCTACTTCAAAACAAAACAAAACAAAACAAAAACCTAGCAACTGTAACCTATACTAGGAACTATGACTTACAAACAGCTTGGGAATTTTTATAAGAGGCCAAAAAGGTAATACATTTTCACAATCAGACCTTGAGAAAAACCCACCTTAGTTCCATGTGTATATTTTCCAAGAGACCAGCGTCACAAGATCAGAGCCCTAATCACTAATATAAGACCAATGTATGAGCCCAGCAAGGTCCATGTCTGGAGTCCCAGATACTTGAGGGACAAAAAGATTATAATTTTGAGACCAGCCTGAGCAACTCAGTAAGACTCTGACTCAGAAATAACAATAACAGAAACAATCACCCCCCCACCCCTGCAAAATAAATCCTACTTCTGATCTAGAGGTCTTGTGAGTAAGGGGTGAAGGTATACCACCATGCTATTTAGACAGTTGTGTTTAGTTGAGAGGAAACAAGCCAGGCACAGTGACATAGACTTGTAATTCCAGTACTCGGGGGCTGAGGCAAGAGGATGGAGAGCCCCAGGCTAGTCTGGACTACATAATGAAAGCCGGGGAAGGGGAAAGAGAAGAAGTGAGGGAGGGAAGAGTGGAAAGAGGCAGACACAAATTTCACTGAAGCTGACCTCATCAAATTAGCCAACCACTTCACATTTGGGAGCAGAATTCACTCCATACAAAAAAAGTATGCTGCTATAAAAATACAACTTTTCAGGGTTGGGGGTATGGCTCAGTTGGTAAAGTGCTTGCCGAACAAGCATGAGGACCTGGGTTTGGATCCCCAGTATACACATAAAATGCCAGGTGTGTTGGAACATGCCTGCAATGCCAGGACTAGGGAGGCAAAGACAGACAATCCCTGGGGCATGCTGGCTAGCTAGTCTAGCTGCATTGGTGAGCTCCTCATTCACTGAGAAACCTTGTCTCAAAGAATACAGTGGAGAGCAACTGAGGAAGTCATCTGGAATTGATCTCTGGCATTCACAAGCATGTGTGTATGCATGTAGGCATACATGCATACATGTGTGACCACAGGCATGCATATATGTACATGTACCTACACACACATGAACACATACATACAAACATATATATATGTAAAAAATATACATATGTAAAAAGCACACCATTTCAATGAGTAGACTTAAGGTCATCAGAAAGATTTGTAAAGAATGTTATTCATTTAAAGCAATATGGGGGCTCGAGAGATGGCTCAGCAGTTAAGACACTTGCCTGCAAAGCCCAATCACCTGTGTTCAATTCCCCAGTACCCATATAAAGCCATAAGCACAAAAGTGGCGCATGCGTCTGGAGTTCGTTTCTGGTGTCTATGGGCCCTGGTGTGCCCATTCTCTCTCTCTCTCTCTCTCTCTCTCTCCATCTCTCTCTTCTCTCTGCTTGCAAATAAATAAATCCTTTAAAAGCAATATGAAATCAAGAAGCAAAGATAATTTCAGTGGTTGAGCTCTGGCCTAGCAATGAGTCCTGGTATGACATCTTCAACATAGTGAAAGGTGTGGGAGGAGGATCAAACACACACAACAATAACACAGAGTAGATGGAAAAGAACTGACATAAATCTTGGAAATAAAAATAAATCAATATGATAATCATTACATTACATTGTACTCTGGATTAAATCAACTAACTGTGAGAAGAACTCAGACATAAAGTAGCCAAAAAGATAAGAGATGACAACTACTTAAACGCACTGAAGACATATATGTGAGATAAGGAGAGATGCTTTAATCTAAGCCATTATAACAGAAGTGAGAGGAGAGGATGCTTGCTAGAAGAACAGAGTGATAAAATTCAAAAGAACAATGACTGGAATAGTTCCAGCATTGAGAACTATGTGGCTTTCCAGAGCTAGGAAGCACAATGCCAAGCAGGAGCAAATAAATGTGAAGTCATCTGTTAATTACTCATACACTAATAACAGTATAGCATCGTCAATAATTAGTATAAAGCTACCATGAAGATAGAATCCCTAGAAAGTAAGCACAGTAGAAATTAATGTGGACTTTCCATCAAGAATACAGAGATCAGAAGGCAATGAAATAGCATTTTTTTCAGTGACGAAAGAAAATAACTGTCATGTAAGAATTCTATATCCAGCTGAACTAACCATGTAGTGTGGGTGGTGTCTTAGTCTGCTTGGGTTGTTATTACAAAATACTGTTTGGCTGAAGAGATGGCTGGGCTCACTGAATAGAGGTGCTTGCTTGCAAAGTCTGATGTCCTGGGTTCAATTCCCCAGTACCCCATGTAAATCCAGATGCACAAGGTGGCACATGAGTCTGGAGTTCATTTGCATTGGCTGGAGGCCCTGGCACACCCATATTCACCCTCTCTCTAATTAAATAAATAAAAACATTCTAAAAATTCTGTGCTTGCTGGGCTTGGTGGTGCACATCTTTAATCCCAGGCACTCGGGAGGCAGAGGTAGGTGGATCGCCATGAGTTCGAGGCCACCCTGAGACTCCATAGTGAATTCCAGGTCAGCCTGGGCTAGAGTGAGACCCTACCTCGAAAAAACAAAGCAAAACAAACAAACAAACAAAAAAAATACTGTGCCATAGGCTGGATGTAATTATAATAGTTCTGGACATGCAAAGTTCAAGATGTGGGCTGACTTTGTCCCTAGTGAAGACCCTCTTCTGTTTGTAGGAAGCTTACATATGTGTCTTATATAGTCAGGAGAGAGGAAGAGGGAGATAGAGATGAAGGAGAGAAGGGTGTGGAAGGAAGAGACAGAGAAAGGGAGGAATGGGGGTCAGGGGGGTCAGGGACTAAAGAAAGCTCTTTGGTCTCTAATCCCACCATGAAGATTCCACCCTCACAAGTTCCTAAACTTAATTACCTCCCAAGACCCATCTCAGCATGCTATCACAGTGGGAATTAGTCCTTCAGTATATGAATTTCACCAAATATCCAGCACCCAGCACTACCATCCTCAATGCAAGACCAATGTAAATAAAGTGCTTTATATGAAGAAATGTAAATCCAGAATAAAGATGTGAAACTATAATTATGACCAGAAATTGGACAATATATATTGGTAAACATTTGGTGAAAAGTTATTGATAAATTTAATCGATATAAGATAAAGGTAATTACCTGATACTGTTTTCAAATTCTTTCAAAAATATTTTACTGACAACTTCCATACATATATACAATGGAGTTTAATCATAATCCCTTTCAACCACCCTCTTTTGCCCCAACCCCTGTTCTTGCACCCTCCACTGAACCCCTGCTTCATTCCAACTGGTCCTTCTTCTGCTACCTTATACTTTTAAAATATTTTATTTGTTTATTTATTTATTTGACAGAGACACAGAGAGAGAAAGAAGCAGATAGAGGGAGAAAGAGAGAGAATAAGCACAACAAGGCCTTTAGCCACTGAAAATGAACTCTAGACGCATACATCACCTTATGCATCTGGTTTTTCATGGGTACTGGGGAATCAAACCGAGGTCCTTAGGCTTTGTAGGCCTTAACCAATGAGTCATCACTCCAGCCTACCTTATACTTTTTTAAAAGGTGGAGCTTTGAATAATGAAACAACAACAAAAAAATCTTTATTTCACATCTACTTGTTGCTACAATTTACTTAGTAGCTGCTGACTTATTTATCCCCCCTGATAGCTATAGACTTGTTTCTTGTGCTTTGAAATAAGTAAATAAAAGTATTTTTAAAAATGAGCCAGGTGCCGGGCGTGGTGGCGCACGCCTTTAATCCCAGCACTCGGGAGACAGAGGTAGGAGGATCGCTGTGAGTTCAAGGCCACCCTGAGACTACAGAGGGAATTCCAGGTCAGCCTAGGCTAGAATGAGACCCTACCTCGAAAAAACAACAAGTATTTTTTAATGATGACATTGACATTAAACATACATATAAGGAAGTTATTATTAAAAGATGGTAAGACCCCTTTTAAAATGGGAGACCTGGAAATAATATGCATGATCACGTGACATATTAATACACACTACCCATGGCTATACCAGCAGTACCTGTCAATTCATTGCATCAGACAGCTCTTCGCCTGCTGCCTATCTTGTAATTTCAGTATGTAGTTCTGAGACTGTTCGGTGTTCAGTAGCTATTAAAGCCTCCATATTCCTCAGCTTTCCACAGCAAAGTATCTGAAAGGGGGCAGGTTAAAAATCAGAGTTGATTCTGTGGTTCTGAACAACACGAAGTTGAGCGACTGAGGATGAAGATGACCGACTTCAGCCTCCAGGTCCTGAATGACTGGAAGGTGAGCTCTCTAAGACAAAATAATTAATGATTTTTGGAGCAGCCCATCGCAAGAGTACCCGAATATTGCAAAACAAGCAGTTTGTGTTCCCTCCTCTTTGCCACAACACTCTCTGAGCTCCAATCCAAACAAGATGCATGAATAGACTTGATGCTGCAGCTGATATGAAGCCCTGACTCAGTCCCAATGTTCCAAATGATACACGACAGACAGATGTAAGATAGAGGTCACCAGACAGATATGCACTATGTTGTGCTCCAGCACGAACAAGAATTATAAACTAAGGGCTGGAGGGATGGCTTACCTGTTAAGGCATTTGCTTGCAAAGCCAAAGGACCCGGGTTCAATTCCCCAGGAGCCACATAAGCCAGATGCACAAGGTGCCGCATGCATCTGGAGTTTGTTTGCAGAGGCTGGACGCCCTGGTATGCACATTATCTCTCTCTCTCCCCCTCTTTCTGTCTGTCAAATAAATAATTTTTTTAAAAAGAGAAATATAAACCAATAGATGCTTCACTTTAGAATTCTCCAAATTAAACTGAAGTCATGTTATAGTACATGCATATAAAACACCAGTTAAAAACCCAACTCAATGAAAATTAAGCAGACTTTCACTAAAAAAAAAAAAAAATCTACATAGTAAATAAGTACATGCAAGGATGTTCAATATCACCAGCCCTCAGAGAAACACGCATTAAAACCAAATGAGATTCTATTAGAATGGCTACAGTTTAAAAATAATAATAGCAAAAGCTGGTGAGAATACGGAGAAAGTTGTATTCATGCTAATTGTGTAAGACAGCAAAAATTTATTCCCCTACATTTCCAAAGGGTAGAAATCCCTGTCTATGAAGGCTCTAGGGGAGAATCCTTCCTGCCCCCCTCCAGTTTTACTGGCATTCCTTGGCCTGTGGTTCTCTCTCTCTCTCTCTCTCTCTCTCTTTCTCATTCTCACTTTCTTTCTCTCTCTCCCCCATCTTCACTATTTCTCAATGTGCCTCACCCTAATCGGCTCTGCCTTTCTTCCAAAGACATATATGGTGGTACTTAGGGTCTCCTCAGACAAGCCAGTATAAGCTCTTTCTCCCAAATCCTCAGATTCATACCACTTACCATGTAAGAAAATACTCAGATGTGGGCCTACCTTCAGCCCATTGCCCTATCCAGATGTCCACCAATGTCATACAGTGGACTTGCCACTCAGTCATCTGAAAGGAATCAGTTACTTACCTATGCAACAAGATGATTACATTGCAAAAGCACTTTTCTAAATGAAAGAGGCCAGACTCAAAACATCATAAACTGTGCGATTCCATGTATAACAGATTCTACGGATTGATCAGTGATTGATGACTGCAGGCTGGAGGTACAAGAAGTGGATTGGCTTCCAAGGGACACAAAGGACAGTTTTGGTGACGATAGAAATGTCACTCATCTTGATTACGGTGTGGTTATCACACGACTGTAACATTTCAACAGCTATCATCCTGGACATTTAAAACTGGTGAAATTTAGAGCTGGGTGTGGTAGTGTGTACCTGTAGAGGCTGCAGGAGGAAGACTGCTTGAGCCCAGGAGTTTGAGACTAGCCTGCACCTCGTAGGTCCCCCATAGCCTCGGGGATATTTGATTAAGATTGAGCTTGCAATGTGAGTCTCCAGTGTGTGGAGCCCTGCTGGAGAAGAGGTGTCATTGAAGGTTGATCTTGTAGTCCAGCCCAAAGGGTTGTGAAGAGTAGTGTGAGCTCTGGCTGCTTGTGTTGACTGGCTGTTTGGCAGGGATTCTCTGCTATTCATTTACGGAAGTGAGCCAGCTTCTTCTGCCATTGATGGCGTCTCCCTGGATTCTGTAAACCTGAAATAAGCCCTTTCCTCTCTGGTTGGGTGTTAGTCCAATAACCGCAGCAGTAAGTAAGTAAATAAACTGGAACGTCTTATTTGCTATAACCCATACTTTAATAAACCCATTTTTAGATAAGCATATCAATCACACAATTTCAGGCATTGAATCAGAGACCACGGTTTTGGTCTCTTAATCTAAAGTCTCACAATTGTAAGGTCTTAATGAGCTGTCAGTAAGTTGAGGTTTTTTTTTTCATTGTTCTGTGATTAATAAATGATTTTAAAAGTTTGGGAAGATTATCCTGTTTTACAGGAGTTCTGCCTTCTTTCCTTCCTTAAACTTTTGTAATAACATCTTTATTGATTTATTTATGACAGAGATTGGGAGAGAGAGAGAGAGAGAGAAAATGGGCATGCCAGGGCCTCTAGCCACTGTAAACAAACTCCAGACGCATGCACCACCATGTGCGTCTGGCTTACGTGGGACCTGGAGAATCAAACCAGGGTCCTTAGGCTTCGCAGGCATGCACCTTAAGCCATCTCTCTAGCCCTGCAATAACATCTTTCTAAACATAAAAAAAGTTTGGAAAGTGTATGCAAAATGCATCTTGGAAAAATAATGCTAACGCGCTTCCAGCTTTTGGCTTAGGGGAGTCCAGATACAGCTTCCTTGGGTCATCCTGAGTTCAGGTTCATCCAACACCAGTTGCATTTACCATGCTGCCCAAATTTGACCCCAGTGAGATCCAAGTTGTGTACCTGATGTGCACCAGGAGTGAGTTATGCACAAGATCTCCAGGCTCCCAAGATTGGCCCCTTGGTTCAGTCTCAAAAAAAAAGTTGATGATGATATTGCCAAGGAAACCAGTAACTGGAAGGTCCTGAGGATACCAGGAAACTGACCTTTTAGGACAGGCAGAGCAGACTGTGGTGGCTCTGAAAGAAACAGAAAAACAATAAACATAGTGGCACTATCACTTTTGATAAGATTTTCAACATTGTCTTACACACGTGTCACTAGTCTTTAGCCAGAGAACTTTCTGGAACCATTAAAGAGATGCTAGAAACCACCAGTCTGTGGGTGGCAGTGTTGATGGCTGCCACCTTCAGGACATCATGGAGAACATTGCCCTGGTGTGATGGAATGATTGCCCAGCGAGTTGAGAAGTACAAGGGAAAATATCTCAAATTTTAAAAATTTATCTTCTTCCCTTCTTCTGTCTCTCCTGTGTAGTATTGCTGATTGCAATGAAGAGGCCATCTGAATAGAGAATTTTATCCAAAACTACGTTTGTCCAATTGTCATGGTGGCCCTCTATGTTTCTGGAATTTGCTGGAACTCCCCAACCCTATGGAATTTTGTCCCATAACCACCATATCAGTGCCTTAATCAGTTTTTTATAAGACTATTTCTTAAAAATATACTTTATTTATTGGAGAGAGAAAAAGTGTGTGTGTGTGTGAGAGAGAGTGGGCACGCCAGGGCCTCCAGCCACTGCAAACAAACTCCAGATGCATGCACCTCCTTGTGCGTCTGGCTTATGTGGGTCCTGGGGTATCAAACCAGGGTTCTTTGGCTTTGCAGGCAAATGCCTTAACCACTAACCCATCTTCTCCAGCCCAGTTTATTTTATTTTGTTTTGTTTTATTTTTTTGCCTTTGTTTCTCCCCATTTAGATCAATTCTCCACAATCACACACAAAAAAATACTTTTCAAATTGTCAAATCTGATTATGTCAATTTTAGGATTAAAATGACCTTTGCTTCATTTTTCCCTTCAAAAGATGAAGTTAGTCTGGGCATGGTGGCACATGCCTTTAATCCCAGCACTCAAGAGGCAGAGGTAAGAGAATCACTGTGAGTTCAAGGCTACTCTGAGACTACAAAGTGAATTCCAGGTAAGCCTGGGCCAGAATGAGACCCTTTAAAAAACAAACAAAACAGATGAAACTATATATTGTGCCAGTGAGAATTCTTAAGGACCACCTGCCTCCTTCCATATTGTGCCCTCTGTGTCCCTGGCTTCTGACACATCTTACCACTTCTGACATGGTATGTTCTAAACTCACATGCTTTTTTTAAGAAAACTATTTTATTTATTTATTTATTTATTTATTTATTTATTTATTTATTTGAAAGAGAGAGAGAGAGACAGAGACAGAGAAAGAGGCAGGCAGAGAGAATGGGCACTCCAGGGCCTCCAGCCACTGCAAATGAACTCCAGACGCATGCGCCACCTTGTGCATCTGGCTTACGTGGGTCCTGGGGAATCCAACCTGTATCCTTTGGTTTTGCAGGTGAGCACCTTAACCCTAACCCATCTCTCCAGCCCAACATGCTTTTGTCTGTGTCTATCTTGTTTCCAGTTCCTCTCCCTGACATGCCTCCAATATGTTGACTGGCTTAGGCCTGGGACTACAGCTAATCGTGAAAGCAATCCTTGCGGCAAGGGGCTGAAATTCCTGTCATGACTGGCTCAAGTCTTCTCTACCCTGAGCGTCAGAGGAGTCCCCATTCACTCCAGAGACTGATTCAAGAGGTGTGGAAGCACCTAGATAGAAGGGATTTTTTTAACTCCCAGATGATTCTAATGTATGTAGCCAGGCCTGGACGCTACTGGCTTCCCCCAGTCCAATTGCAAGCGGCTGACACCTAGGCAGAGGGGTGGATAAGCGGAGGAGCCGTCTCCATGCCCTTTCCAGTACACTGGCCCTCGTACACTGTGCTGTGTTGAACTCGCTCACGCTCTACAGTGCCCTCTAGTTTATGAACTCCTCCCTTACAAAAATTTGACAAACGGTGCTACATGCCCCCTAGGCATCGCATTTGGTTTGTTTAACCTTCAGGTCATAGCTTTAACCTTCAGGTCATAGCTTTAACCTTCATAGCGTTACCAGCTATGTTGCCAGGGAACGCTTCCCAGCTGTTCTTTGAACGTTTGCCCACAGAGTGAGACCCTCTTGCCAGCCTTCCACTGCTTTGTCTGCAGATGATGAGAAACTGGATCATCATGGTGGGCGTATGGATGACGGATGGTGGGAGTACAGTGACCGACGGTTGTAGTACTGCTGGCCCTTCGGTGTCCTTGTCCTGTCAAGCTGTGTCAAAGTTACCAGACACACCCAGCGGTCCTGAGTGCTTGCAGCTAATAGGAGGGAAGTCAGTTTAATAGCCCACCTAAAATGAGGAGTGGCAGGTCAAGAGAAGTGAGCATCATTACACTTATTTCTGTGGGCAGGATCCCATTCTTTAAAATATATCCAAGCTTCATGCCTTGCTTATTCCATCCATCATCATCATTATCACTATTATTATTATTATTATTTGTGCTGTGGACCTAACCCAGAGCATTGTGATTGCTAGGCAAGCCCCTTATGATGGATCTCAATACACAACATGTCATTATTTTCTTGAGGCCCGTGACCTAACAGGATGTTCATGCTTTAAAAAAGTTCTAGAGGACATTTTGCACAGAGACATTGCCTCTCTCCCATAACTGACTGCTGCCCCATAATGCATGACCCACAATGCCCACGGGGTTGACTAGCATCCCCAAAGAGGAAGGCCTCTTCAGAAAAGGGGCAGGAAGGAGGGAGAGGATAGTACCAATGTGTGATGTTTACATTCAAAATATGTCCATATCTAAAAATAAAAATATATATATATATAAAGAAAAACGGTTCTGGAGGGCTGGAGGGATGGCTTAGTGATTAAAGCATTTGCCTGCAAAGCCAAAGGACACAGGTTCAATTCCCCAGGACTCACGTTAGCCAGATGCACAAGGTGGTGCATGCATCTGGAGTTCATTTGCAGTGGCTGGAGGCCCTGGTGTGCCCATTCTCGCTCGCTCTCTCTATTTCTCTCTGTCAAATAAATAAATAAATAAATAAAATATTTAAAAAGTTCTAGAGCTCTGTCTTGGCTGGCTCCCGAACTTCGAAGTTCTGGTAAGCTTCGGAGGGGATCACCCCCCTTTACTCCCACAGGGGCTCTCAAACGCCTTCCGCCCTCCGGCACTTTCTTATCTTTAATTTAATACAGTCTCTCTAAACCTTACCCTCTGGTCTATGGCTTTTCATTCTTTAAATTCATAAGACAAGAATCTGGGCTACTCACTTTGTTGGTGCATTGTCATGTCGGTGTATTTATTAGTAAGGAACCCCAAAATTCCCGTTACAAAAAGTATTTCTTCAATTAAACCTCAGGCCTTTGTCAAATAATAATAATAATAATAATAAAAGTTCTAGAAAAGCCCATAGCCAGTAAATCCCTCAGTGCGTGGCTAGCAGGTGGTCAGACTGGAATGTGTCTTTGCTTCCAGGATCTGTGAGCATGGGCCCCCCACCCCCACCCCCGGGTCCCCTCTCTTCCTGGTGCCATCTGCGCAGCGGTGGAGGACACCTGGGCGGGGGACCCGTCCTCGCCGGGCCCTGGGCTTCCCCGTGGGAACGAGCCAGCCACCGAGCTCCCCAAGGGCCCGGGCCGCCGCCTCCCTGGCCCCGGGGCGCGCAGCCCCGGCCTGTGATCGCGCGCCAGGGAGCAGGCGGGCTGCGGAGCGAGCGGGGCTGCGCGGGCCGGGCTGGGCCGGGCGGGCGGGCCGAGGGCGGCCGGGCGCCTGTGATGCGCGGCCAGGGAGCGCGCAGGCCGCCCCGCCCCGGGGCCCCGCTGTGATCGCGCGCCAAGCGCAGCCCGGAGCCCAGCGGGGAAGCGAGCTGCTGGCTCGGCCCCCGGGGAGTCACCCAGGTGCGTCCACCTGCACCCCACCGTTCACCAAGTCACAGCCTTCCCCGATAGCGGTCCCTAAAGGCCACTAGGGCTTCGGGATGGGAGCAGGGAGGCACTTGGAGCCCCAAGCTTCGGAGGACGGCTTTGTCCCCAGTAGAAGGAAAGCGGGGGCTTGCAGGGTCACATTCCTTCTTGGATGAGCGTGTGCGTCCAGTTGGAGAAAGACTTGACTAGGAGGGGGGGTGTCTTTTGTAATAATGCACGCGGTGCTTATCGAACTGGTGTGAATAGTTCAGCAAGAAAGAAATTTTTCTCCCTTAAGTGACTTCCAATAAGAAAACAGGAAAAAAAAAAAAAAAAGCCCACGCATTAGCATAGGGCGTGCAAAGCCACCTGTTCAAATAACTCTGGCAAACCGAGCAAACCAGCCCCGGAATGAAAGAAAACTCCAAACGAGCGCACTTTCTTGAACCCAAGTTGTAGGATTAAGTTCACCCTCCCCAGCGACAGGCCGGGAGGGGGTGTTTCTTGTTTTTAATAATAATAATAATAACAACTTGCGGGATTTATTTTTAGCAGTCTATTTGATTCCATGAGATTGAGGAGATAATAGCTTTTTTTGTTTGTTTGTTTTTGGTTTTTTGAGGTAGAGTCTCACTCTACCCCAGGCTGACCTAGGGATTCACTATGGAGTCTCAGGGTGGCCTCGAACTCACGACGATCCTCCTACCTCTGCGTCCCGAGTGCTGGGATTAAAGGCGTGCGCCACCACGCCCGGCTGATAATAGCTTTTCAAAGTCTTGTCAAAATAAAAAACATGGGAGGAAAAAACTCGGTCCGCCCTAACGCATCCACACGCGTTGCTGGTGGGAAGGATTAATTTCAGGCTCACAATGAAGGCCTGCTCCCATTCCAAAAGAACACAACCACGATTTCATCAGCACTGGTTTTTCAGTATTTTGGAAATGTTATTATTATTTTTTTTAAACATTTTGTTTTGTGGCGTAAGAGAAAGGCGGGGGAAGGAGTGGGAAGGCAACAGAGAAAGAAGCCAAGAGAAACTTGACTTTGGGGTGAGTGGGTGGGAGATCAAAGGGTGGCGATGGTGGCTGAGCGGGTGTGGGGGGGGGCGGGGAAGGAGCTGAGCTCAATAGTGTGGGAACAGACGTGGAAAGCAATGCGGATGAAGGCAGAGAAGGCACAAGCCAGGGGCACCCTGAGACCAGGGGAAGAGGCCTCTGCCCTGAGCGCCAGTGTTTACATAAGGACTCAGTCCTTGCCATGAGCTGGAGTCTCTGAGAACCCGACGAATCCACCCTCGGGGCGCTTGGTCCCTTTGGGAGCTGGTTGACACAATGTGGTCCACAGATGGCGGGCAGAAGCCTCCTCTGGAGGCCTGGCTTGACCTACATACCGGCTCCGAGCCTTGCCCAAGGCCGTGTTGTGTTGGATGACATAGGCTCAGTAAGGAAAGATGCGAACACAGCCATCAAGACCACTCAGGGTGCCAATGAGTCAAGAGTGGCCTGCCCACATGGAGTCAGCCTGCTTCAAGCACCTATGGGCATGCTGCTCAAGTTCATCCTCAAAAGGGGTCAGCGAGAGACAAGGCCACCAAAGTGAGGAATTCAAGACTGAAATCATCTGTGAGGCCCAGAGGAGTGGCCCAGAACTTGCCTGTGCCGTGTGGTGTATCCACCCACGTACACACACGGAAGGCCTTTCCAGGTACGGGGCGTGGGTCGCTCTCACACACACTTGTCCATTTCAGCGCAAAATCCAACCGTCAAGCATTCTAAAACGGGGCCTGGAAAGATGGATTAGCCGCTAAGGTGCTTGCCTGCAAAGCCAAGGGACCTAGGTTCTATTCCCCAGTACCCACGTAAAGCCAGGTGCACAAGGTGGTGCATGCATCTGGAGTGCATTTGGAGTGGGTAGGGGCCCTGGAATGCTCATTCTCTCTCCCTCCCTCCCCCCGTCAAATAAATAAGATACTTAAAAAAAAAAAAAAGAATTCTAAAATGTAACCAGAGGACTGGAGATACAGCCTAGTGGTACAACGCTTAATAAGGCATACACAAAGCTCTAGGTTCTATCTCCAGCACCTCACAAAACCATAAATAAAATCCTAAGAGTGGAATCAGGTCTTCCCAGTAGTAAGGAAGGATTATTGAGGTGGGAGGTTAACATATATTGGCTTCAACACTTTATTAGTTTGCTTTATAGCTCTACCTATTTAGATATGTGATTTGTGGCTGTTAATCATGTTCATGCCCTGGGCTGGAAAATATTGGGGCTGGGCCTTGCAGGTAACACACACTTCCTGTGTGAATAAAAAGAGAGCGCTCACCGGGAAATAATAGACGTAATGCAGCTTTCATAGGACATGAAGGCATACTCCCTAATCAGTTGTCTCAAAGTTTAAACTACCTCTGAGTTGTTTTTTTTTTTTTTTTTTTTTTTTTTTTTTACATTGCAATGTCAGTGACAGTTGTTTGCCTGAAAGAAGGATTAACTTCCAGAGCAAACAGAATTCAACTTGTTCAACTCACACTCCGTATAAAAGCCATTCATTTTACTTTTTTTTTTTTCTCTCAACCAACACTGATTATTCCTCCATTATGGTCCAGACACCATGTTTAGCTCGGCTCTGTTGAATGAGACCTGGCTGCCCTCAAAATCCCTTGGCCACTTAAGCAAGCAAACCTGTCTTTATCAAGCACGTCTGTTGCTTCAAACTTCCCTCTCCCCCTAGATGATGAGCTCCTAGTCAGATCCTCAGGATCCTTCAACCAGCCCTGACCCAGGGTGGAGTTGAAGGATTATTTGGTTTAACAGCACAGACAGGCAGGGACATACCCATTGCTTAAATTTGTGTATTTGACAGCCCCAGGTCCAAGGCAACTTCAAGCTATGGATGTGGTCATCAAGTCATCTCTTGTAGGGTACTAGCAACTTCCTTACTGTAATCAATAATCATGAAATGTGATTGTTGAAGTACTTTGCTACTGGTAAAGGGTCTATGGTATCCACCAACGATGGGACCAAAAAAAAAATAAATAAATAAAGCCCACCCTTCCAAACCTCATGCTCTGACACCCACTGTTACTTCACTAGGGGAAAAGGGTGAGACAAATCTTCACAGACGTGCTGGTGACCTTCTGCGGGGCAGCCACTGGTAATGTGCCCATGTTCTGGTAAATGATCATCCTCCCCAAACACCCACGCTTGTGTAAGCTATCCTAATTAAACTCTGTGGGTTACAAAAAAAGATATAAAAGTAGGAAGGCGACTATTTGGGAAGAAGAAAGGTTTCAGTCAGTGTGGGAGCGGAATAAAGGAAGTACTGGGGGTAAATATGATCCCAGTACACTACATACACGTATGGAATTGTATAAACGAATTACAACAGAATTCAGTCTCTCGTGTGTGTGTGTGTGTGTGTGTGTGTGTGTGTGGTACTATGTGTGAGTACATGTTTGTATATATGTGTGTTCACATGTGTAGGTCAGAGGTAAACCTTGTGTGTCTTTATTCTCCAGTCACTCTCTACTTTCTTTCCTTTTCTCTTTTTTTAAGACTGGATCTCGGGCTGGAGGGATGGCTTAGTGGTTAAGATGTTTGCCTGCAAAGCCAAAGGACCCAGGTTCGATTCCCCAGGACCCACGTTAGCCAAATGCACAAGTGGGCACATGCATCTGGAGTTCGTTTGCAGTGGCTGGAGGCCCTGGCGCGCCCATTCTCTCTCTCTCTCTCTTTCTCTGTCAAATAAATAAATAAAAATCAAATATTAAAAAAAAAAAGACTGGGTCTCCTCTCACTGAGCCCGAAGCTCACTCACTTGGATGGACTAGCTAGCCAACAAGCCGCGGGCTTCCCCATCTCTGCCTCCCTAGTGCTGGGCGCGCCAGGGCCTCCAGCCACTGCAAACGAACTCCAGACGCATGCGCCCCCTTGTGCATCTGGCTAACGTGGGTCCTGGGGAATTGAGCCTCGAACCGGGGTCCTGAGGGTTCACAGGCAAGAGCTGAACCGCTAAGCCATCTCTCCAGCCCAAAAACCAGACTTTTCACGAGAATGGCAGCAAAAAGGGGAAGGAAGCCACTTCTCCGCGCCCAAAGAGACAGCCAGCCAGACGTCCTGGAAGAGTATCCCCAGGAGAATCAAGACTGACCATCTCTCCATCAAGTCCCCCTGAGCAGAGCCTGCCATGAAGGAGACACAAGACCACAGCGCCCTCCTGTTCACCGTGGAGGTCAAGGCCAACGAGCACTAAACCGTGCCAGGTGTGAGAAGGCTCTACGACGTGGTCAGAACCACGGTCAATGCCCTGGTCAGGTGAGGAGAGTGGAAGACATATGTCCCACCGGTTCCAGGTTATGATGCTCTGAATGTTGCCAACAAAATTGGGATCATCTAAACTTAGTCTGGCAAGCTAATTCCAAATTACATTTTATTTTCACCATAAAGGTGCCAGGCAATGAAAATTCCGAGAAGGGAAATGCTAATTATCTTGATTTCATCATTACATATTGTATACATGTTTCAATTAAAAAAAAAATGAGGGGCTGGAGAGATGGCTGAGTGGTTAAGGTTAGGCCTGTGAAGCTAAAGGACCCAGGTTTAATTCCCCAGTACCCATGTAAGCTAGATACACAAGGTGGCATACACATCTAGAGTTCGATTACAGTGGCTGGAGACCCTGTTGCACCCATTATCTCCCTCTCTGTCTCTCTCTTAGTAAGTAAAATGAATAAATAAGATATTTTAAACAATGATAATACTGGGGATGGCACTCAGTGGTAGAATGCTTTCTTAGTATGCATTAGGTTTAGTTTGATCAATAAAACTGTAAATATTATTATTATTATTATTAAAGAGAGAGATAGAAAGAATGGACACACCAGAGCCTCCAGCCACTGCAAACAAATTCCAAATGCAAGCACCTTGTGGGTACTGAGGAATCAAACCTGGGTCCTTAGGCTTTACAGGCAAGTACCTTAGCCTCTAAGCCATCTCTCCAGCATATCTTTCCATGTTTTCTGAACCTTTCAGTTAACCTGTGCTCACCACAGGTAGCTTCAACAATTCAAACAGCTAATGAAAATAAAACCAGCAACAATCATACTGCTCAAAAACAGATATCAAACTTTTGATTCATTTCAGAGTTTAAAGATACAAATGTGCTTCATAAAAAGCACAAAATTTTACTTTTTTTTGCCACTTAGCATTTCCCTCACATTAATAAATTATCTCTGGAAATACTATTGATTGTTGAATACTTTATCACATAAGCATACCACACTTTTATTTATTTATTAGCAAGAAGAGAGAGAGAAAAAAAAAGAGAGGGAGAGAATATATGGGTGTCCCAGGACCTCCAGATGCATGCGCCACTTTGCACATCTGACCTTATATGAGTACTGTGGAATCAAACCTGGGTCGTTAGGCTTTACAGGTAAGTGCCTTAAACCACTGAGCCATTTCTCCAGCCCCAAGCATGCCACATTTTGACATTATTGTATTTAGATCTTTCACCCCCCCCCCCTTTCTTTGGAGACAAGATCTTAACTATGTAGCTCTGGCTGTCTTGGAACTCACTATATTGGCCTCAAACTTGTGGCACTCCTCCTGTCTCTGTATTTCCTGAGTGTTGGGAGGTAGATGTGTACCACCATGTCTGGCTTCAACTTTTTATTTTATAGATAATATAGCAAAATATCTTTGAATAGATTTTATTTGAATTGATAATCCGTTCTTATGCTCAGAGATAAGAGTTCTGTTGTTATTTTGTTTTTGTTTTTCAAAGTAGGGTCTCACTCTAGCCCATGTTGAACTGGAATTCACTATGTAGTCTCAGGTTGGCCTTGAACTCTCAGCAATCCTCCTACCCCTGCCTCCTGAGTGCTGGGATTAAAGGCGTGTGCCACTATGTCTGGTTCCAATAGATATGTTTTTTTATTAATAGTTATGTACACGGTGTGTATACAGCCATGTTGGTACCATCGTTAGCCTCCTCCTTGTCCTCCCCCCTCTGCAGGGACCCTCCTTGTTGGGGAAAATGGGGCGTGCATTGTGGGGTTACCCATCAGTTATGGGTAAGAGGCAATGTCTCTGTGAACCATGACCCAACGTGTGGCTCTAACAATATTTACGCTCCCTCTTCCGTGAATTTCCCTGAGCCATGTTGGGTTCGTTTTAGGTCTGCTTCAGTGATGAGGTCTTGAGAGCCTCTGTGTCTCTGAATATCTGGTTTGGTAGGAGTTGAGTGTTCTCTGTGTCTATCTCCTTCACCCTTGTGCTGGTACCAGGTTCGCCAAGAAAGCAGCGCTCTTTCTTATTTCCTCAGTTACTGTATGGTTTCAGCTGGGGTCCTGGTGAGGTGTGATGGGCTGATTCTCTCCTCAGGATCTGCGTCCACCTGAAAAAGAGAAGCAAATTCTCCAACGGAGAGTGAAGTCAGCACCAGGTAAATGGGATAACCATTATTATTTTAGAGAGAATTTAATAGGTGTAGTCTCTCTTGTAGTCCACAATTGGTGGAAGCTTGATAATGGAAAGCAGGCTTGTTTTATGGATATGGTTCTGACTTGTATCCCAGATCCAGCTATGGGTTCCATTTCACTGAGCAGATCAGTTAGCCAAATTAAGAGCAATTGGTTACCCACCATGGCTGTGTGCCACTATTGTACTTATGTGAGCATCACATCGGGTTGTTTGCTGCTGGGTAGCTTAGACCACGAGTTGCTTGGACAGATGTCGGTCATTTTCCACCAGTCACTCATGTAGCACCTTCTGGCACTAGATGTGCTAACTGTCTGGGGGCTGACTCTCTTCCAGATTCCAGCCAGGTCATTCCATGTTCTGTATCAACAGCATATGGTGTCTTGGGCAGTAGGGTGTTACCACTAACCTTTGATGGGTCAAGTGCTCTGACAGAATTCTGTCTTCTTTTGGGAAACCTTGTAGGTCTCTCTGAGTTACAGGCCAGCTCCAAGGAAAAGAGGGAAGAAAAAGATAGGTAATATAAAAGAGATAGAAAGAAGAGAGAGAAGAGGGACGGAAGGAGGGAGGGAGAGAGAGAGAGAGAGAGAGGGAGGAGAAGATTAAGGTTAGGCTCCATCATACCTTCTGCAGGGCCCTGTGATTCATGTGTTCCCTCTAAGGACCTAATGAAGGTTTAACCATTTAGTCTGTCTTTTAGGGTGTAGAATTTTATGGTATCATTGTGATTTGGGTTCAGTTTTGTGTCCCTCACCCCCACCCTTACCCTCCCCTCCAGCCCCACCCTCCCTATCGTCAGGTCCTTGAGATGCTTATAGATATGTCAGCATCTCACGGAGATCCAGACTAGGAGCCACTGAAGAGTGAGACTATGCAACAATTATCTTTCTGTGATTAGGTGAGTTTCCTGAGAATAATCTGTTCCAGGTTTGACCATTGTTCTTCAAATTTCATTGCATCATTTTCCCCTATTGCTGTGTAGAATTCCATCATGTAGATATACCACATCTTGGTTATCCATTCGTCTAATGATGGACCTCTGGGTTGATTCCAGCTCTTAGCTGTTATGAATTGAGCAGCTATAAACATGGTTGAGCAAATCTCTCTGAACTGAGGCATGGAGCTCTTAGGGTAAATGCCCAGTAAGGGAATGACTGGGTTGAGATGTTTTTGAGTCACAGTCTAGGATCATGTTAATGAGCGGACTCTGGACGGCACGCTCACTCACGCTGTTGCAGCCGTTTGAGAATGCTGGTTTTCCTGCATTCTTGCCAATGGTGAGTCTCCTCTGATTCATGCTTTTAAATTGGTGAATAAAGAGTTCCCTCATTCTCATTGTATTTGCCAACAAAACAGCAAAGAGGAAAAATTAGAAATACTGTGTTTGGAAAAGAAAAGCATTCAAATTTCAGTAGAACTCTAAAAAGTGACTAGAGATGTTAACCGCTGTCCGTCAAATCAGGCATGCTGGTATTTTTCAACACCATTTCATACTGCCAAGATGAGCTTTCCTGGAAATCATTTCCTACTGGAAAGTGAGGAAGCCAAGAGTCAGTGTCTCCCTCCTTTGTGCGTGTATTACTTATTACATTGTACATTGTAACCAACAGCCATGTTGCTTTCTTACACAACCCACTACCAGGAGAATCTCATAGCTCAAACCCACCACCATGGGAATTTGATGTATTAAACGAGGCCTTTGAGAAAAAACAATGGAGGGGCTGGAGAGATGGCTTAGCGATTGAGGTGTTTGCCTGCAGAGCCAAAGGATCCTGGTTCGACTCTCCAGGACTCACGTAAGCCAGATGCACAAGGGGGCTTATGCACCTGGAGTTCATTTGCAGTGGCTGGAGGTCCTGGGACACCCATATTTCTCTCTCTCTCTGCTTGCTAATAAATAAATAAAATGTGGTATGCTTTATGTGATAAAGTATTCAATAATCAATAGTATTTTCAAAGATAATTTATTAATGTGAGGGAAATACTAAGTGGCAAAAAAATCTAAAATTTTGTGCTTTTATGAAGCACATTTGTATCTTTAAACTCTGAAATGAATCAAAATTTTGATATCGTTTGTTTTTGGTTTTGGTTTTTCAAGGTAGGGTCTCACTCTAGCCCAGGCTGACCTGGAATTCACTATGTAGTCTCAGGGTGGCCTCGAACTCACAGCAACCCTCCTACCTCTGCCTCCTGAGTGCTGGGATTAAAGGCGTGCACCACCACGCCCAGCTTGATATCTATTTTTGAACAGTATGATTGTTGCTGGTTTTATTTTCATTAGCTTTTTGAATTGTTGAAGCTACCTGTGGTGAGCACAGGTTAATTGCAAGGTTCAAAAAACCTGGAAAGATAGGCTGGAGAGATGGCTTAGAGGCTAAAGTGCTTGCCTGTGAAGCCTAAGGACCCAGGTTCGATTCCCCAGTACCCACAAAAGCCAGCTGCACAAGAGGTGATGCATTTGGAATTTGTTTGCAGTGGCTGGAGGCTCTGGTGTGTCCATTCTCTCTACCTCTCTCTTTATCTGCCTCTTTCTCTCAAATAAAGAAACAAATAAAATAAAAATAACTTAAAGAAAAAGATTATCCAGTCTCCAGGAGGCTGCTATGGAGGACAGACAGCTTTCTACGGGGAGCTCTGTTTTACCTTTTAAATGATGATTGCTGGGCTGGAGAGATGGCTTAGTGGTTAAGCACTTGCCTGTGAAGCCTAAGGACCCCGGTTTGAGGCTCCATTCCCCAGGACCCATGTTAGCCAGATGCACAAGGGGGCGCACACGTCTGGAGTTCCGTTTGCAGTGGCTGGAAGTCCTGGCGCGCCCATTCCCTCTCTCTCTATCTGCCTCTTTCTCTGTGTCTGTCGCTCTTAAATAAATAAATAAATAATGAAGAAAAAAAAAAGTAAATGATGATTGCTTATTCAGTTTATTAGTTGGCATTTTTGATGGTTTGAGATGAGATGAGGCTAACCAGTAAGACACAGGCATCCTCCTGCCCCTGTCTCTCCAGCACTGGCATCACAGGCCTGGTTTTTTATACAGCTCTAGAGATCTGAGCCCAGGTCCTCAGGCTTGTGTAAAGCACCTTGTTGATGATCTCTCCAGACCATGAAAAACATTTTTAAAATTAAATTTGGCAAGTCACTTTGACCAAAATTCAAATGACTGTATGAGATGATATTGTTAGATGTGTTTTAAGTAAAAAAAAAATTAGCCGTCCACAAAGATTGAGAATTTTTTAAACTTTTCATCTTATACTGAATTAAAAATAATTCATGCCCACACTGATTCTAATAATTATTTTAAAAATATTTTTTTTATTTATTTGAGAGAGAAAGGCAGAGAGGGAAGAGAAAGAGAGAGAGAAAAAAATAGGCACACTAAGGCCTTCAGCTACTGCAAACAAATTCTAGATGCATGTGTCACCATGAGCTTATGTGGATCTTGGAGAATCAAACCATGGTCCTTTGGCTTTGCATGCAAGCACCTTAACTGCTAAGCCATCTCCTTCCCCCCCCCACACACACACTGATTCTAACAGGATAGACCAGAGAGTGGGAGATGTAGGCAGATAGGTAAGTATGGAGCTGGACACATGGAAAGGAAAGGCTTTTTGCAATGGAATGCAATCTCTCTCTCTCTCTCTCACTTTCAGAAGTGTCCCACTTTGGACATCGAGTGGTGGTTTGAATACAAAAATGACCCCCTAGCCCCCATGTGTTTGTAATTAAGCTTCCTGCTTGATCCGCAGCTGGTGGAGCCTTTGGGAGGTGGAGCCTTGCTGGAGGAGGTGTGCCACTGAGGATGGAGCTTGGGATTTTTCTAGTCCAGCCCATCTTGCCAGTGCTAGGGAGCTCACTCCTGCTGCGTCCTCCCTGCTAACGTGACCAGCTGTGTGCCTGGCTGCCTGTTCCATGCTTTACCTGCCCTGTGAAACTTCTCCATGGGGGCTGTACGCTGAAACAAGTCCTTTCCTTCCATCAGCTGTTTCTGGCTGTAAGCTTTGTGCCAGCAACGAGAAGGAAACGGCCACACAGTCTTTACTCACCCTGTGTTCACAGTGAGCGACAGAATGAATCTGTGCGGCTGGGTCCCACACCACGGGCCTGTTGCCCTAAGCTACCCCGTAAAATTCATTGAAGTTTGGGAGGCAGGCTTATTTTCAGTCACTGCTCGTTCATTCCGCAGACATTTATTGTCACCCTGTTGACAGACATCGTCTGGAAGATGTTGAATAAAAAATGAACAAATATGGCTCAAAGTGACAGAAGCTCATGGTCTAGTAAGGAACCAGACCCACAGCAAGTTACTCAGGACAGACTGCATAGTTTCAAGATATCAAGAACAGAACATTAAGCCAGGCGTGGTGGTGCATGTCTTTAATCCCAGCACCTGGGAGGCAGATGCTGTGAGTTCGAGGCCAGCCTGAGACTACAGAGTGAATTCCAACTCAGCTTGGGCTAGGGCAAGACCTAAAGTCACAAAAAAAAAAAAAAAAAAAAAAAAACAAGAGCTGGAGAAATTGCTTAGTGGTTAAGCACTTTCCTGTAAAGCCTATGGAACCTGGTTCGAGGCTTGATTCCCCAGGACCCATGTAAGCCAGATGCAGAAGGTGGTGCATGCAATCTGGAGTTCGTTTGCAGTGTGGCTGGAGGCCCTGGAGCGCCCATTCTCTCTCTCTTTCTGCCTCTTTCTCTCTCTGTCACTCTCAAATAAATAAAAATAAACAAAAAAAAATTTGAAAAAGCAACAAAAAAGAACTGAACATTCAACCCAGTGCTAGGACCTTGCAAGCAGGGGCCTTGACTTTGAGCCAGGGTTGCTCACAAAACATGCATGGGAGTTACATAGTATGGAAGTTGGTCCTGAGATGTCTGCCTGGAAGAAAAGCTGATCTTAGGACAACACATAGGGAGACTTATCTCCCACCATGCTGCTCTTAACTTCTCTTTCTCAGACGAGAGGTTGAGGAGGAAGCCCAGTCACTCTGACTCAGGTTATCACTCGCCAAGGCTCTGCTACTCGCCTCCCCGGGCTGTGATGCACAGTGTGGTAGACCAAGGCCATGGGCCACTCAGAACCCCTCTAGAGACTTGCTGTCCCAGCTGCTAGACGTGGTCGTTAGGGTCAGCCCACACGCAAGGACTAATGAAGTTGGAGGTACAAGAGCCTCCGTTGGATGGCAGAACAATCCTTGTGCAACACATTAGCTTCTTGTGAGGAGGGCTAAGGTTGTCTGGGCAAGATTCTGGCTCCATTTTCTCTCTCTGCCCAATCCTGCTTCCCTTCTCATCCGGCAAGTGTGGGTCCCAAGGATACCCATGCCCTCCAACTAAGCACCCCTAAACAGTGACCTCCGTCACACTTTGCTCTGGGCCATGGACCAAAAGACTTTTCAGTGCTTGGGAAAGTTGATAAATCTCACCCAATTACCAAGCCCTTTCATCTCAAGCTCAGGACTATTACGTCTCTGTACATCAGTGTCCAAGCTGTCACCATCTTCACTTTCTGTCTTTTGGGCCAAACTTCCTTGAACAATGTTACGCTTGTGAAATCCTGACGTGTTGCTCACGCGGCTTAACTGCCTGCATTGCTGTGTTCAGCGACTTCATTTTCCCTCTGCTGTTGATGAGCGTTGATGAGCAATTATTTCTAGGCTGAGGCATTAGGATTAAGCTCCTAGGAGCACCCTGAGTGAGCCTCTTGGGGAGTATGTGCCCACACACTTGGAGAACAGTGAACACGTCACAGGGTGTTTGGACACGTGTCCACCCACACAGCCATGCAAGAGTGTTCCTTGACTGATACCCTTAATTTCTTTGATTTCATTTTAGCCATTCAATCTTGTGTGTGTGTGTGTGTGTGTTTGTGGGGGGCATAGTATTAAACTGCATTTCTCTGGTGTGATGGTTAATCTTAACTTGTCAAGATTTAGAATCACCATGGAAACAAGTACCTGGGTGTGCCTGTGAGGGACGCCGTAGACTGGGAAGACCCACATTTAACTATGGGTGGCGCCGTTCTATGGGCTGAGGTCTCGGACTGAATCAAAAGGAGGTTGCTGGCTGAGCACCAGCCTTCCCTGCTCTCCGCTTCCTCACTGGGGACGGAGTGTGACCAGCTGCCTCAAGCTCCTGCCGCCACGGACCCCCCCCCCCAACCATGATGGTCACAACCTTAATCTGTAATCCAAAGTAAACCATTCCTTCCTTAAGTTCTTCTTGTTGGGTATTTGGTCAAAACAACTAAAGTAACTAATTCACCTAGACACCAACCAAAGTGAATACTTTTCCACCTACTGGTCATTTGGAGATATATGTGTGTGTGTGTGTGTGTGTGTACACACACACACACACATATATATATGCTAATGCAGACATATATATCTATCTATATCTATCTATGTATATATATGTGTCTGCATTAGAATTACTATAGAGCATGTTAAAACAGAATAGTGATTCCCACCATCAGAGGTTCCATTTCAGAAGATCTGGGTGAGGCCCAAGAATTCACATTTTTCACACGTTCCCAAGTGAAACTGCTGACCCAAGGACCACAATTAGAGAGCTAATATTTTTATAGTGTTTTGTGCAATAGCAACAGATGTTTCATGTTAGTTTAGGACAAAGTCATCTTTAAAAACTTTTCAAAACCTTCAAACATGTCATACTTGCTCAAGTCTGGAAGCGTAAGTGAATATTCTGTCTTCCGGGAGGGAAAGGCAACGAGACTTAACGGCAACTGTTTCAGGCTGTCTGCCGCCCACACACTGACTCAGAATACACTGTTTGCTACACCCCAGTAACTGAGAGTAAGAGCTGACAACGGAACATACGTGTGTGTGTGTGTGTGTGTGTGTGTGTGTGTGTGTGTGTGTATGTAATTTTACAGAGAGACAGAAAGAGAGAATTGGCATGTCAGGGCCTCAGCCACTGAACTCCAGACACTCGCGCCACCTAGTGGGTATGTGTGACCTTGTGCTTGTGTTACCTTTGTACATGTGGCTTACATGAGATCTGGAGAGAGATCGAACATGGGTCCTTAGGCTTCGCAGGCAAGCTCCTTAACCGCTAAGCGATCTCTCCAGCCTGGAAGATATTTTCTGATCTCACAAAAGCTCAGTGGTTGTCAGGAAGGACATGAGTCAGCCAACCCTCTAAGAATCACAGCACAGATCTCTGGCAAGGCGTGGTGGTGCACACCTTTAATACCAGCACTCGGGAGGCAGAGGTAGGAGGATGGTCATGAGTTCGAGGTCACCCTGAGACTCCATAGTGAATTCCAGGTCAGCCTGGGCTAGAGCGAGACCTTACCCCCATAGAACCAAAACAAAGTATAGCTCTCTGGGGAGGAAAGCTGTCACCTATCTCAAATGCATTCTGTTTAATGAAACATCCTATGATGATGTTAAAATAGAAATAAAGTAGAAGCCTGTTTACATGACTGCTTTAATCTCAAAAGACCAATGAACACATATACATTCTGTTTCTATACATTTACAAAGACCTTATTACTATGATTGTTGTCAGCTCCATCTTCTGAAATAATAGCCATACATTCAAAGACAACCTGGCATATGTGACTTATTGAACTAAACATTAAATGTAGACTTTGGAATACAAAGCATCAAACAGTCGCTACACTGAATGGGTTTGGGGAGGGGGTGGGTTTTGTGTGTGTGTGCTTTGTGTTTCATTCTATACAACATTGTTTCTTTCTGCCCATAAGTCTAAAACTCTGCTATATATGGGCATTTATGTATGCAGCCATATACACATGCATGTGTTTTGTGTATGCGTGTGTATATATATATATATATCCATACATTTATGTGTGTGTATATATATACATATATATATATATACACACACACACACACATATATATACATATGTTAATATATGCAACTTCAGACTGGCTTATTACAAGAGTCCATCGTAAGGGTCCAGTTTAAGCCATGACAGTCAAACCTGTAGTGACTTGAATGGAACATATCCAATAGCCACCACCAGCAAGAAAACTCAAGACCTGTAGTTCCAAGGCAATACAGCAGGTCTTAGGAAGTACTGTGGCTGGCGGATTCGCCAATCAGAAGGACCTCAAGCCCTGCTATTAGTGGTGAGAAGTAAACGAATTTGGTCAGGCTCGTGAAAGTGAAGCTTCTGGATGCATCCTGAGGACGTAACACGTAATTAGAGCCAGCGTCTGCCGTGGGGTCCAGGGCTTCTCACTGAGTCAGGAGAGCCTATGCATGCACTTTGGAATGGGTAACCCAAAAGGCTTACAGTCAACAGAAGCTTTGCCTTCTGTGAGCCAGAAATGCAAGCGCGCAGGACACTGCATATCTTAGGAGTCCGTGTTGGAGGTCTGGCCTTTGGGGAAAGACCACCACGCGGAGTCCGTGACTGCAACACCATTCCGTGTCCCAGTCACACAAATGTAGAACAGGAGGAACATTCACAAGCCTGACTTTCCTCATCAAACCACCAATCAGGGCTCCCATTCACAGAAATCTTCTCTCCTTATTTTTTTTTTTTTTTAGAACATAAATGTCCTTTTAAGACTTTAACCATACATCTTTGTTTTTCCCCCACTCTCCTAACATAATATCACTTATAGTGTTTGTTTTCCCTATGAGTTTGAACCATACTATTTTACCCAGAGGTCTTGGAGGTGGTGGTGGAAATAACAGGTCTTAGTCATGTCAGAGAAAGTAGTGAAACCAAGTGGCAACGTCACACTGTCTTCAAGTAAACAGAATCCCTGAAATCGCTGGAAACTAACGTACTTCTGCAGGACACAGGAAACAAAGTGTGACAGCTTTCTTCCATTCCTTCCACAAGAAATGAGCTTTGGCTCTGGGTCTATTAAGGCACAAAACCTGGTAGACAGCTTTCGTTGGTGGCCTGCACCTTTGATGTACATTTTTTTTTTTTAAAGAACAACTACATAACATTTAAATAGAACAAGCAAATCATTTTGTAACAACCTGAAATCATTGGATAAAGTTGGGAGGCAAAAAAAAAAAAAAAAGTTAAATAAAAACTAACATCTTGTATGTGTAAATATTTGTTGCTAGTGTAAAAAAAGAAGTACAATGTAGTTTGTATAGTGCAAAAACTATGGGGAAAAGCCTTCAGAACAGACTTGAAATCTTGGGTGGAATCACAGTGCTGTTTCAAAAATAGTTAAGGCCGAGGGCTGTCCATTGGAAGTGTTCGTAACCACGGGACCGGTGTAACCAATATCTGGATAATTCCTTTTGAAGTACATCTGTGAAAAAGGAGCAAACACACACACACACACAAAAAGTGATTAAAAGTTTTAAAGTCTTCCTCTCCAAAGCAATGCATTTCTGAGTCTATTTCTATATATATATGCATATTTTATTTTTGTTTATTTATTTATTTGACAGAGAAAGAGGGAGAGAGAGAGAGAATGGGCGCACCAGGGCCTCCAGCCACTGCAAACGAACTCCAGACGTGTGCGCCCCCTTGTGCATCTGGCTTACGCGGGACCTGGAGAGTTGAACCTGGGTCCTCCCAGGCAAGCGCCTTACCTGCTAAGCCATCTCTCCAGCCCCTAAGCCTATTTCTTCATGGAAAGGAAAGGAAACATACCACCCCCAGACATGTAATTAAAACACAGGGTGATATGCACTGCGGGGGGGATTAGCCCCACTAAATCCCTCAGCCAGGTTGAGCTGAGGGCCCGACAACTTGTAAATCCACTTGGGTCCTGATCACTTTGATTCGCAGATACGTTTTTATTACTCCATTAAATCGATAAGCAAAAATCATTTTACTGACTCAAAACCAAGAGATAAATTAAAAACAGGCTGACAAAGAGGCTGGGGAATCCAGCGTCTGGACGAGGGTTTCTCATTTTCGCGCATAAAATGAACACAATAGATTTGGATGTTAATATCAGGTTGTAATCCCTACATTTTACAAACTCTGATTGACAAGCATTGAAACGCTGGCGTGTATGTATGAAATATCCCGGCGTTTAATTTGTGCGGTAAAGCAGTCATAGGGCCCATAGAAATGTGATCTGTGTGTGGATAGTGGGTCACAATAAATGAAAAGAGAAGCAAAAGCTTCAACAATGACCCAACCAAGCAACTTCTCTAAAATGTAAGATGATACCAAATAATAGCACAGTTCTTTGCCAAGCCTTTGAGTTCCTGAATTCTACCAATTTCTAGCTGAACTAGAAGAGATACAGGTTTTCTGATAAATGTATAATCAGACCACAAAGAAAGCGAAATGCTGTCAGGTTTCTGTGTTCCATAGTCATCAGCTTTTAGGAGCTGTATCATATCTGGCTTCCTTGACAGACACGCATAACAAAATGAAATAATGTCAAGGCTCATGAGCTCTTATCTTCAAATGTGTTTGGGAAAAAAAGGACTTCAAATGTAATTTTTTTTTTTCAAAGAAGAATGTGAAAAGTTTTGTTTGAGTCTTTAAAACAGAAAATGTATCATCATCTCGCTGAGCTGACACGTGTCATAAGTTGGGGCTTAGTCATATGATTCAAATCCACTTTATAAAACCTGACCCTAAATACATTTGTGGGCATCATCAACACAGTTATCACTGGAAATAATGGACTTCACATGCAAGGAGAAGGGTGCAGATATCAACTTACATGTTAAGTATACCTCCCTTTTTCTTGGGTTATTTGTATACTTTAACTCCCCACATATCACAACGTAAAAAATTGTGAAAATGTCACTTAAGAAAAACAAATTCTCTTAACAATGCTGGAACCCCACTTAGAACAAACCTGAGACCATTTTAATTATAATATAACTGTTTAAAACTAAGACTTTCTTAAAGTATGTGTGTATGTGAACTTCATACCATCTCTACCCTATCTACCTTTTTATTTTAAAGTTTTTAAACAACATTTTATTTATCTATTATAGAGAGAGTGAGAAATAGGTAGGCAGGGAGAGAGAGAGAGAGAGAGATGAAATGAGTGCACCACGGCCTCTAGCCACTGTAAATGAACTCCTGATGTGTGCACTATCTTGTGCATCTGGCTTATATGGGTACTGGGAAATTGAACCTGGGTCCTTTGGCTCTGCCAGCAAGTGCCTTAACCACTAAGCCATCTCTCCAGCTATCCCCCCCCATCTACTTTAAGTGTATCAGTATTTTGTGTGGTTTCGTGTATGTATATGTGTCTCTTTTTTGCATGTATAGTCTATGTGGTATGTGTATGTATAGTGTATGTATGCCTGTGTGTGCATGTGAGCACACGTGTGTGCACATGTGTGGAGCATGTTGGATGTTCTGTGTCACTCTTCCACTTTGTTTCCTTGGACAGAGTCTCTCACGGAACCTGGAGGTGCCACTTAAAGTTATACTGGCTGACCAGTGAGCCCCAGCAATTCTCTGGTCTCTGCTCCCCTCCCCCCAGGTGGGCATGGCCATGCTCAGCTTTTTATGTGGCGGCAGGGGGGAGGGGACTGGGATAGAACTTGTGCCCTGTCAGGCTTTCTGCCTTGTGGGCCAAGAGCCCTTTCCCTGTTGATACATCTCCCCAGCCCCCTGGTTAGATATCTGGGCACTCCAGGATGATTTGCTGTTTAAGCTGAGACCTGCCAGAGGAACAAATGGAAAGGAAATTTACTTTCTACGTCCAGAAAGTCCTCCCCAGACAAGCTGGGTCTCTCCTCCTGACCCTTCTCACTGTAACAGTTTATAAATCAAATAGATGCTATTAGAAATTCTTTTTTTTATTTTTTATTTATTTATTTTTTTAATTTTTTTTGTTCATTTTTATTTATTTATTTAAGAGTGACAGAGAAAGAGAGAGAGAGAGGCAGATAGAGAGAGAGAGAGAGAGAATGGGTGCGCCAGGGCCTCCAGCCACTGAAAACGAACTCCAGTTGTGTGCGCCCCCTTGTGCATCTAGCTAACATGGGTCCTGGGGAATCAAGCCTCGAACCGGGGTCCTTAGGCTTCACAGGCAAGTGCTTAACTGCTAAGCCATCTCTCCAGCCCCTAGAAATTCTTAAGTAAGGTCTCAGTTTTCTTGTCTGGAATGCTTTGCTGAAAACAACTTCCAATGAGCAACATCCCTGACTTCACCATTCCTTCTCTCGTCTGTTACCATGGTTTATAACACATCCTGGATGCTGGCACAGGTGAGATACAGCTGCTTTTTAAAAATTTTTGAGAGAGAGAGAGAGAGAGAGAGAGAGAGAGAGAGAGAGAGAATGGGCACACCAGGGCCTCTAGCCACTGCAAACCAACTCCAAATGCATGCACCACCTTGTGCATCTGGCTTACATGGGTCCTGGGGAATTGAACCTGGGTCCTTTGGCTTTGCAGGCAAGCGTCTTACCTGCTAAGCCATCTCTCCAGCCCCAGCTTTTTTTTTTTTTTTTTTTTTTTTTTTTTTTTTTACAGGTGATGAAATCAGTCAGGTGACTGATAGTCTATTAGGGTCCTTGTGCTTCAAGCTAAGACTAGGACAGAGGAGTCCGAACTCAGCTCTCTTGGATTTACTGCTGATCTTCCCCAAAACAACTTAGCCTGCCTCTGTCCTGGCTGCCTCATCAGTTAAGTGAGATAACGAAGACTTACATCATAGCAACTAATTGACGGCTACAAACTGCATGCTGAAAACAAGCTGGCCGTGTTTATGGAGGCTGCTCGGGGAAGCAGCCCCGTGGTACATAGAAAGCAGAGTTTTCCTCAACTGGAAACAAAACAACTGATTCCTTTTTGTAGGAAGAAGGGATCTTCACAGAAGCCCAGAGTCATAGTTGAGACACCATTAATTTATTAACTGGGAGGCAAGAAGGCTTAGCTGTAGTCTGAAACAATGCCCTCCCCACAGCTATCCTGCAGCTATATTGTTTAGGCAAAACTCCTTTTATTCAAAGGTGACACGTAGGGATAGTAACGAAAGGAGGTGGCTAGGGAGCTGGCTTAATTCAGCGAGATGTTCTCCTCATGGTACAAGGACCCAAGTTCAAGGCCCAGAACCCAAGTACAGATTCTGGACATGATGGCATGTACTTTGTAATCCTAGTGTTGGGGAGACAAGACAGGTGGATGCCTGGGGCTCACTGGTAAGCCAGTCAGCCTTATTGGTGAGCTCTGGGCCAACGACAGAGCTTGTCTCATAAATGGACAGCATTTCCGATGAATGAAACCTGAAGTTGTCCTCTGGCCTCCACACACACACATGCATCCACGTGCATGCACACAGCACACATATATGTACACACACACACACACACACACACACACACACACACACACACACATACCCATGCATAAAAACAGTGAAGGGAACCAGGCATGGTGGCGTACGCCTTTAATTCCAGCACTCGGGAGGCAGAGATAGGAGGATCGCTGTTGAGTTCGAGGCCACCCTGAGACTATATAGTGAATTCCAGGTCAGCCTGGGCCAGAGTAAGAACCTACCTTGAAAAACAAACAAACAAAAAAGAAAGAAATAACTATATGTAGTAATCTAATTAAACAGTAAAAACGTAAGGGCTAGTGTTCACCTCAGAAGTAGAATGTGTGTTTCACATTCACAAGGATCTGGGTTCAAACCTCACCACACACACATACACAAAGTAAGGGACAGTTACCACATGTGCTTCATGACAACAAAGTCTATGTAGGAACACATTCTTGCTATGCACACTGTATGTCAACAGAACCGTAGACAGTGGTGCCAGCAGGGGACAGGAGTGGCGGAATATTTTATGTATTAAAGTTTGTTAAAAAGCTGTAAGTTTGCCGGGCGTGGGGGCGCACGCCTTTAATCCCAGCACTCAGGAGGCAGAGGTAGGAGGAGCATCGTGAGTTCGAGGCCGCTCTGAGACTATGTAGTGAATTCCAGGTCAGCCTGTACCAGAGTGAGACCCTACTTCGAAAAACAAAACAAAAAACAAACAAAAAAAAGCTGTTAAGTTTTAGCCTTGTCATGTATCACCTGCTAAGTAGATTACTACAAACGGCTTGTTAATTATTGTTATTCCAAATAGCCTCTAAAGCTACCTGGAAGATCTTTGGAGGATGTTTTGTTATCATCAAGAAAAAGGTGTTGAAAAAACAAAAAAAAGAAAAAGGTGCACAGCCTTCTGAAACCCGATCCCACTTCTGTCTTCTCGGGAAGAATCCCTGAGCACTTGTAAAACGCTTTTTCTATTCTTCAGAGCACTTGAACCTCTACCAGCGTGGCTGACACCCACAGGTGCAAGGCAGCCGGGCAGCACCGCGGGTCCTGAAGCAGACGGGGACCCTGAGGGACAGTGTCTCTTGGACTATTCCAACAGACCCAGGTTCCCAGCATCCAGGATATTAGAACTGATGACTTCTCATGTGGATAAATGGCAGCTCTGTGATCCGGCGGGAACAAAGGAAGTGTGGAAAACTCAATGGGGTCAAGAGAATGATTGACATGCGTCCTTCACTAGGGGCTGAACGATGTGGTATTCCCCTCCTCCCAAAGTCACCTACGCAGTCCCTAAACCCCAGGACCTCATAATGCAACTATATCTGGTGACAAGATCCTTAAGGAGGCGATTCACAATGTCTTCAGGGTGGGCTCTGAAGAGATGGCTCAGCAGTTAAAGGCGCTTGCTTGCAAAGCTTGGCGGCCTGGGTTGGGCTCTCCAGTACCCACATAAAGCCAGATGCACCAAGTGGCCGGGACTGGTGGTGCACATATTTAATCCCAGCACTCAGGAGGCAGAGGTAGAAGAATTGCCATGAGTTTAAGGTTACCCTGAGACTACATAGTGAATTCCAGGTCATCCTGGGCTACAGTGAGACCCTACCTTGGGAAAAAAAAAAAGAAAAAGAAAAGAGAGAGAGAGATCTGGAGCTGGAGAGATGGCTCAGGGCTTAAGGCATTTGCGGGGAAAGTCTCACAACCCGGGTTTGATTCCCCAGTATCCACATCAAGCCAGATGCACAAAGTGGTGCATGCATCTGGAGTTCATTTGCAGCGGCTAAAGGGCCTGACACACCCATTCTCTTTCTGTCTCTCCTTCTGTATATATTTAAAGACATCAGGAACACTATGCAGAGGAAAAACCACAAAGGAGACAAAGGGAGAAGATGTCCGTAAGGGAAGAGTCCTCAGGGGGAGTCTACCCTGTCAATCCTTCACCTGGGATGTCCAGCCTCCCGAAGTGCCAATAAATGAATTTCTGGGTAAGGCACCTAGACCGAGGTCCAACAGGACAGCACGCCCTGAAGCTGCATGCCTGTGGAAGGTGTTCCCGGTTCCTTTTACGTGGGTCACCTCCAAAGGCCAGGAAACGAGCGACTCAGTAACGAGAGCTTCAGAAAGGCATGTACGTGGTCAAGAATATGGGTCTTGGAAGTACCTTTTTCCAGACGTTAGTCTGCTGTCCAAAGGACTGAATTCTGACCTCGGAAAAGCTTGCTGATCTAGACTAATCTGCATCGGCGTTACAGTTCTCGGTGATAGAGATATGTGATCTCCTATATGTGAAAGGCTGACAATCTGGACGGCTTGTTCTCCTCCGGGGACCATGTGCGTTCAGAAAGAATGTCGGGATTTTTCAGCTCAGGCAGGGAATCAAGATCTGTGTTTTCCTGTGTCTTTTTGGAGAGAGGACCCGCACTACAAGTGATGTGTGAAACCAAGAACATTCTACCTCTGTAGATAGATGGAGGGCAGAGCCATGCTGGGTACCCAATGAAATAAGGGGTGGTGTTTTCAAACACAACATAGGCTGCAACACCTGTAGCCATGCATCAATGCCTCCTGTTCTCCAGTGACCCTTGCAAGATGCCTCGTATATGCTAAGTGCCCTATCCCTGAACTTCACACGTGTCAAGCCCTGGGCTCAATTTCCAAGAGCACAAAATAAAAACTGGGGAGGAGGTTTTGACATCTCCATGGAGGAAAAAGGCATTTAAAAAAAAAAAGTTTATTTATTTATTTGCAAGCAGAGCGATAAAGAGAAGAGAGACAGATACAGAGGGGATGGGCAAGCCAGGGCCTCCAGCCACTGCAAATGAACTCCAGATGCATGTGCCACTTTGTGCATCTGGCTTCATGTGGGTACTGGGGAATCGAACTTGGGTCGTTCTGCTTTGTAGGCGAGCCCCTTAACCACTGAGCCATCTGTCTAATCCAAAAGAGGCACTTTTGAGAAATGCTGGAGGAGTCAAGATCCCTGGCTATACAGAGATTCCCAAATGACTGGGTCTTATGAGAGGGAAGCTTGGGCTAGGAGACACTTTAAAAATGGGAGAATTCTGTATAATTGACACCTAGAGAAATAAAGTGCTCCAATGGCAGCTTCCTGCCTCAGTCGGATACAAAAACGAAGGAGAAAATTCAAAGCACAGATATTGGGGACCTTAAGCCTAGGTTTAAATCCTGACTCTGCCAATCATTTGCTAAGTTTGTGATACTGGGCAATTTCCTTCTTTTCTCTATGTCACCACTTACACAGGTATATAACGTTATCTGTATCACAGCACGGTACACAACAGCTTACGTGCAAACATCTCACCGTCCCCATCAGGACTCACTCTATGAACTGAGCATCCCTTGTCTTTTCTATTCCTATGTCTGTATCACCGGTGAGTATGGTTATGTAACATACGTGTTATAAGCAGTACCCGGCAAAATATGTTGCGAACACAAGCACTTACTTAATTTGGAAAATGGAAGTAGGACTAGACTGAGTATTAGAAGACACAGCTCCCCTATTCCTCCCCCAACTTTTTTTGAGGTGCTGGGGATAGACTCCAGGGTCTTGTGTATTCTACGCGGGTTGGCCACCACTGAACTACATCACCAGGAGACATGAGAAAGGACAGACTTCAGACTGAATTGTTCATACAAGATAATGGAACATTTTAAAAAATATTTTATTTTTATTTATTTATTTATTTGACAGAGAGAGGGAGAGAAGGAGGAGGAGGAGAAAGAGCAGGAGGAGGAGGAGGAGGTGGTGGTAATGGGTGTGCCAGGGCTTCCAGCCACCGCAAACAAACTCCAGACACATGTGCCACCTTGTGCATCTGGCTTACGTGGGTCCTGAGGAATTGAACCTGGGTCCTTTGGCTTTGCAGGCAAGCGCCTTACCTGCTAAGTCATCCCTCCAGCCCCATTTAAAAAAAAAAAATTCTGTTGTCGTCAATAGATATTTTAAATTTACACACACACACACACACACACACACACACACACACACACACCCCAAGCAATTCTGCTCTACCTACGATGTTGACAATCTGGGAAATAAACGAGAAAATCAAGATGGAAAATGACGCCTCACCATGTACACAGTTGGCCATTCCCCTGCACAGTAAGCCACACATACAGCAGACAAAACACCCAACTCCTTCCCTCCTTTCCATCAGTAGGACACCCACCTTATAGAACTATTAGACAGAACTGAGTAGCTGTATGACGCTGGGGAAGTCTCTCGAGCCTCAGTGTGTTAAGCTCAGCTGCAGTGACATAACATGTCACCAGTGTGCCTGGGAAGGTCACAAATGACCTGAAATGTCTTCGAAGCTTCTACGCCTTCATAAAAACTAGTAAGATTATTTATCTAAGCTATGATAAATTCCTGATGACAAGTTCATCCTCTAGAAAGTACAGGAAGAAAAACAAAGATGCCTTTGGGCCAAATCCTAAACAACAAAGAATCAGGACAGAAACGTAGAGCCAAAGCGACAGTAGGAAAATTCTTTTTAAAAAAATATTTTATTTTGATTTATTTATCTGACAGAGAGAAAAAGGAGGCAGAGAGAGGGGGGGGGGAGAGAGAGAGAGAGAGAGAGGGAGAAAACAGGTGTGCTAGGGCCTCCAGCCACTGTAAACAAACTCCAGACGCGTGCGCCCCCTTGTGCATCTGGCTAACGTGGGTCCTGAGGAATCGAACCTGGGTCCTTTGGTTTCGCAGGCAAGCATCTTAACCGCTAAGCCATCCCTCTAGCCCGGAAAAATTCTTTACAAATTATAAAAGGGCAACCTGGATGTTTCACTGGTAGATCTTTCTAGAATAAATATCCTGCACTTTTTCCCTCAACACCTCAAATTGCCTGGCTGTACCGGACCTCCCTCGCGTCGCAAATGTGCTAAATAGTAGTAAGAAAGACATGTGATGGGTCCGCAAGGTGCATTTTCTCCCTCTTAAGCACACCTGCTTGCACGTGCACGTGCCCACGGCCCTTCCCTCCCCCTGGGGTGCCTCTGCCAAGTCCTCACAGACCTGACTTCAACCGTGAACCATGGACGTGGTGAAGCTTCGTCTCTGGAGGCTTATAATTGCAAAGGGCCACACAGTGCTTGTTACCAGACCCCGGTGCCGAATGGTAAAGGAGGGAGCTGGGGAGACAGACTGTAATTACAGCGCGCGGGCGCTCACCTCTTTTGCTGTCTCAGTAAGGGCAGTGGCTTCTCCTTTGCCCAGCTGTTGTACCATCTTGTAGAAGAGGCTTTCCGTGTTCTGCAGCAAAACATAGGGCTCATCATATTCTTTCAGTCTTCCTGAATCCAAAACCTGAGGATCAGCAGAAAGAAGCCCATTGAGACACAATGCTCCTCAGCAACGTATTATAACTCAGACAATATTTCCGAAAAGGATAAGGGAGGGGTGGGGGAAGCTATTTGGGTGGTAGGTCTGCAGGGTGTTTACGTGGTTTGATTACCCTGTTCTTCGAAGCAAAGGCCTCACCTGATCTTTTATTATTATAATGTCATAGGAAAGGAAAAAAAAATGTGCAAGTTCTAGACTCGCATTGTGGGTACTGAGCACTACGGGCATTTTTATATTCTGCCAAGGGCGTTGGAGTGGTCATTAGTCATTCATGCTTTCCAAAGGCTCCGAGTGAACTTTGAGCATGGCATATACATTCAGAGTTGAGAGACTTCTGGATCAAAGGAAATAAAATTAATATATCTAGAAGGTAGGGTAATGTTGGACAAGCTGTATGGGATAGAAACCATGCAATACTGGAGAAGAAGCATGTGCTGAGATAATTTTTTTTAAATATTTTATTTATTTGAGGGGGTCAGATAGAGAGAGAAAGAGAGAATGGGCACACCAGAGCCTCTAGCCACTTCAAACCAACTCCAGACGCACACACCATCTTGTGTATCTGGCTTACGTGGGTACTGGGGAATCAAACCTGGGTCCTTAGGCTTTGCACGCAAGGACCTTAACCACTAAGGTACCTTTCCAAGCCTGAGATAATTTCTTGAGGGTCCTGGCAAGGCAGGCTGATAGGAGGGACTCAACGTTCAGTGACGAGGTTCAGTTGCACCATCAAGTCATCCCAGGTACATTGCTCCCTGAATAAATGACTGGCCAAAAGAGCCGTTACCCAAAGCAGCTTGGCCACCATTGCTCTCTATAGAAATCTCTAGAAATCCAATTTTTTTTTTTTTCCCTCTGGCTAAGACTAGAGAAGCAATCCAGGAGCTGGGCTCTGAAGTTCACACAGTCCACGTAGCAACCACACTGGGGCAGGCCAGCCCGAACTGCTAAGAGGCCTGAATATCCCCCGTCACAATTTCCTCTCCTTGCATCCTCCTCTTGCGTTCCTTAACTGCCTGCCTTTTAGCCATTTCATCGCTCATTAATACGTCCATTGGAAATTGAAAGGTGGAGGAAGGTGCTCTTAACTCTGCATTTCTACTTATTAGTGGCTTTGGTTAATGGTTTCAGAAGGAAGAAAGAGTTGGAGACAATTGGGCGGATGACGTCCACAGGAAAACAGTTCTGATGTTAAGTGGTACTTAGTTCTTCTTAGTTTAGGCTGTGTTTAGAATAAATCCATCTTAAACAAATACGCTGAAACTCTGAGCAAGAAATGGGTTGTTTTTTCCACATGGAGATATTGCAGTTAATTCAGGCCCATGGTATTCAATCGGAAACATTGATTAAGTCTTATAAAGGGTATTTTCCTGTTAATCTTTTGTTTACTACTGTGAATCATTGCTAAGGGCAGCTTTCTCAAAAGAGTTCAGAAATAATTGAATCTGTCACATCCACATAATAATTAAAATGTCCTATAATTTGGCATGTCAATTTAGATGCCCCAAATGTGTAATTTTATTTAAGCATTGCATTACAGAGTATAACCACTCCTCCTGACGTTAAAGAAGGGGAGAAAAGCATTTTTTAAAATACAGGTCTCTCCCATACTAAAGACTAAGTAAGGGAATCAAATTACCTTGCAAAATGATGAACTTTCTAGTCTGTAAAAGCAACAAGCTAGTTTTTTTTTTTTTAAATCACTTTAGAGGTGGTGGATGGAGGTTGAGTTCTCTGACTGTGTAATTTGTAATGGAAAAAAAAATACTACTATACTCTGTTGTCCCTTGTCTAGCTTTCCACTACATTCATTCAACTTGGAGACAATGGAAAGTCTTTCTCCTTCCTTTACAGTGTCTGAAAACACATCAGTGCCATTCAGATGAGTAGTTCTCAAACTGACCATAATCTAAAAAGGTACACCCAGAAAAGCAACTCTCTCAAAAAGCAAGAGGATTTAGGGCTGGAGAGATGGCTTAGCAGTTAAAGTGTCTGCCTGCAAAGCCTAAGGACCCCCCCCCCGTTCAATTCCCTAGGACCCACATAAGCCAGATGCACAAGGGGGCGCATGTGTCTGGAGTACGTTTGTAGTGGCTAGAGGCCCTGGCATGCCCATTCTCTCTCTCTATCTGCTTCTCTCTCTCATGAATAAATAAATAAAATATATTCTTTTAAAAAAACAGGATTTATAACACAGGTGACAGAAAGATCATGTTGCTAAAAATATTTTGTGCCTTGTGAGTATTCACCACTTAATGAATGTGTACTTTGTTTCGTTGGGACAGTTTTTAACTTGGAGGTAGGGGAAGGAGTGATATAACTAATAATTTTTTTGATAAATTTGATAATTTATGTGAACTTGAATTACTTATTTTCTTATTCATTTATTTAGGTGTCAGGAATTAATCTGAGGATCTCATACATACAATCCCCTTGCCCTAGAACTTGAGTTTCAACTTATGCAAGATAACACTTTGAAAATGTAACAAACTAGAACTGACCTCTTTAATACTGTTTTAATATATATTCAAACAAAATACAGGGCTAGTGGGTAGCTTACGCCTGGGTTCAATCTCCTCCTCTCTCACATAAGCACACACACATACACACACACACAGTATCTTAAATTGAACTGGGTTACTGTAACTACAAATGGGTAAATAAACTAGAGTTATTTATGAGGTGTTGGGGATTGAACCCAGGGCCTCCTATACGCTATGCAAGGTTTCGTCCAAATGAGCTACAGGCGGAGCCTCAAGTTTGCACTTGAAAAGGAAGATGAAAAGGTCTGTTGAGTTGAACAATCACTGTTTCAACTATCCTCACTATTAACTCCCCAAATGAAGAACTAAGAGAATTTCCTTTTACCCACCCACCCATTCCATGACAGTGCTTGTCTTAGGAATGGAGAGTCAAAGATGAACGTGACAGACAATCATGCTGCTGATAACAAAGATGAGGCCTGGCGCAGATCGTTACTAGAAAATTGTCAGTGCCAGGGATGGGATACCATCCAGTGAGTTGTTGGCCAGGAAGCTCCCTGATGCCCCCAAAACATTATAGGCCATTGCCGAGGCCCTTGGTTTCCCACCAGGAATAGATGGTAAGACCCTATTGCTTCGAAGACTCCACATACTTGGGCTGCAAGGTCACTTAGAAATCCTGCTGGAACTGAGCTGAAAACCTCCTCCATGTAGACCAGCTGACAGAAAGCTGGAAGAAGCCATTCTGCATGCAGTTCAATGGGAGAGAGAGAAATCACCAGTGAAGATACTCAACAGTGGACACTGCAAGCCTTATATTTGGCCAGCCAGGCCAAATGAGCCAACAGTTGCAATAGTGGCATGTCTCTCATGGTGGAAACCAACTGCCCTCTAATTGGACTGGGGGCCCGCTCCATGGGAGGGAATACATCCCTGATACTGAAAGCTTAAAACAGGGGTAGTCATGAGCCCTATGGGTGTAACGCCTGTCTGCTGTTTGGCTAAATGCATATACTATGCTCCTCAAACTGCTCAGTAAGCACTTCTCTTAATGTTCATACCCATATATTAATGCTACTCTCACTTTTGGTTAGAGAATCTTCTCTTTTCAGTTGGCAGTGACCTTGTGATGATTCAGAAGGCACCATGGTGCTGAGAAGAAGTGACAGGAGTGCTCAGCACTGCAATATCTCTATCACACCTTCCAAGGCTCAGGGTCCATTGCGGAAGAGGTGGCGGAAAAAATGTAAGAGCCAAAGGAAGGGTAGAACTCCTTACAACGTGCTCCCCCAGACACAAAATGGCCTGGATATCCATGACCTCACAGTGCCTGACACTACCTACACAAGACCATCATAATAGGAGGTAAAAGATCATGACATCAAGATAAAAGAGAGACTGAGAGGGGGAGGGGATATGATGGAGAGTGGAGTTTCAAAGGGGAAAGTGGGGGGGGAGGGAGGGCATTACCATGGGATATTGTTTAAAATCATGGAAGTTGTTGAAAAAATTAATTATAAAAAAAAAGATGAGGCCTGGGCTGGAGAGATGGCTTAGAGGTTAAGGCACTTGCTTGCAAAGCCTAAGAACTCATGTTAGGTTCTCCAGATCCCATGTAAGCCAGACGTACAAGGTGATGCAAGTGTGTAAGGCCTATCTATCTATCTATCTATCTATCTATCTATCTATCTACTGCCAGATGTAAAAGAACAGCAAAGGGCATTTAAAACATTTAATTCCTAAGGTACTCTTTCATGTGGATTATGCAATAACTTTGCCTAACTTGAGAAAATATGCCCATTAGTAGAAACATGGCCCCTGTCCACTTCCTATTGGGAAGACTCAGCTTAATTACCATGTGGCTGGCATGTAGTCACAAAACAAGAAAAGCAATTTTTACTAAATTTTTGGGAAAAAAAAACTAATCAGAGAACAAGTTACACATGGCCAAAACATACTAGAGGAAGACTGAGGTGAGCTTTAATGTCTGAATCTATTCAGCACATGTTTACTGCATGCTTGCCACATCCTGTCAGATAATGTACAGGAGGCAAACACAGCCCTCAGAGGCGCCTTTAGAGGAGCCCGTTCCCAAAGACAGGAAGTATACTCAAGCAATTGGTATGCACTAAGAGAGCAAGATAAGTAAGCAGGAGTTTGGAAGCACAAGGGGTCCACTCTGGCTAGAGGTTCTGATAAAGATCCTTAGGGAGGGCTGGAGAGATGGCTTAGTGGTTAAGCGCTTGCCTGTGAAGCCTAAGGACCCCAGTTCGAGGCTCGATTCCCCAGGACCCACATTAGCCAGATGCACAAGGGGGCGCACGCGTCTGGAGTTCGTTTGCAGTGGCTGGAAGCCCTGGCGCGCCCATTCTCTCTCTGTCTACCTGCCTATTTCTGTATATATCTCTCTCTCAAATAAACAAATAAAAATAAAATATTAAAATAAATAAAAATAAAAGTATTAAAAAAAAAGATCCTTAGGGAAGGACAGAGCAGCGGAGTGGGCTGGACCAATACACGGACTTGGACAAGCAGAAATGGGGTTGGAAGGTCGGTGCTCATTCAAGACACAGTGTCATTAGCCCAAGGTACAGGGGTGCACCTGTCGCCTCCTAAAGGCACGAGCACACAATTTCTCTTGGTCACTGTTCCATTGCCAAATCCTGGCACTGCCCATGATAAGTACCAGGCACCTGGTGGGCATGAGCTGAAAAATAAAGTCAAAGGAAATGAATGTCAGGGCAATGACTGGGTGCCATCCAGCGGTGTAGAGTTGGGGAAGGTGGCAATATGAGAACAAAAGGGTAGGATCTAGCTGGCATTGGGACCACATATAGCAGGGATAGAGGGATTATAGGATTAGTAATGGACTTGGAGGACCACACACTTCAAGTTCATGGCTACGGGCAAGAGAGAAGAAAAGGGAAGCAACATCAGAGTAGGGCGTCTTTTAAATACTGAAAGAAAGAGAAGAAGGAAGAGGCAGCTGCTGTAAAGGTTAAGTTGGATTACACATGGAATTAAAAAAAATGCCAGGAATAGTTTTTATGCACTTCGCTTTTCTAATTACTGATGTGATCAAATAGTCTAGATTTTACTGAACAGGCAACAAACATAAAGCCACTCTTCCTTTCTACTTTAAAAAAAAAACAGTGAATTTTCATCTCTGTCAATATGTTTTATAAGTCTCCTTCTGGGTCCGCACCCTTCTGACACCCCCAAGTAAACTATAAACCACACCACGCATGAGTGCCTATGCGATGGCCATGCCAACCTTAAATTGCTGTCTGGTAGGTTAAGGAAAAATACATTATATTGAATGAGTCAGTCAGTTACATAAGCTCCAGTGAAGATGTGTTATCAGGCCCACAAATCTGCAGAATCCAGGCAGCTGTCCTAGATACGAAAATCAGACGGACTCATTGCAAAATAATTAATCCACTTAGTGGATTAAATCTACCACATTACCAGAATGCTACTGTCATAATGGGGTGTGCTGGGGGAGAGATGAGGGACAGGACAGAAGGGGAAGGCTGACCATGGGAGAAGAAGAGACCAGGAAAGCTTCCTCCGTACTGATAAGCAAAAATGAGGATGCCATGACAGACTGGGCGGGCAGGGAAGAACTGGAGTGGTAGCAGCTCTGTTTGGGCTGCTGGATGATGAAGAGACACCGGAGAGTGTCCAACCTCACTGAAGGAATGAGGTATCTTAGGAGTTTTTGGCCAGAGGCAAGTGCCATTCATGTTTACTTTTTTTCTTTCCTGAGAGACAGAGAGAAGAGAGATAGAGAACTGGTGTATCAGGGCCTCAGCCACTGCGATTGAACTACAGATGCTCGCGCCACCTAGTGGGCATGTGCGTCCTTGCGCTTGCCTCACCTTTGTGGGTCTGGCTAACGTGGGACCTGGAGCATAGAACATGGGTCCTTAGGCTCCACAGGCAAGCGCCTTAAACACTAAGCCACATCTTTCTAGGCCACAACTGCCATTCTTAATTTTTCCCTAGTTCTTAAAAACAGTAAGTAAATGATTCTTCTCCCCTAGGAAATATTACCGTCTCCTATCTGTCACTCCCCAGAGCTCCTGCACTTACATGTTTATTCTACCTTTTTTTTTGTTTTTAAATCATTTTATCTTTCTGAGATTGTGTTTTACTATGTAGGCCAGCCTGGCCTCAAATTCCCAAGCTTCCTTCTTCTCTCTCCTGGGTACTGGGATTACACACATGCACCTCCACACTCAAATGAGACTCTGCTTTGCATGTCTTCCAGAGTATGTGCTTTCTAATTTCCTGTTGGCTGTTTGTTACTCTGGGCACTTGACATTTTGAATCTCTCACAATTTTTTTTCTTTTCAAAAATACTTATTTAGGGCTGGAGAGATGATGGCTTAGCCGTTAAATGCTTGCCTGTGAAGCCTAAGGACCCCGGTTCGAGGCTCGATTCCCCAGGACCCACGTTAGCCAGATGCACAAGGGGGCGCACGCATCTGGAGTTCGTTTGCAGTGGCTGGAGGCCCTGGCGCGCCCATTCTCTCTCTCTCTCTGCCTCTCTCTCTCTATCTGTCACTCTCAGATAAATAAATAAAAATAACAACAACAAAAAATTTAAATTTATTTATTTGCAAGCACAGAAGCAGAGAGGCAGAGAGGAGAGAAAAGAAAGAGAAAGAGATAGAGGTCGGTACAGAGAGAAGAAGAGAGAATGCCAGGGACTTTAGCCACTGTAAACAAACTCCAGATGCATACAGCACTTTGTGCATTTGGCTTTATGTGGGTATTGGGGAATTGGACTCTGGTCGTTAGGCTTTGCTGGCAAATGCCTTAACCGCTAAGCCATCTCTCCAGCCTTCAGAATATTTTAAAGGGAACATTCTTTTTTTTTTTTTTTTTTTAAATGTCCTAATTGAGGTCACGGCTCAATTAAGTAGGTTCATTTAATAAAAGTTCAACAAAAGTGAAACATAGACTCTTGACACCAAATGCTGCTTGACTATAGTTACTGGTTTAGTAAAAATATTTATTTATTTGAAAGAGAAAGAGAATGGGTGTGCCAAGACATCTTCCTACTGCAAACAAACTCTACATGCATGTACCGCCTTGTGTATCTGCCTTTATGTGGCTATTGGGGAACTGAACCCAGGCTACTGGGCTTTGCAAACAAGTGCCTTTGATCACTGAGCCATCTCTCCACTCACTGGTTACTAGTTCTGTTCTTTCAAGGTAAAGAGCTAAAACAAGACCTGAATTTATACACAAAAGTGAAGGCTGTAAAACCACAGTATGGCCTGTCAACAGAAAAAAACCCACAGTACGAGTTTCCGAGCCTTGCTTGAGGCCCTGCATCACCCATTCCCAAAGAACTCTCGAAATGCTGACAGACACAGGCAAAAATAACAACCCATGATCCTGGGAGAACCCACAGAGCTCTGAGGACTGGGGGAGCAGGGACTGAAGGGGGCCACTGTGATTGGCGGAAGAGAAAACAGATCACAGGTATCTTCTTAATCCTAGACAGGGAAGAAGCCAGCTTTAATGTGGAGAGTGCATTGAAGGTCAGGAGAGAGGCTTTCTAATCTGCCTGTCTTGCTTCACCGTTTAGTGGCAACTGAGCGAATGAGGGAGATTAAATTAGCTGTCATGAGGACTACACCATGTTTAATAAAAGTTAAAATTGAGGGAACATCTTTAGAAAATAGAGTTCTAAGCCTAACACATTAACAACGTTTAATGAACCAAAGCTGGGAAAAATCCCTTTGGAGAGCCAACATATGAGCAAAGCCATTAATTAGGTCACAGTTGTTTCCCAACAAGCCTTTTGTGTGATTTACTGACAGTAAACAAAACCATATTCATCCTCCTTTGTGGAGACTATTCACCAGTGTGACAAAATGTAATTATTACACCTTAAGCACGTGCAATTACAGGACTTCATGGTGACAACATAGCTGGTCGGGCCCTGCATCATTACTCGTCATTTCCCTAGCCGCTCCCCCAAGCCTGCCTGCTGCCCTCTTGAACACTGGTCTTCATGTCCTCAATGTTTTCTGAAGAACAGAACAGAAAAAATCCCTTGTTTTCTCAAAAGAGACACTGAGTTTTAAAGCAAAAACAAAAAATTGCTGAAAACATCAAAGGTGGGCTGGAGAGATGGCTCAGCAGTTAAGGCGTTTGCCTGCAAAGCCAAAAGACCCAGGTTCGATTCCTCAGGACCCACATTAGCCAGATGCACAAGGGGGCGCATGTGCCTGGAGTTCGTTTGCAGTGGCTGGAGGCCCTGGTGTGCCCATTCTCTCTTTCCCTCTCTCTGCCTCTTTCTCTCTCTCTCAAATAAATAAAAAATAAAGCTTTTTTAAAAAGTCAAAAGTTTAGAGAAAGAACATTACTGGTTTCTGTAGTTTGGATCGCAAAGGCCCAAAAGCCCCATGTGTGGTTAAACATTTGGTACCCAGGGTGATGATATACGGTGGTGATAAGAGTCAGGGCCTAGTGGGAGGCATGTGGGTCACTGGGAGTGTGCCCTTGAAGGGGACTGCAGAATCCTGGTGTCCTTTGAGCCCCCTTTACATCTTGGTCACAAGGTGAGCATTTTTGCTTTGCCACAAATTTCTACCACGATATAGTAGTGCCTTGCCACAGGGCCAGGCGATCACGGACTGCAACTTCCAACACAATGATTATCTCTCGTGTCTTGTTATCGTGACAGAAGTTGACGCACTGGTCTACTGAACTCAAGCAAGCAGATGAGCAGAAGCTGGAAAATAGAATATACTAGAAGGCTGCAACGTGGGTGGACACTGCTCAGGCCAAGACCCGGTCTCTGAAGGTACTGATGCATGTCTTTCAGATCTCTTGAGGGGGAGTGCTGGGTCAGTCCCTACAGCAACAGTAATCAGCTCTAGTGACCTGGTGGGACCTCTTGTGACACTGCTGAGGACCTGGGACCCCCTACCTTCAAGATATTTCTCTTCTGTGGAGGTAGAAGCAGGAGCAGCCTTGCCACGGGGAAGTGCAGGATCGCACGTCCCACGTCACTTCTCCCTGGGTCTTTCTTACCCATCTATGCCAGACGCTCAGGTGCTGACGTGAAAATTCAAGGAAGGGGCTGGCGAGATGGCTCAGCTGTTAAAGGTTCTCACTTTCTAAGCCTGCCACCCCACACAAGCGACACACACAGGGCAACAGCAGATGCTCCATTTGTGGTGGCCAGGAACCCTGACACTCCCCCCCACCCTACACACACACACACACACACACACACACACACACACACACACACGCTTGCAAAATAAATAAATAAAATCTAAAACACCAATCCAGAGCACGGTGTGGTGGCGCACGCCTTTAATCCCAGCATTTGGGAGGCACAGGTAGGAGGATCACCGTGGGTTCAAGGCCACCCTGAGACTCCATAGTGAATTCCAGGGGAAAAAACCCCATCCATCGATACTGGCTAGTCCCTCTACTCTGTCATCTACCCCAGTTCTCCTGCCTCTCCGCTGCTCGCACCCTTGCCTATGCGCAAACACACGCAGTGAGGGATGAAAAGACCACCAGGGGCTTTCCCCACAGCAGAAAGGGGGGCACAGTGCTGGGAGGCCAGGCAGGGAATGTGGGGCTGGGGGTGGCTGGCGTACCATCTGCTGGGTAAAACCAAGTGAAGGATTTACACACAGATACTGATCCAGAGAGAGAGAGAGAGAGAGAAACCGAGGTTCTCAAACTTTACCACCAGACACTGTACAGGATAACAGTGATACATTTTGACAGGGACCACAGAGGTGACAGGTTCAGAGGACACTCATGAGCTAGACGCACCCAATGCTGATGGGTTGAGAGGGGCCTCATGAAGGGGAGACTGGCAGATCTGGGACTGATCAGCAGTCAGCCCCGTTCCTCTGGGCTGTGTCCTTAAACGACGGAGACTCCTTGAGCCTCTGGAGACCAGCTGAAAGTAGAACTTGGGCTTCTTTTTCGTCCCTCGTTACCTCTCTGAAAGCCTCACTTCCGCTCCCTGTGACAACTGTGTTTCTGATTTCTGACTCATGATGGGGCTCAATCATGGGGGGCTGGGGTGTTAACACCAGAGCCCAAGTGTCTGGACGCCTGGGCCTGGTGGTTGCCATGGTGACCTGCCTCTTCGCTTGGGATCAGTCGCTTAGAGAACTTGCTTCACAGAAAGGTTATTCTTTCCATATTCCACTCATGAACACAACTCCAAAAGGACAAGATGTGCCACTGAGGATGTTTAATGCCAGTGGGTTCCACGGTGCAATGGTGAGCACTGCGGACGCTGGCAGGCAGGGTGAGGTGCAATGCAAAGCCGTGTTTCTAGAATCTAAGATCGCTGTCCAGCCAGATTGAATATCACACGGTCACTCATGGAACATCTGCTAGTGGCCTGGGTCCTACTGCAATGTTGTAGGCCAGAAGAACACATTCCCTGGTTGAAGCTTAAAACTTTTCATTGGGTGCTGGAGACATAGATGGCTTAGCGGTTGAGGCGTTTGTGTGCAAAGCCATAGGACCCAGGTTCGATTCCCCAGGGACCCACGTTAGCCAGCTGCACAAGGTGGCACACGCATCTGGAGTGAGTATGATGCAGTGGCTGGAGGCCCTGGCATGCCTATTCTCTCTCTCTCTCTTTCTCACTGTCAAATAAATAAATAAATAAAAATAAAAATATTTAAACTTTGCATTGGGCCTGCCCCAGTGCAGCAGTGTATATACAGCTCTGTGGAGCTCACTCCTGCCTATGCCCAGCTCTGGAGAGCGCTACTACAATGGTGATGTGCCGGCACTTTCTCGAATGTTCTCAGTACTGATCCCATCTGACAGCATATGTCAGGGGAGCCGGAGGGAACGTCCCAGAAACTGCTTCAGACATCAAGAGATCATTCCATTATCACCGAACATATGGACGGCCGAAGAGCACTGTTGAGAAAATCCTTGAGTGTGCACCGTGACACCACAGTGTGCGCGTCACCTGGCATACATATCTCACGTTCCGCACGGGCCTTCTCTAATCCATGTGGCCAGCCTGAGCATCCACATGACGATGCAAATCAACCCCATCGCACATGCTTGGGATGCGCTTAAAACAGTTTCTACTCCTTTGGGTTAATTGGAAGCCCAAGGTTTTAACTTTGAGGGATGTTATCTGCAATGTTTTTGTAAAGCTACATTGTAAGATTTGTTGAAACTCAGAAAGCAACAGAGAAAAGGAGGAAATGAGAAAGAACAGGAGGGAGAGAAGAAAGAGGAAGAACGATAAGGGAATAAGGTAAAAAAAAAAAGCAAGAAAAAAACAGAGGAAATATTGAATCCCTAAAGAAGGAGCCATGCGGCTAGAGAGATGGCCCAGTGGTTAAGGCCACTTGCCTGCAATGCTTAATGACCTGGGTTCTATTCCCCAGTACACACGTAGAGAGCCAGATGCACAAAGTGGTGCATGCATCTGGAGTTTGTTTGCGGTGGCTAGGGGTTCTGGTATACCCATTTTCTCTATCTGTCTATTTCTGTCTCTGTCTTTCTCTTTCCCCTCTCCCTTACAAATAAAATATATATTTTTTAAAGCCTGGCATAGTGGTGCATGCCACTAATCCCAGCACTCGGGAAGCAGAGGTAGGAGGACTGCTGTGAGTTCGAGACCACCTTGAGACTACACAGTGAATTCCAGGTCAGCCTGTGCTAGAGAGAGACCCTCCTTTATAAAAACAATATATAGATAGATAGAGAGAGAGAGAGAGAGAGAGAGAGAGAAGCCAATTGGGCTGGAGAGATGGCTTAATGGTTAAGGCACTTGCCTGTGAAGCCTAAGGACCCAGGTTCAATTCTCCAGGTCTCACATAAGCCAGATGCACATGGTGGCGCATGCGTCTGGAGTTCATTTGCAGTGGCTAGAGGCCCTGGTGTGCCTACCTATTCTCTCTCTCTCGTCTCAAAAAAAAAAAAAACAAAAAAAAAACAAAAAAAACCCACAAACTTATTTAGGGGCTGGAGGAATGGCTTCGTGGTTAAGGCATTTGCCCCAAGTTCCATTCCCCAGGACACACATTAGCGAGATGCACAAGGTGGCACATGCATCTGGAGTTCGTTTGCAGTGGTTGGAGGCCCTGACACACCCATTCTCTTTCTCTCTCTGTCAAATAAGTAAATAAAGATTAAAAAATAAACTTATTTATATAAAAAAGAAGCCAATCAACCCTAGAAAAAGATAGAAGATAAATATTCAGAAGCCACAGCTTGGAGCCTGCCACCAGTGCCCAGTTGTGTAACAGACTAGCTACTTAGCTATTGGCAGTCCTAGGTTGGCCTTCTCACACCTAACCCGTGAGGTTGGTGTAACCATAGAGGCTCTCCTAGGCCTGCCAGCAGGGGGCACTAGAGGGAGACTGAAGTTGGACATGTGCAAATAACCTTGCTGGTTTCTGCTGTTACTGGCAGTACCTCTCCAACTTCCAGCTCTGATTAATTAGCACTTCCCTACCCTTTCCCTCCCTACCTCTCATAAAGTTCAACTTTAAAAAAAATTTATTTATTTATTTAAGAGACATGTATAGAGAAGTAGAGAGAGACACACCAGGGCCTCTAGCCACTGCAAACGAACTCCAGAGGCATGCGCCCCCTTATGCATCTGGATTATGTGGTACCGGGGAATCGAAGCTGAGTCCTTAGGCTTCACAGACAAGCACCTTAACCGTTAGGCCATCTCTCCAGCCCCCTGAAGTTCAACTTTTTCAAGCCTTCAAATCAGATCACTAAATTCATGTCTAGGCTTGATCATCTATGTTGTTCTGAACAATAGGATTTCTTCCTACATTAGGGCTGAATAGTATTCTACGATGTACCGCACTTTCTTTAACCACGCATCAACTGGTGGACACTCAGATCCATTCAGTATCTGCCCTGCTGCGAAAGATGCTTGAATGAACATGGGAGCACAGACAACGCTTCAGAGCAGTGATTTCATCTCTTTTGGGCACCTATGCAGAAGTGGGATCGGTACATAATAGGCTAGGTCTGCTTATATACGTTTTCTTATTTTTCCTGAGGAGTCTCCAAACTGTTTTCCACAATGGCTGTGCTAATTTACATTCCCATCAACTGTGTGTGAGTTCGTCGGGTCCCCCTTTTGTTTCTAAATATTATTTATTTATTTATTTATTTATTTATTTATTTATTTATCTGACAGACAGAAAGAGAGAGAGAGAGAGAGGATGGGCACACCAGGGCCTCCAGCCACTGCAAATGAACTCCAGATGTATGCGCCACATCTGGTTAACATGGGTCCTGGGGAATCAAACCAAGGTCCTTTGGCTTTGCAGGCAAATGCCTTAACCACTAAGCCATTCCTCTAGCCCCCCTATCTGAAAACATTCTGTGGTAGATTTTGGTACATCCTCCCCCCTGACAGCACATCTTATGAACATCCAGAGAGAAAGTCTATATCCTTACCCAATGACTTCTTCATAGGTTAAACAAAAGGTTCATTTAAAAATGTTTGTTTTTATTTATTTATTTGAAAGAGAGAGAGAGAGAGAGAGAGAGGCAGGTAGAAAGAGAGAGAGAGAAAATAGGAGTGACAGGGCCTCTAGCCACTGCACAAACACTCCAGATGTGTGTGCCACCCATGCATCTGGCTTATGTGGGTACTGGAGAACTGAACCTAGGTCCTTTGGCTTTGCAGGCAAGCACCTTAACTGCTAAGCCATTTCTCCAGCCCAAAAGATTCTCATTTCTTTTTTGAAGGCCTGTAGTCCAATATGCAACATGTGGCCTTAACATTTGAAGATTAAGTAGGAACCACCCAAAAGATTCATTTAAAAACAATATTTATTTATCTGAGAGAGAGAGAAAAAGAGGAAGGTAGAGAGAGAGAAGAGAGAGAGAGAGAATGGATACCCAGAGCCTCTGGCTACTGCAACGAACGAACTCCAGATGCATGCGCGATCTTATGCATCTGGCTTTATATTGATACTGGGTAATCAAACCCAGGTCCTTAGGCTTTGCAGGCAAATGCCTTAACCATTGAGCAACCTCTCCAGCCTCCAAAAGGTTCAGTTTTGATTCAGAGAACCCAGGAGATGGAAACAACTGAGACCCAGACATGGTTACACTGCGCTATGACTTTGTGGCATGAAATAGCATCACAGGGCATCTTTTTCATATTGTACATGTGGGACATTTTCTTCTTTTCTTTTTCACGGTAGTGTCTCACTCTAGCCCAGGTTGACCTGGAATTCACTGTGTGGTCTCAGGGTGGCCTCAAACTCATGGCGATCCTCCTACCTCTGCCTCCCGAGTGCTGGGATTACAGGTACGCGCCACCACGCCCGGTACATGTGGGATATTTTCACTAGTAGGTCATCTTAAAGAAAAGTGGCAACTCAAATAAACTTCTAGGGCAAAACTATACAAAGGAATGTACTACATATATCGTCTAGTACCTCCGAGTGTGTGGCTAAGTTATTTACAGTTGGGAATACGGGGAAAACTGACGGAAGAGTAACTTACTGGAATGTGTGCCGACTTCTAGTAGCTGATCAGTTCAAAAATTGATTATGTCTAGAAACCACTAGAAATTCCCTAGGGGAGGACTCACCATTATTTTGTCACTGTCGATGATAGTGTTCAACCTGTGAGCGATGGTCAGCACAGTGCACTGAGCGAACTTCTCCCGGATTTTCTTCTGTATCAACTCATCAGTTCTAGAGTCAAAAAGGTTAATATTTAATTCTGTAAAGATGGCAACAGTGGACATAAGAATTTTAAAAATTACATAAGACTGTAAGAAGTTCTTTATTTTTTTTTTAAAGAAAAAATTCACTATTAAGTCCAGTCTGGCTTTGAACATGCAGCCTTCCTACTATAGGCTCCTAAGTGCTAGGATTACAGGCATGCATCATAACACCTGTCCAAAAAAATCAGTATTTTAAGACATGAACATTCTTTAAAAAGATCAAGTCAAAATGTTAATTTAGGAACAATGTACATGATTTAGACATTGAGTACATACTGGATGCCCAAAATATAAAATGAGTACTCCTTGTTTGAAATGCCTGCGACCAGAAGAGTTTTAGATTCTAGAATTTGGACTATTTGCAAATGTACAATGAGATATGCACAGCCTACAGGTATTTTATTCAAAATATAAATAATTTTAAGCAAGACACAAAATTATTGTATCACACAACTAAAGGGACTGGCTAGATACATTTCTCAGGACAATATGTCTTTCCCATGTGCCAGAGTCCTAACTTGGATCCAGTGATGCACAGTGCTCCGTCCACCTCACACTAACTCATATCCACTGATACACAGTGCTCCCTCCACCTCACACTCCTAACTCATATCCAGTGATACACAGTGCTCCGTCCACCTCACACTCCTAACTCATATCCAGTGATACACAGTGCTCCATCCACCTCACACTAACTCATATCCAGTGATACACAGTGCTCCGTCCACCTCACACTCCTAACTCATATCCAGTGATGCACAGTGCTCCTTCAACCTCACACTCCTAACTCATATCCAGTGATGCACAGTGCTCCTTCAACCTCACACTCCTAACTCATATCCAGTGATACACAGTGCTCCTTCCACCTCAGACTCCTAACTCATATCCAGTGATGTACAGTGCTCCCTCCACCTCACACTCCTAACTCATATCCAGTGATGCAGTGTTCCATCCACCTCATACTCCTAACTCATTTCCAGTGATACACAGTGCTCCATCCACCTCACACTCCTAACTCATATCCAGTGATGAGTGCTCGCTCCACCTCACACTCCTAACTCATATCCAGTGATACACAGTGCTCCCCTCCACCTCACACTCCTAACTCATATCAGTGATACACAGTGCTCCTTCCACCTCACACTCCTAACTCATGATCCAGTGATACACAGTGCTCCTTCCACCTCACACTCCTAACTCATATCCAGTGATACACAGTGCTCCATCCACCTCACACTCCTTAACTAATCAGTGATTAAAAGGCTCCGTCCACTCACACTCCTAACTCTACAGTGATACACAGTGCTCCGTCCACCTCACACTCCTACTCATATCCAGTGATACACAGTGCTCCATCCACCTCACACTCCTAACTCATATCCAGTGATACACAGTGCTCCCTCCACCTCACACTCCTAACTCATATCCAGTGATGCACAGTGCTCCGTCCACCTCACACTCCTAACTCATATCCAGTGATACACAGTGCTCCATCCACCTCACACTCCTAACTCATATCCAGTGATACACAGTGCTCCTTCCACCTCACACTCCTAACGCATATCCAGTGATACACAGTGCTCCATCCACCTCACACTCCTAACTCATATCCAGTGATACACAGTGCTCCTTCCACCTCACACTCCTAACTCATATCCAGTGATACACAGTGCTCCATCCACCTCACACTCCTAACTCATATCCAGTGATACACAGTGCTCCGTCCACTCACACTCCTAACTCATATCCAGTGATACACAGTGTTCCTTCCACCTCACACTCCTAACTCATATCCAGTGATACACAGTGCTCCATCCACCTCACAGTCCTAACTCATATCCAGTGATACACAGTGCTCCTTCTACCTCACACTCCTAACTCATATCCAGTGATACACAGTGCTCCTTCCACCTCACACTCCTAACTCATATCCAGTGATACAGTGATACACAGTGCTCCATCCACCTCACACTCCTAACTCATATCCAGTGATACAGTGATACACAGTGCTCCATCCACCTCACACTCCTAACTCATATCCAGTGATACACAGTGCTCCTTCTACCTCACACTCCTAACTCATATCCAGTGATACACAGTGCTCCTTCCACCTCACACTCCTAACTCATATCCAGTGGTGCACAGTGCTCCATCCACCTCACACTCCTAACTCATATCCAGTGATGCACAGTGCTCCTTCCACCTCACACTCCTAACTCATATACAGTGATACACAGTGCTCCGTCCACCTCACACTCCTAACTCATATCCAGTGATGCACAGTGCTCCATCCACCTCACACTAACTCATATCCAGTGATGCACAGTGCTCCTTCCACCTCACACTAACTCATATCCAGTGATGCACAGTGCTCCATCCACCTCACACTCCTATCTAGCGATACTCGGTGCTCCATCTTCCTTAGCTCTGTACCTGGGGTCCACATTTGCTGTTGCTTCATCAATAATCAATATCCGATTTTTCTTGAGAATTGCCCTGGCCAGGCACACTAGCTGTCTTTGTCCAACGCTGAAATTGGATCCTGATTCTGCTAATTCGGTATCCATTTTACCAGGAAGATCTTCAATAGCTTCCTTAAGCTGTACCTGTAGGTGCAGACAGAAAAATGACATTTTCCTAAATATCAAGGAGCCAAGCTTTTTCGTTATCAGACTTCGGAAGTTTCCTTCTCCCAGAAGCCATGTAGAGCCTCCTGACAGTGAAGAGTTAGCTCTGTTAACCTGCATTGGAAAGAGAGTCAACACAGAACAGCAATAGTCTGACTTAAGAAAATGGGAAACTTAACAGGACCCCACTGCTGCCCTGTTGTGATCAATAAAGTGTTTTCTGTTGGTAATGAGCAATGAGTGGACACTGCTGGTGCAAATGTCATTTAAAAATACTCAGGATGGGGTTGGAGAGATGGCTTAGTGGTCAAGGCAATTGCCTGCAAAGCCAAAGGACCCAGGTTCAATTCCCCAGGACCCATGTAAGCCAGATGCACAAGGTGGTACATGCATCTGGAGTGCATTTGCAGTGGCTAAAAGCCCTGGTACCCCCATTCTCTCTGTCTCTCTCTGCCTCTCTTTCTTTCAAATAAATAAATATAAAAATATTAGGGCTGGAGAGATTAAGGTGCTTGCCTGTGAAGCCAAAGGCCCCAGGTTCAACTCCCCAGATCCCACATAAGCCAGATGCACAAGGTCACACATGTGCAAGGTCGTACATGCGCACAAGGTGGTACACATATCTGGAATTCAATTACAGTGGCTGGTGGCATTGGTGTGCCAACTTTCCCTCTCATAAAGAAAAAACTAAAACAAAAACATTTAAAAGAAAGGATGCCAAATAAAACTAGGTAAAACACAGCAAGATAAAGAAATGCCCCTTCTTAAGCCAGGCATGGTAGCGCATGCCTTGAATCCCAGCACTCAGGAGGCAGAGGTAGGAGGATCGCTATGAGTTTGAGGCCACCCTGAGAGTACAGAGTGAATTCCAGGTCAGCCTGGGCTAGAGTGAGACCCTAAACCCCCCAAAAAAGAAAGAAAGAAAGAAAGAAAGAAAGAAAGAAAGAAAGAAAGAAAGGCCCCTTCCTTTTTTTTGTTTTTTTTTTTTTTTGTTTATTTATTTATTTGAGAGCGACAGAGAGAAGGAGGGAGGAGAGAGAGAGAGAGAGAGAGAGAGAATGGGCACGCCAGAGCTTCCAACCTCTGTAAATGAACTCCAGATGCATGCGCCCCCTTGTGCATCTGGCTTACGTGGGTCCTGGAGAATTGAGCCTTGAACCGGGGTCCTTAGGCTTCACAGGCAAGCGCTTAACCGCTAAGCCATCTCTCCAGCCCCGAAAGGCCCCTTCTTAATGGCTAGTTAAGAGGTAACTGCAGGAATTTATAGAGACAAAAATCTGAACAAACTGTGATTGTGTAGCCAAGGAGGGGTAACCACTAATGATATAAGGGAGCTTTTGGGGTGAAGAAATGTTCTAGAACTGGTTTGTCATGATGGTTGCTTAACTCTTCAAATTTACCAATATCACCAAGTCCCACTAATACAGAGTACATTTCCTATGATGTAAATGATACCTCAATGGTATCTACCTCAATGGTATCTACCTCAATGGTGTCTACCAAGGACCCTTCCCCAGGAGTCATGGAAGTTTCTCACAGAAGATGGAGAGTTTTCCCTCTCACATATAAAATGTCCTATAGAAAAGATTAAAAAGATCTTTATGGTTAAGTTTCCTTATGGACCCTTTGTGGAAGAGTCTGTATGTATACTACTGGGACAATTAAAACAAACCTAACTGCAGAAGCATGGTTCTGTGAAGACATAATCCTGCAGGTACTTTACTGTTCTGGAAGATTCTAATGAACTGGGAAGACGGAACAAGTTCAAACAATGGAAGCTGCACCAAGAATGTCAGGAGCCCTGAAGCCTCTTCTTCCAAAGCTGAATCCACGTCACCAAAGCCATCGAGTGTACTGACTTCAACGGCACAAATGTTCTGAAAGGTCCCGCAAGGAGGACCCAACATGACCCCGTCTTGCTCCCACACCAGGGGGTATTTATGATAATCTGTCTTTGAAAATCATAACTGAGCGATGATGTCAGACTACATTAGGGTGCATTTCAGTTCAATGAGTTGTTTGTTTTGGAGACATTTTATAGAACAACAGTCAAACTCCTGAGAGATACAGAACAGAGAGTCAGCGCACCTCCCCGTACAGAGATCAGCAGATTGATGAGTGATGGCCAGAGAGCAGGTAGAAAACATTACATTATCTCTCTCTCTCTTTAAAACTATTTTTATTTATCTGAGAGACGCAAATAGATAGGGAGAGAGAGAGAGAGAGAGAGAGAGAAAAACAGGTATGCTAGGGCCTCTAGCCTGCTGCAAATGAACTCCATATGCACACACCACATTGTGCATCTGGCTTATGTGTGTCCTGGGGAATCAAACCTGAGTCCTTTGGCTTTGAAGACAAGCACCTTAACCGCTAAGCGATCTCTCCAGCCCTCTTTTTTTTTTGAGACAGGGTCTCATACAAGCCCGGCTGATGTCACACTCACTGTGTAACCAAAGATGACCTTCAGCTCATTATCCTATAGTCTTCATCTCCCAGGCGGTGGGACGACAGATGTTTACCGCTACACCGGGCTCAGAATTAGTGGCAGAAACAAAAATGTCAAGAGCAAATGGACATGTCCACGTTACCCAAACTGCTGAAACGCTTCTGAGATGTGCTCTGGAGCTGTGTTCACAATGGAGGTCCAACTTTAAGAAACACAAAGCAAGCCTGAGTCAACTATGGTATTGGCACTTGGCGCCGGTATGGAAAATAGGGAAATATGAAAAATCAGAAGTACGAGATTTAGATTGTCAGGACTGGAGAGAAGGCTTAGCGGTTAAGGCGCTTGCCTGCAAAGCCTAACGACCAGGGTTCAATTCCCCAATACCCACGTAAAGGCAGATGCACGAACTGGCACATGCACCTGGAGTCTTGTTTGCAGTGGCTGGAGGCCCTGGTGTGCTCATTCTCTCTGTCTGTCTCTCTCTCTTTTTTTAAATCTATCTCTCTGCTTGCAAATAAATAAATAAAGATTTTGATTATGATATAAGACTGCACTGAAAAATTATAGAAGACACACAGCTTAGTGAAGACCTCCCATTCTGAGGAAAAGAACACAATGGGGATTATTCTGAGAAGACAGGTTTGAAGATCTGCACCCTGCTGGTGATAGAACCGACCAGAAGGTGAGAACTTTTCCTTCTCAGGGGATATTCACAGTATCAATACGTGAAGCTGTGTTTTTCTTAACACCCATCAGTGTGCTCTGAAGAAATCATCGCACACTAGTCCCTAAGGGAGCCTCTTATCTGGTTTTGACCCTCTTTAACTCAGCCCAGATCTACTTGAAGAAGAAAAGGCTCTAGCACTGAACATGCCTTCCAGCCAACAGTGTCCTTCTAAGGCTACGTCTTCATTTAAAAATGAGAGATTTGTAATTGCTTTATAATATATTCAAGTTGCTATATAATATATTCAAGTTGTGGTTACATTAGAATGGAAAAAAGACACTAGAGGTAGTGGACAATAGTAGGAGTGACATCAGGGGAAAATTGAGAACATACTTGATAATGGCATTACATTACTATATATATTATGTGAGGTATTCTATGTAGGAGAATGCCCCTGTTCTTAGGATGTATATCTTTGTGTGTGTGCAGCATGTGAGGTGGTGGAGGGGGTGTGTAACATGCAGTGATGCAACGCCCCAGGTGCACACCCGTGGAGGCCAGAGAACACCTATATTCCCCCTCCGTTACTCATGTTTTTTCTTTAAGACGGAGTCCTTTAGTGATTCCGGAGCTCGCAGGGGCGTACACCAGTAGTTCTCAAATCTCTGCTCCCCACCCGACTGGAGTTACAGCCATGTGTGGCCACACCCAGCAGTTTTTACATGGGCACAGTGATAATCAAACTAGAGCCTTATGCCCTCTTGCACACTTAACCACCGAGCCATCTCTCCAGCCCATATATTTATGATATTTAAATGGGAAACGCAACGTAATGAAGATGACTACAACTTATCTTCAAATGGTCTAGCCAAGTATAGACAGGAGGGGGCCGCTGTGGCAAAGCATTAAGGACAGGCAGATCTGGGGGTGGGGGGGATGTATGTGTCCGTCATTCTGCTCCGTCAAACTTTCTGTGATTTAGAATTCTTTAAATACATAAATTGAACCTTTGAAGCCAGACAGACTGACCCCGAGAGTCCTCCCTGGCTCTGCCAAATGGGCAAGATCTTGAACTTTCTCTGTCTCAACTATCCAGCCCATAAATGAGGCATAATGTTATTCTAATCAAGATGGTTATCTCCAAATGCTGTTGGCGTATCAAGTGAGTCAGTACCTGTAAGTGTTTTGAACAGTTCTTGCTACAAAGAGATCGATAGATACCGCCTATTACTAATAATGCTGTCAGCCAGCGCTCCGTGTTCGGCTTTGTTTTTCTTGACTGCGTTTATCAGTGCTTCATTCTGTACGCATTAGCGCTCGCTTATTTTCTGTCTCCCCACAAGACCTGCATCTCTCACCGAGGGTGCTTTGTATGTCTGGATGACTCTACTCGACGGCTGCACTAGAACGGTCTAAGAATCTTCAATGCCTGCACAGGAAGCTCTCAGCAAGTATGTTTGAATGAAGCCACAAGGATTGTCTCATTCTGTCCATGTCTGCTTCACAAATTAGAAGGTAAATTCATGCGGAACATATGAATATAATACCATCTTATTAAATGTCCCCATAAAAGAAACATACTGCTTATAAAAATTAACTAGCTCCAGGATGTCCTAATAGCCATACTTAAAAAAAAAAAGTGGGAAGCATTGAAAAACATAATTTCAGAAAAAATGGATCCAATGACAGTATCTTAAACTATATTTCTCAGTATAAAGTACTTCAGATGGATTTTAAAGTCTGGAAAAATAGTAAAGCATAACAAAACCGGAAACGCTTGCAAAATTCCCCAGAGCGATCACCATCGATATTTTCCTCGTCACCCACTACGTGCCCCACATCCAATAGGTGCCAGAACCTTCACTGGAGATTAACACAGATGTAAGGTTCTCTCTCCACTTTGTTTGAAACCTTCCCGACTCTGCAAGAAGAGTAACGTGGGTTAGAAAAAGACACACAGAAATGGGACAACAGATGGAGATGAGCATTTGCCAGAATAAATCCAGCCTGAAATTAGGCAAAGGGGAAATCCACGGCCTGAAGGAAACGGACTGCCTGCGGGGTGTGGCGTCAGCACTAAATGATGCACTTCCTGGTGCGTGTGCCGCAGGTGCTCAGATTTCTGTGTCATGGTCCCTTGTATAGTGAGACATACCGTATCCTAATGTTGAAGATAGCTGGATGACTTGTTTGCCATTCTACCATGACATGTCATTATTAATTATATACCCCAGTATTCAAGTTTTAAAAAAAAAATTTATTTTTATTTATTTATTTGAGACAGAGAGAGAGAGAGAGAGAGAGAGAGGGAGAACGGGCGCACCAGGGCCTCCAGCCACTGCAACGAAATCCAGACACATGCGCCCCCTTGTGCAACTGGCTAACGTGGGTCCTAGGGAACAGAGCTTTGAACCAGGGTCCTTAGGCTTCACAGGCAAGAGCTTAACCGCTAAGCCATCTCTCCAGCCCTCAAGTTGTTTTCTAACGAACCCGTCTGAAAGTTTTAACGTCTGCGATGTTTTTTGGCTAATACTGCTTTCAGCTCTAAGCTATCGTTTCTGTTCCACCCGTAGGAGTACGTATCCCATCCAGTACTCATACTAGCAATATTCCCTCTGTTCATGGCTAAATACTTTGAGGCAACTTTCAGTGTATTTAGAAAACATGCAAGGTGTAATGAACATCCATAGGACGTTCTCCCTTCTGAATGCCAGGCCTACCTTGGCAGCACTGGTACTCTCTTCCCCAAGGGAGGAAATCAAGAATTAGAGGACAAAAGTCTGATGCACAAGGTGGTGCATACATCTGGAGCTCGTTTGGAGCGGCTAGAGGACCTGGCACACCCGTTCTCTCTTTCTCTTTCTCTTTCAAATAAAAGAAATAAACAAATAAACTGAGCATGGTGGTGCACGCCTTTAATCCCAGCACTGGGGTGGGGTTGGGGGGGGAGGTCAGAGGATCACCGTGAGTTCAAGGCTACCCTAAGACTACCTAGTGAATTCCAGACCCTACCTCGAAAAAACAAACAAAGAAGAAATAAACAATTAATTTCTTTTAAGTGATAGTTTTCAGGCTGGGTGTGGTGGCACACGCCTTTAATCCCAGCACTCTGGAGGCAGAGGTAGGAAGATCACTGTGAGGTTGAGGCCACCCTGAGACTACACAGTGAATTCCAGGTCAGCCTGGACTAGAGTGAAACCCTACCTCGAGAAACAAAGAAACAAAGATAGTTTTCAAATTCCTCTATTTGTAATAACTTTTTTTTTGGGGGGGGGGCTTGAGGTAGGGTTTCATTCTAGCCAACTCACAGTGATCTTCCTACCTCTGCCTCCCAAGTGCTGGGAATAAAGGTGTGTGCCCCCACACCCAGCTGAAAGCTATCATTAAAAAAAAAAAAAAAAAATATATATATATATATATATATATATATATATATATATATATATAATTTGTTTATTTATTTATTTGAGAGACAGAACACAGACAGAAAGAGAGAATGGGTGGGCCAGGGCCTCTAGCCACTGCAAACATACTCTAAACATATGTACCAACTTGTGCCTCAGGCTTTATGTGTGTCCTGGGGATTTGAACCTGGGTCCTTTGGCTTTGCAGGCAACTGCCTTACCTGGTGAGCCATTTCTCCAGCCCCAAAACTATCATCTTTGATTTTTACTTTTTTGCACGTGTGTGTATTATGAGTGGTGTGTGCGTGTGTGTATACAGACAAATACGCCCTGCGTGCACACATGTGGAGGTCAGAGGAGAATGTCAGGCGTCCTCCCCTGTGGCTTACTTGCTTGTGTCCTGAGATGGAGTCTCTCACATAACCTGGAGCTGCTGTTCGTTGTGGGTCAGAGTGGCAGACTAGTGAACACCAGACATTCTCCCCATGGAACTGGGGTTACGTGTGTGTGTGTGTGGCCATATTCAACGGTTTATGGGGGAGCTGGACAAGCAAACACAAAGAAAAATCAGGCTCTCTTAGGACCTCATCCCTGTGCAGCGAATGCTCTTAACTGCTGGGCCAACTTCCCAGCCCCTGAAGTTGTTAAAAAGTAAAAGCAGGGCTGGAGAGATGGCTTAGCAGTTAAGCGCTTGCCTGTGAAGCCTAAGGACCCCGGTTTGAGGCTCGATTCCCCAGGACCCACGTTAGCCAGATGCACAAGGGGGCGCATGCGTCTGGAGTTCGTTTGCAGTGGCTGGAGACCCTGGTGCACCCATTCTCTCTCTCTCTCTCTCTCTGTCTGCCTGTCGCTCTCAAATAAATAAATAAAAATGAACAAAAACATTTAAAAAATAAGTAAAAACTGCAGTTCTCACCTATGGACTCTCAAGCCAAGCTGTGGGCTTGGGTCCCCACTTTGAATTGATAAGGAGTTTTGGGTCACTACAGTTGAAATGAGTATAGTAAGATGGCCAAGTTCTCAAATGGTTTTGATTGGATCGACTCCCACTTGACTTTTCTTCAACGTTCGTGGAACAATGCATTTCTAAAGTGATCTTACTATCTGAGAATCCGTGAAGAGAAAACTAAGCTCTGAAGCAAGTACAGAATGGCTTCCTAGTACTTCCTGCTCTCTTAAGGGTGTGTCACAAGACTACTGTTAACCTGCCCTATGAGTTCGTTCTCCGTGATCTCTGACGGGTAACAGTCCTCTCCGCACATCGCCTCTCCTAGAATTTCAGTGCAGTAAAACCCACCAACTCCAATGAAGTCAGAGGGCAACTGATTTTCAAGTAGGCGATGGTGAAGTCACTGGCCTAACTTAGGGTAACAGACCCCACAGCTGCTAGAAAAGAGGGCTGAGGTGACATGCCTCGGCACTGACATGCCTTCAGAAACAAGAGTTACAGGGGTGAAGTTGTCAGGCCTCCAAATTTGCTTGTTCACAGTCTGAAGCCACCTTTCAGTGAAAGACTTCAGAGCTAACCCGGAGAGGGTGTCAAGGACAAACGTTACTAATTCAAAACCACAGTAGTAAAGATCATGATAATGGGAACTGATCACTGACATTTTGCATTATTGTTTTCCTTAGAGAAAGAAAGAAAACCACATTTCTCTGACATGAAAAGATCAAGTGTTCACTCCATATTTACTAAACGCTTACCTTTGAAAGGTAAAAGTCTGCATTTAGCTTTGAAGGATATGGATTCTTTTATTAAAGTAGCCAAACAATTAATTTGCAGAACTAGAGTGAACTTGCAAAAATGATTAGTGCCAAAACATATAAACTGAACGCATCTTTAAAAAAATATTTCTCTTTCTTTCTTTCTTTCTTTCTTTCTTTCTTTCTTTCTTTCTTTCTTTCTCTCTCTCTCTCTCTTTCTCTCTCTCTCTCTCTCTCTTTCTTTCTTTCTTTCTTTTCTTTGACAGACAGGGGAGGGGAAAGGAGAGGGAGAATGGGCACCCCAGGGCCTCTAGCCGCTGCAGATGAGTTCTAGACACGTGCGCCCCCTTGTGCATCTAGCTAATGTGGGTCCTGGGGAATCGAACCTGGGTCCTTCGGCTTTGCAGGCAAACTCCTTAACAGCTTAGCCATCCCTCCAGCCCCTGAACACATCTTCACAGGCAGGATTCTTTCCCCATGAAGGTAAGGAAGCTCAAACAAGTGGTCCATAGGTACCCGCTGCGCAAACAATAGGAAATTCTCTAAAAATGGAACCATCACTCCTAAGCTAGCAAAAGCTGCAGCGTTCCGTTTCCTGAATTCTCTCTGCGGCCCATCTGCCAGTAAGCAATTACCGTCACATTCTAAAACCTTTCTAAACATTTTCTTAAACTTCAAAACATTTTGTACCTATCTCATTTATGCTTCAATTAATATTGAAAAAGTACTATCTCCTTTTCCTATATGCTCCTTAGAAACAGAGTAGGAAAATCAGTGTCACAGGGCATTTGAAACCTTACACACAATTCCTAACAGTGCCCTTGGTTAAGGACAAAAAAAGGTAATGTACTTTGTTGACCTTGATTGTGGGAAGGTTAAAGTGAAAAGATGAGCTGTACTATTTTTGGGTTTTTATCATGGTCATCAATATATTCATTAAAAATATTCCTATTAGGACTGAAGAGATGGCTTAGCTGGTTAAGCACTTGCCTGTCAAGCCTAAGGACCCAGGATCAATTACCCAGGACCCACGTAAGCCAGATGCACAAGGTGGCACATGCATCTGGAGTTCATTTGCAGTGGCTGGAGGCCCTGGTGTGACCATTCTCTCTCTCTTCTTCCCCTTCCCCAAATAAGTAAATAAAATAAAAATTAAAAAAATATTAAAAATATTTTTACTTATGAGGAAGTGAGAGAATACAGATATGCCAGGGCCTCTTGCTACTGCAAACAGACTCCAGATGCATGTGCCACTTTGTGTATTTGGCTTTACATAGGTAGTGGAGAATCAGACCCGGGGCAGCAGGCTTTGCAAATAAATGACTTTAACCACTGAGGAATCTCTTCAGCCCTTAATACATACATTTAAGTGTTTCCATGTTATCAATGTTCTCCAGGGCAATGAACAATTATTTAACAATTATTTAAACCAATCAGCTCCCCTCGGTTAGCTGAAATGCTATGCACACCAGCACACACACTGATCAGGACAGATTGTGTCATTTTATAAGTTACCTCTTTCAAAGCATTCCACAGCTCTTCGTCCGTGTGCTCATTAAAGGGATCCAGGTTTTTCCTCATCGTCCCAGTGAACAGAACAGGTTCCTAAATGCCCCAAAAGACTGAGTGTCATTATTGTAGCCTCTTTTCACTTTCTTCTTTACAGATAGAATTAAGACATAAACAAACAACCCCAAGTCCACTACAATGGCTAATTCTAAGGTTGCGATGCCGAGTCACAAAATCGTGTCTACGTTAATCTCCCAACAAACAAAATGTGTCCCAAACTCCAGACCGCTGAACGCCATCAACCAGAAGCTGCTTCGGTGTGCCATCTGAGCAAGGGGAGGGAGGAAACGAAAAAGCTGCCAGCTATGGGTTGTAAAAACGCTTCCTTAATAGCACCTGCTACAACAGGAAACGCAAGGACATATGCACTTGAGAAACTACACATGCACGGAACTGTGGAAACTCTTAGTCCTAACTGGGGAAACTCTTAGTCCTGACGGGATGCTGGAAAAGACCAACAGACGGTGATTAGGAAAATGGTTAGCTATTTTCACCACTGGTCAGTCTTCAGAGATGGAAAGTCAGTGGCACAGCCTATGCTTTGCTCAAAGGGACATAAGCCAATGGGACCAGGGGCACCTCTACTCGTGAAGACATAGCTTGTGGTGTTGCGACAGCTAATCCCACATTATCTTGTTTGAGCATCAGGGCTGCCGGTCTCATCGAACTTCATCATTAGCAAGGGCAAAGTAACCTGAAACCCATTGTGAAGCATGTTATATAACAAATTTCATTTAAACAGCTCTTCCCGCCTACTTGCTTCAGGAGGCGCCCACGATTAAATTGTTCTTGAGACACGTGCCTCCTTCCCGAGAGCGTTCTAACATGTGAGCTCACGTAGGTTGTGTAGTTTCTTCTAGGAGGTTCCAACAATCCAGGCCATGAGCAGCAATTAAAAAAAAAAAATCTAACTGACTGCTTTCAGTTAAAGTGGAGAACCATGAGGGGCACAAATGCCAGGAACAGAGAAGGCTTCAGGGATACCAGCGTGAGGTCTTACCTCGCCTTGGGGTACAGCTTCTAACACCTAAAGAAGACTAAGGAGGAAGACTTCTCCTAGACATGAAGATTGATACAGTCTTCACTGCTCTCTTAGTTTCTTCTCTCTTTTTAAAAAAATTTATTTGAGAGAGAGGCACTTAGAAAGAGAGAGAAAGAATGGGTGTGGCCTCCAGCCGCTGCAAACAAATTCCAGACACGTGCCACCTTGTGCATCTGGTGGGTCCTGCGGAATTGAACCTGGGTCCTTTGGCTTTGCAGGCAAGTGCCTTAACCGCTAAGCCATCTCTCCAGCCCACTGCTACCTTAGTTTAGGACTGGTGAGAGAAATTAATGTAGAGGGCCGATGGTGTATCATATATCCCTTGGCAAAATGGAAAAACTAAAAGGACACTAAAAGAGTTATTTATTTGTGCAATGTTGACCAAGTAGTCACAGCAAGTTTCAAAATGACTACTAAATTCAACTGAAAAGGCCCAAGAGCCTCATTTAAGGTTCTGCTTTAAACTACTGAATGTAAGATTGAACACTACAGAGTGATGGGAATTTCTTGTCAGAGGAATGAACATCGGTTCTACTGACATCAGATTGGTCATACAGTATACATATATAGTATATGTTTATATGTTAATCTGTACACTATACAGTATGTATGTAACACACACACACACATACACACACACACACACACACATTTTCATAATCAGCTCTGAAATTCCAGTAAGGCAGCAACTTCTCTCCTTGTTTATGGGAGGTTCATAGAAGAGATGTGGCTGCTAGAGGGGTACGAGTGACAAGCCACTTCTCCCCACAAAGGTTTCACACTGTGACCAATATTCCACTCAGGAGCCCAAACTGAGTGGCTCCGAGGATGGGTGTCCAGAGCCACAGGGGCTGGAAGAAAACAGGGTGAGGTATCAGCTTTGTGCCCGTGTGGGAAGTAAGAGGCGGCCTCTTTGCTTCTTAAATCAGGGTCAAGCCCATTTCCTTGTCCAGAATGGCTGATATTACTTCAGCTTTTTTATTTCATGATGTCTGACAGAGACCTCCTGGGGTTTTACAAAGTCTCTTCTTGAGTGTTAATCGATCAAACAACTGCTTTGTACGCTAAGTTGCCATCATTTTGAAATGCGAAGGTTCCTGTGCTCACGCAGGTAGGAATGGTGGAGAACAGGCACGGGGTGCCCAATTCACGTCCGATCCTTCTTTCACGACCAGGCCCTTGAGTGCCTGTTACGACCCTCACCTGTTCCCCTTAGGAGACTCCTCGAAATGAGCAGGGTCTCTCCAAGACCAGGAACTGAGATCCCTCCCAGACACGGGTACAGAGCAACTTCCCTATGCTACGCTCTGAGCACCAACCCTGGATAACGGGCCCCATGGAGGCGCTGACGATCACCCACAGATCACGTGCTCATTGCAAGCAATCATAGTCCCTACTCAAATCCTCAGGTCACTGCTCACTGCACTGGGGTCCCTACTCAAATCTCTACTGTCAATTTAAATGGAATTGTTGGACAACCATTCGTGCTTACTCAGCAATATCAGAAGAAAACACCTGCAAAAATAAGAGCATGTTTCTTTGTTATGACATGCCAGATAGATATTTCATATGTAAAATTTCGATCAAAACTTGTTGGATGAGAGAATTGACTTAACAAAACATTAACTGATGGAAGCTATATTTTTCTTTAAAACTTAGCAAGCACTTTGTCCACAATGGCTCTTTTGCTATGCCAACACGTTTTATACATGGTGTTCATTTTAGCTTTGACTCATTCTACTTTTATCCACTTGCCAAATAAAAAACATTATATTCTGGGGCTGGAGAGATGCTGCAGCGGTTAAGCGCTTGCCTGTGAAGCCTAAAGACCCCGGTTCGAGGCTCGATTCCCCAGGACACACGTTAGCCAGATGCACAAGGGGGCGCACGTGTCTGGAGTTCGTTTGCAGTGGCTGGAGGCCCTGGCTGTGCCCATTCTTCCCCTCTCTCTCTCTCTCTCTCTGTCACTCTCAAATAAATAATAAAAATAAATAAACAAGCCGCACATGCCTTTAATCCCAGCACTCAGGAGGCAGAGGTAGGAGGATCACCATGAGTTCGAGGCCACCCTGAGACTCCAGTGAATTCCAGGAGAGCCTGAGCTAGAGTGAAACCCTACCTTGTAAAAACAATAAATAAACAAAAAAAATTAAAAAATCATTATATTCTTCAAAAGGTAATAAAAGTGCTCACAGAAGACACAAACGTCAAGAGGAGATAAGGGTCAAATTCATTACCATTTCTGATAGATATTATTAATTAAAGTGCTTCCTCTATGCAATGAAGTTAATAAACCAATTTTATAAGTAAGTGTTGTAAAAATGTTTACAGGTGGAACATATTACTGTAGGGATCTATAGTTGGGACAACCTTCTTATAAACATGCACAAAATTTATTAGCCTAGCTATATTTTTCTCTGATGGTGTATGTCTAAACCTCATTTTTAATAAGAGTTTTCCCTTAACCTCCCCAGTTAGCTGGCACTGGTGCAGATAGGAAAAGAAATGCTCTTGTTCAATAGAATAATTCAGCCAGAGGACTCGCACCACACTTGCTTTGCAGCGTGCTAGGCTGACACAGGTTTAATTCTTTGCGCCACATCCAGTCGTTAGTCTCTGCCTCTGTTACTCACGTAACACAAGTTCTTATTAGGCTTGTGACCCACAAGTGGCCACTGTGAATCAAAGCATTTGGGGTAGTAAGTTGATAATCCCTCGATCCTGAAAACGACAGACTTACTAGGTCTTTTGTATGAACTGACTGGAAGACAGGCCTCCATTATGTCAAGAAGAAACTCTACCCACTAACCTTCAGACACGTAAGCCGACCGAGGAGCAAGACAGAAACTGCGACAAATGAGAAAAGATAGAGTGCAGCACTCTCTCTAATCTTTTTGGGTCACAAAGCAGGAAACATCCCTTTAGTAAAATATATGCTCAACAGGAGTTACTATGCCTCCAGTGTCCTCCAAGCTCCCCTTTTAAATTTTCAAATCCCAAGGACCTTTTTTGAAGGGCAGCATATCTCTTGAGCTCAAGGATAAGTCACCTGAAGTCACTGAATCTTAGTTTCTTTTTCTTTCTTTCTTCTTCTTGTTTTAATCCTGTAGCCTCTGAATGAACCAATCATCATGTATTTTCAGAAGAAAAGAACATTGTTCACCCACAAAGGGAAAAGAATTTAAGTCGTGTAAAGTCTTCTTTAAATACAAAAAGGTCACCAGCTCCAGGGAGCAGTGCCTGGGGCTTCAATGAAGACCTCAGTGCGCAGAAACAAAGGAGGCCTGCATTAGGCTCGGATCCAATTGTATTTCTTTACTAGTAACAGCATACCCACTTCTTTTTCCCTTTGAGTTTTGTTCTCAGGGAGGAAAAACAAAACAAAACCAAAAAAAAAAAAAAGGAAAGAAAACCAGGTAATAAAAAAAAAGAGTCTTAAAGAGACACAGTTCTGGTTAACCCACCATCGAAAGGTGGGGGAGCAGGGATATTGCAAGAGCAGAGTGAACTGTTTGAAAAACACCTGGCTTTAGTTCTGGTGCAAACAAAAGAATCCATCACACATAAAACTGTTCAGTCACGATAAGGGTTATAGATGCCAATGGGAACCAACCCCTTAGGTGCCATGGGGAAATTGCAAGAAATTGCTTTTTGATTGAGACAGTTTCCTTGGCACCAACAGGACAGGGACGCTAAGCTGTAAGGAATCCATCCAAAAAAAAAAAAAAGTTTTGAAATACAGTTTTCGCAGATGCTTTCCGATAACCAATCTATTCCCTAAAGCCAGTCTCCTCTTGGGGCTCTATTCCCAGGTGGTTCGAGCACTTCCGGTGGGGAATGCAAAGGAAGCAGTTGACACTGGAAGACACTGGTTCTGATAAGGGAAGCAATTTAGCTTCGAGTTTGTTTATTCGTGAAAATTTCTTTTGTGCCTGTGTAGTAGGTGTGGCGTGGTGTGTGTGTGTGTGTGTGTGTGTGTGTGTGTGTGTGTGTGTGTGGATGTGGTGTGGGTGTGTGGATGTGGTGGTCACAGGTGCACAGAGGACCAAGGAGACGCGAGGTCTCCTTCTTCCATTACTTAGCCCTGTACTTCCTTGAGATAGAGTCTCTGAACCTCAACTTGAAGCTGTGGGTTTTGGGAGCACGCCACAGGATCGTGGCTTAGCTGTGTCCAGATGCTTAGCTGGATCCCAAGGAATCAAACTCAGGAGGCAAGTCTCTGGCCCTCTGAGGCCCACATACTTGCTGCAAGCACTTTTACCCACAAAGCCTTCTCCCCAGCCCTTCCTGAAATTTTGAGCACGGACTGAGTAGTCCCTATTAAGGACAACGTGTCCGTTTCTTAGAGTGAGTCCAGGAACTTGCACCTGACTGTGCACTCCCTCCCTCCTGCGCCTGTGTCCTGGGCCCCAACTCCTTCTTCTGTCTGAATGAATGGTCTCTGATCCAGGCTCAAGAGAGGACCTTGAACTGTGCACAAACGGAGGGAGCCCGGAAGAGAGACAGGGCAGGGACGGGGCGGCGCAGGCCTTACTCATCTTGACTTGGAACTCTGACCTAACACTTGCTTGCCCTTTTGCACAATCTGTGAGGCAAGCAACTCTGGCCCCAGCTCATCCTGGGGAGAGGAGGGATGCACGCTATCTTCACTGCAGACCCTCAAGTCATCTGGATGGCTTTCCCTGTCTCCACAACCACTGAGGCCTCACGCCTGGTGGGCTCTGTGGTTTACAGTCAGGCTTTGAGCATATGACACTCCTTATCCATAACAGAGAAGGAGTGCCTTTCTACAGTGATTCATTTTAGTGCTGAGTGTTGATTTTTCTTTTTTTACTTATTTTTATTTTATTTATTTATTTGAGAGCGACAGACAGAGAGAGAAAGAAGCAGAGAGAGAGAGAGAGAATGGGCGCGCCAGGGCCTCCAGCCACTGCAAACAAACTCCAGACGCATGCGCCCCTTGTGCATCTGGCTAACGTGGGTCCTGGGGAATCGAGCCTTGAACCGGGGTCCTTAGGCGTCACAGGCAAGTGCTTAACCGCTAAGTCATCTCTCCAGCCCGATTTTTTTTTTTAAACAAAAGAACCTTCACACACAATTCAGTCTTTCAAAAATCACCTAATGGGTCGGGTGTTGGTGGCACACGCCAGCACTCGGGAGGCACAGGTAAGAGGATCACCATGAGTTCAAGACCACCCTGAGAATACAGAGCGAATTCCAGGTCAGCCTGGACTAGAGTGAAACCCTACCTCCCAAAACCAAAACAACAACAACAACAATAACAAAAATCACCTAGTGACGACAAGAGGGACATTGCAAGACCTAGCAGAAGGTCTCTTTTGAACTTGATATTAATTCTCTTTGGCGATGGTTTCTGAGAACCCTTTCTAAGCGGAGCTGGAGAGGAAGACAATGGGTAAAATATTCGATGGCATTCAGTTAAAATACTGGCTGAGAAAAACAGTTAAGAGTCAGTGGCGAGTTCTGAAGTTAACGCTTTTTAGCTAGTTTATGGTCCCGGCCTCAGCTTCCTTCCTGGGGCTTTGGCCCTCCTCAACAGCGTTACAGGGTTACTGTGACAAAGGGTCCCATCGCTGCAGCTCCTCCTGGGGTGCTGGAACCCAGCCACGTGGGCAGGGCAGCAGGGCACGGTGCTCTCAATGTACAGGCGTGACCAGTGGCTCATGAAATCAATTTTGTGGCTCGTGATCATCATTTTGTCTTTTATAGGAGCTAGAATAGAAATAAATAGAATAGAAAATAGCCGAGCGTGGAGCGGAGAGCAATAATGCTTTCTGCGATTTTTGTTTCTGCGTCTGTGAGTGTGCGGGTGGGGGAGGGGCACACGAGCCCCCCGCCACCACCCCCCCGCCACAGGGTGCCAGGGTGCAAGACTGAGTTCTTCCTGTTGGCCACAGCACACAGGTCAGAGCAGTGTTTCAGAAGCCCAGGAGGAGCTGGGGCTGCACACCTCCCTGAATTCGCTTTGAATGTCAGCTCTGTGGCCCCTTATTAAGTGAGTTCAACTCTCTGGGCCTCAGGTTGCTACTGGCTGCCAGGTAAGAGTGCCAACAGGATTGCCAGGAAGACTGAGAGGTGGCAGAGGAACAAGAGGAAAGTAAACATGTGCAGGATGCCACAAATGTGAGGAATGGTGTCGCTTCCTGTCCAGGCTTCAACAAGCAGGAGGGTAGTGGGAAGAGCAGCCCGGGGCGACCCAGACAGGGGGCACGCGGCAAGGAAGGTGGGCAGCGTGGAGAATAAGTGATAGGGGCCTGCAAAGTATTTCCAGGGAAAACAAGGCAGCACCAGGGACAGCTGGTACGAATGGGATGGAAGGAAACCGGAAGCCAAAGCAAAAGTGATGGTCTCAGCTCTGTTCCTTCTGAGAGAAAACATTAGATTTCTCTGCCAGACTTGACCCTGGAACTCCGTGTGTGTGTGTGTGTGTGTGTGTGTGTTTTCTTTAACTTATATAAATAACTTGGTTGCCGGGCGTGGTGGCGCACGCCTTTAATCCCAGCAATCGGGAGGCAGAGGTAGGAGGATTGCCATGAGTTCGAGGCCACCCTAAGACTCCATAGTGAATTCCAGGTCAGCCTGAGCCAGAGTGAGATCCTACCTCAAACCCCCCCTCCAAAAAAAATAATAATAAATAATTTCGTTTATAGAAAATCACCAAGGATTACAAAAAACATAAACAGAAATGAGAAATTAATGAGCCCAGTCCTTCTAGAATGTGTTACTGAACCCTAATCCTTAATAATAGTGACTATCTTATCGAGCAATCCTAAGAACTAGGCGCTGGGCCCTCTATGTTCTCTCACATAATCATTTATGATGAATCTGTGAGGCGGTAATTACCAGACCTGATTTAAGGACAGGGACCAAGACTGGGAGGCGAAGTGACTTCATCAAAGCCATTCACTCAAGAGGCACACACGGATAAAAACGTGGGGCATGTTGACATGAAGCACACTCCCTGAGACATTCCAACTAGGGCCCTGTTGCACACTGCATGGTCTCTCCAAACTACCTTTCTTGTATCAACCAATATTGCCTCTTGGAGATGCAGGCCTATGAGGTACAGTATAAGGGTTCTGCGTAGGGCTTGGTGGTCATGGTCTATCCGGGCACAAAGCTTAGCACTGTGTTGTGAGTGCGCTCTCTACAGAGTGTTTGCATAAAGGGAGGGTGGGGACTCATGGAACTGAACCAAAGCCTGGTGATGTCAAGGTGTATTCAGTCTTTGCTCTGATGTGCTTCCAGAACATTGCTGGCAGAGCCAAGAATCATCTAACGCTACTTCTTTATTTAGAGCTCTTTCATGTGCGCAAGCACACAGCCATTTCTGATTAAGAAGCATTCAAAGTAGCACAGGGCACGTTTCTGGATCCTTTCATCCGAGGATATGAAAGTACTTTACAGACACGCCCATTATCTCGGTTAAGTAAATCTTCTCCTCTGGCCCATTTCTGAGATGGGTACAGACAAAAGCTGGAATTTGGGAATTCAAGACTCTCAACTTCCACTGTAACCACTGGAGTCAGGCTTCTAATACTCAGAACCTTACGTGCTTCAGATTTCTCCTATTTTTCTTCCCCTGAAAGAATCATATCTTGATTTTTTTCAAAAGCTTGTGAGACACACACAAGATAAAATTTAACCATCTCACCGTTTTCAAGCACACAGCCCAATGGTACTAAGCACGTTCATGCTGTCTTACAGAGCTCCCCAGCATCGTTCACAGAGCTTTGTTGCCTTAGAAAATCCCCTGCAGTGAGGAACACGGTTCTGACTTCTTTCTTCACGAACTTGCCCAATTTAAGGACCTCATATTGGTACAAATATCCAGTATATGTAATTCTGTAACTGGCTGATTTCATGTGGCACAATGTCTTCCAAGTTTATCCATGTTGCAGCATGTATCTGAACTTCCTTCATAATGCTGAATAAGTTTCCCATTGTCTGTATAAGCCACACTTTGTGTTTTAGCTATTCATCTGTTGACGGACACCTGGGCTGCTCCCACCTCGTGGCTGTTCTGAGCAGTGCTGCTCTGACTCCTTAAGACCCTGCTTTATAATACACTCGGAAGTGAATGGCTGCATGACAGGATCGTTCTAACGTTTAATCTTGAGGAGCCTCCACAGTGTTTTCTATGGTGGCTGAACCATTTTACAATCCCATCAGCAAAGCACAAGGGTTCCAATTTCTCAACAGCCTTGCCATTCCACCGTGAGGTCACTGTGTCTCATGAAGGTTCTAAGGTAGATTCCTAAAGTCACTTCAGTTACTTTAGAAGTCAAGGACAGGTAGCAATAGCAATACGTGGTCACAAGATCAAAGCCCACACAGCTCCTCCTTTTGGGTGCTAGGTTCTCTGTACCTCCTAATAATCAAGCACTGCAAAGGTCATTTGTATCTACACGTTCATATCTACATGGTCAGAAAGTGTAGCTTCCAGGTGCTTTTCCTTCCGTCTTCTCGGTGTTCCTCACCCCAGAAATGAGTGTGTGTGTGTGGGCTCTTCAGTTCTCCATGGCCAGATGATTGTGGAGGGCAAAACACACCAAGTTAGAATCCTCAGACAGCAAGCTGAGAACTGAATACCAGCAAGCATCAGAGCCACGGGCAGAATGGAGCTGCGAGGCCCACAGCTGAGGCCCCAGGCCTGCGGGGACAGGCCTCACATTGCCCACGTCTGCCTGCCTGTAGCATAGTAATGATTCAGTAAGGACTTTCTAAATTTATGTAGAACAGAGGCACAAAAAGCAATGACAGGAGCGTCTATCGTGCATATAATTCAATCTTCCAAACGCTCCCTGAAAGCCTTGTGCTAGGCAGCAGAAGGAAAGAACCCAAGCTCAGCCCAGGAGGAGATGGCAACTTGAACTCCCACCATCGTGGGAGCCAGGTACTAGGCACTTGGCCCAAACTGATGGGTTTAGCGCCATGCCGGTTCTCAAAGGTGGTAGCCCAGACTGCCTGGTAAGGGAGAGAAAACTAGAATGTGGAGATGCAACTCCTTTTTCCCGGTCTCCTTCAGGACTGGTACTGGGTCCCTGATTGAAACCACTTATTGAGGTGGTTTAAACCCCACAACACCCCTCCCCCTCCACATAGACTCAGGTACTGAATACTTAATTTCCAGCTGGAGGTGTTGTTCAGGAAGGTTGGGAAATCTCTAGGGAGGCGGAGCCTTGCTGGAGGAAGTGTGTCACTGGCGGCAGGCCTTGGGATGTGACAGCCTGGCCCCATTTGCTTTCAGTTCTCTCTGCTTCCTCCTTGCTGATGTGACAATGTGACACCAGCTGTCTGTTCCTGCCATGGCTGACTTCTTGTTGAAATGATAAGCCAAAAATGAACCCTATGCTTTCTTATGCTGCTTCTAGTTGGGTGCACTTTTTTAAAAACATTTTTATTTATTTGAGAGAGAGAGAGAGAGAGAGAGAGAGAGAGAGAGAGAGGCAGACACAGAGAGAATGGGCACACCAGAGACTCCAGCCACTGCAAAAGAACTCCAGACACATGCACCACCTGGTGCATCGAGCTTATGTGGGTCCTGGGAAATTGAACCTGGGTCCTTTGGCTTTGCAGGCAAGCGCCTTAACCGCTAAGCCATCTCTCCAGCCCTGGGTGGGTGCGTTTTGTCCCAGCAAGGAGAATGGATACACTTATCAACATCTAGACTATAAATGGGTCATTCAAGTGTTTACAGACTCTCTTAGCCTTTCAGATTCACAAAGGCCCTGCATGGACATGACCTCCCCTCAAAGGACAGCTTTCCATTCTACAGCACAACTCCCTCATTATGACACTTACAACCCATGATTCCTTATAAAAGGCTCTTGACTGTTCAATAATCCATCTATCATTCTGTTCTCAGAATTATATGGTTATCGGGCTGGGGAGATGGCTTAGCAGTTAAGGTGCCTGCTTGCAAAGCCAAAGGACCCAGGTTCGATTCCCCAGGACCCACGTAATCCAGATGCACAAGATGGCGCATGTGCCTGGATTTAGTTTGCAGCTGCTGAACAGGCCCTGGTGTGCCCATTTTCAGTCTCTCTGTCTGCCTCTTTGTCTCTCTCTCAAACAAATAAATAAAAATTAAAAGAGCATAGAATCCAAACTACATCTAGGTAACTATTACTGAATCACTCCCTCCTGTCCTCTCATGAGCACACACACTCACACATACACACATGCCAAACCAGCACACAGACTCTGGGATTTATGAAAATACCCGTTAAAAATATCCATTAAAATATGCCCTATTGGCATACCTGTAAAGGATCAATCCTTTCATCCAATTAAAAAAAATCCTAGTAATAAAATTAAAAGCAATTAAACTTCGGTACCCTCGTAAAAGAAACATGTGCAAACGCTCTGACTCGACTCGCATACCTGAGGAATGATTGACATTTTCTTCCTTAAATCGTGAAGTCCAATCTCACTTGTCAAGATCTTATCAATCCAAATTTTACCTTCAGGTTCTGACAATCTGAAAAGGGCTGAGATGAGAGAACTTTTTCCAGCTCCGGTTCTTCCCACAATTCCAACCTGTGAAGAGATCCAGGAGGAGGGAGTAAAATGAACCACAAGCAACCAACGTAGGGAAGCTACTTGAGCTTTCGAGAGTGAAGTACAGAAGCTTTCGTCTGCGCTTAGTCTAAACGTGCCTCGGCTCAGAGGATATGTAGGGCTGGGCAGTTCTTTATGGTGGAAACTGCCCTGTGGGATATTTTAATAGTATCCCTGTGCGGTCTCTTCTAGAGGCCAGGAGCAAGCCCTAAATTGGGTCAATTGGAAATGTCAAACACTGACAAATGTCCTGGTGGTGGGGGGGGGGGAGACACAAAAAAATGCCCTTGGGTGAGACCCACTGAAAAGCCACAGCAGCAGGGAGGAGCCAGCAGCTTCTTAAGTGGGTGCTAAAAAGACCGTTTATGTGAGCTTCACTTCCAAGGTCTAGATAGGCTGAACCTTGAAAATTGCTTGGATAATCTCACAGAGGTGCACTGACAACCTGCACCAGCACTGTCAGATGTAAACAAGAATTAATGTTCCCAGAATTCTATCGGTTAAGGTGTATCAATCGTTGGTAGGTAGAGAAATGAAATCACTTGAGGATATTAAAATACCTGATTATGTTCTGTCTCAAGAGGAAATAATTTATTGTTGTGTTTTATTTATTTATTTGAGAAAGAGACTGAGGGAGGGAGGGAGAGAGAGAGAGAGATTGAGAGAGAATGCGTAGCCAAGGTTGTCAGCTGCTATAAATGAGCTCCAGAAGCATGCGCCACTTTGTGCATCTGGCTTAGGTACCGGGGACTCGAACCTGGGTCCTTTGTCTTTGCAAGCAAATGCCTTAACCACTAAACCATCCCTCCGGCCCTACAAGAGGAAATAATTTAAAACGCAGGTCTCCACATCTTAAAAGACGGTAACAGTAGCCAAAACACGCAGGATGAGATCAACAACTATCCCACAAACAGCCTTGGCTATTTACAAGGGGGGCCTTTCATCTGAGCAGTTCAAACGACATTTTACAAACCAATTAATACTTACAATTGCCCCTCGGGAAAGGTCTGCATGAGGAGGAGTCATCCCTCTTATTAAAGCTAGAGCAGAGAGCAATGAAGCGCACTGACAGTATGATCAAAGAATCGATAGGGGCTGGAGACATGGCTCCACGATTAAGGTGTTTGCCTGCAAAGCCAGGGGATCCTAGTTCGATTCTCCAGGACCCATGTAAGCCAGATGCACCAGGGGGCGCATGTGTCTGAAGTTCGTTTGCAGTGGCTGGAGGCCCTGGCGCCCCCATTCTCTGTCTCTCTCTGCCTCTCTCTCTCTTTCTGTATCTCTCTCACTTGCTCTCTCAAAATGGATAAGCAAAATTAAAATTAAAAAGAATCGATAGAATGCATGTAAAATGCTGGTCAGGAATGAAGCTGCTAGAGTCAAAACTGGCTTTGAGGAGTATACACCAAGGGCCTTGGGCACAAAGCCTTTTCTCCACAGCACTTGCTCAATTGGCCAGAGCTTCCCAAGAGATGACATCACCCCTTATTTTAAAAGCCTGGGGTCAGGAGCTGGGGAGATGTCTCTGTGGTTAAAGGCATTTGCTTGCGAGCCTGTCACCCTAACCCAAGTTCAATCTTCCTTAGCATCCATGCAAAGTCAGATGCAAAGTGGTTCACACATCTGTACTCTCAATGCTTGATAGCAATAGGAGGTAGAGCCAGGAGAATCCGGAAGCAGAGATGGCAAAAAAATTAAATTAAATTAAAAAAAAAACAACGGAGAGGGCTGGAGAGATGGCTCAGTGGTTAAGACGCTTGCCTACAGAGTCTAAAAACCTGAGTTTGATTCCCCAGTATCCACATAAAGCCAGATGCACAAAGTGGCACATGCATCTGGAATCTGTTTGCAGTGGCTGGAGGCCCTGCTGCACCCATTCTCTCTGTTTCTATTCTATCTCTCTCTGCTTGCAAATAAATAATAATAATAATAAAAACAGACCCTTCTAGGAAAACAAATGAAGAGCTGGGGAGAAGTCCAGTGGGTAAAGGGTTTCAGGGCAGGCACGAGGAGCTGAGTTTGTTTCACGTGAATGCCATGCATGGTGGTACACACCAGTAATCCCAGTGCTCGGGAGGCAGAGACAGAAGACTCTTCAGGGCATGCTGACTAGCTCGAGCAGCCACATTTGTGAGCTCAGGGTTTAATGTGCCTGTCTCAATAAATATGGTGGATGGTGATTGAGGTTGACACTAGATGTTGAATTTTCACCTCCACATGCAAAAAAAAAAAAAAAAAAAAAGACAAACTTGTCCTAGTTATCATCAGTACAAACACTAGCTCTAATCCCAGTACTCTGATAGTGAAGGGACCAAACTGACGCCATGACAGGCTTCAGTAAGGTGCCACCCTAACTAGGCCCAAGTTTCAGTTTCCTGGAGAGGCAGACAAGACTTCTGGGAAAAACCACAAACAAAGGGCGGGCTGTTAATCAACAGTGACCCTGACATGTGGGAGGGGGAAAGACAGCCGCCATTTTGTGCTCTGGGGGCTGAGTCAGCTCCTGGAGACAAGTCCAAACATGTCCCTTTCAAGCGTTTTTTTTGCCCCAACCAATCAGAGACGTACAACTGTAACTGCTGCTTGACTAGCCAATCATGTATGTCAGAAGATTGCCTAACCCGCCTGGAATTCCCTTAGTTGTGCTTAAAAGAAGCCTGTGAGCTCCTCTCAGGGTCGCCATTTTATATGAATGGTTGAGCCCTGCATGCTGGCTGATTCTGCAGAATAAATGCTCTTTGTTTTTACATACTATTTGAGTCTGGGGTCTTTTTTCAGTGATCTTCGGACCCTTACAATATAGAGCCATGTTTCTTATGTGGAAGCATGTGTGTACACATGTGCACATGCTATGTATGTGACAGGTGATAAGTCACCCCATTCCTAAATTTAAGTGAGATGAATATGAACACACTGGACTCTGTGGTCATTTTCTATTTCACAAAAGTATTTAAGGGTCACATACCGATCCAGCATGTATGATTATTATGTAACAAATCTCAAACCTGTGGAGGCTCCCGCTGCCTCCGACATATTTTGCTACTATAAACGGCATCCTGTTGAAAATCCTTGAAGGTACATCTTTGCAAACAACCTTAATTATTTTCCAAGGATAAATGTTGAGGCATGGAACTGATGAGCAACAGGTATGAACACTTCTAGAGAGGCTGCTGAGTGTTGCCAAACCACCTCCCAGAAACAGGATCCCCATCTCCACGGCCACCTGGCACCATGCACATCCCCAACCTGGGCGTTCCAACTCTGTTGTCATCAATGCTAGTTTGATTCACCAAAGAGGAATCTTTCTGCATCATGTCTCAGTAGGAGCACAGAATAGCTGCGTCTCCCCCACCGGGATCCCTGGACATTCATTTCTCAGATTCAGCCTGTGAAGGGCCTATCACACAGGAAACCCAGATACAATGCACTAGACCAACCCTTCCGTCCTTAGCCCCACACGTACTTCCTCAGGCTTCCTGGGTGGTTGTGAGGCCTGGACATGAAGGTGTGTGTTGCTCACCTGGCTGTGTTCGCTCTCCCTGTACGTGCTGCAGGTATCTACGACACCATCCACGTGGGCTCATAGCGTTGGGCTCAGCTCGTGGTGGTCCCTCCACCCAAAACCCTTCACACTCATTTTCACCCGCTGAAGCCACCAAGTCTGTTCTGTGTCAAATGCCTGATCCCCCCCATACCCACTCCCCCACAAACAGATCTATGCCTTCATGTGGGCATGCTCCACTCCTAACAGATGCCACATCGCTTCTCCCTGAACGTCCATTAACTGTGACTTCCTGTCTTACAGTGGCCATGGGGCCCATTTCTGCTGAAGGCAGGGACATGCTGGATTCTCCTTTGTATAGCTGCATTACCCATGTGGTATCTTGTGTGAAACAAGTCAGGAGCACAAATCAGGCTTGAGAAATTTATGTTCTTCAGGTAGGTATACGGTAAATTGTTCAAAGGAGATGGGCCTGGCAGGTGCATCTTGCAACAATAAACAGGAGAGCAAGGGGTCAGCCCCTCCCTTTCATGGGACAAGTGATGTTGGCTGTCACCTTCATGAAGCATCTACTGTGCCTATCTCAGTACTGGGGGTTTGGTAAAGGCTGGGTCCTGTTACTTCCATTTTGCAAAGAGGAAAGTCAGGCTTGGTAAGATAGATGAATCTGTCTGAAATACTCGAGTCTGTAGCTGGCAGAGGAGGAGCGAGATCCCAGTCCACCCGTGTCTTTCCCATTGCACAGTGAACCTTCTATCATTTCTTCTCCTATCATGGCCTGACATGGCATTCCTTCCATTCAGCTAGAGAGGCGCCAGTGAGGAGAGGTGTGGCCTTCTTAAAGATCCTTGTGGTAGTTTGAATAGATGGCCCCTAACATATTTAGCGTTTTTATTAGTTTATAGTTTGCATCTGCAGCCACCTGGCTGGAGGCAGTGTCACTGGGTGGATCTTAAGGTGTGGTGGTGGGTTTGAGATTTCAATCTAAAGATCTGCAAAGTGCGCCTAGCTGGAGTTCCTGAAGTGTGCTGGGCTGTGTGGCTTTTGGCTTTTTGGCTTGTGCTTCTCTCTCTCTGTGTTTGGACCTGTGAAGCAGGCCAGCTTCTTCTGCCATTATGGAACTTCCCCTGGATCTGTAAGCTTCAATAAATATCCCTTCCTCCATAACTGTGCCTGGTCTGGAAGTTCATCTCAGCAAACCTGAAGCTGTCTGCTACAATCCTGTTACCATACATGCTCAGGGTGCTGTGGGCGTGAGTGGGTAGGAAGTGGAGGGTGGATACGTACGTGGTCCCCTCCATGCAAAGACCACAGCACTTGTCCACAGGAATAACAGACACCCCCGGCACAGGCTGGGAGACAGACCTCAAGCTGGCAGGTCACCTGGGAAACGCAGCAGACCTAGCAGGGTGTCGGGGGCAGTGAGACTACTTTATTATACAGTCAGGTGGTGACAGGGACTCAAGATCTGCCTGTGCCCAAGCTGGTATGGAGACAGGAATGCTACACAGGATGGCTCGATCACAGACGAAAACAATCTGTGGCAGAAGGTCCCATTTGGGAGATGGAAATCCATGCATGAACCTGTGATCAGCAACAACTAAATGGTGATATAACCTCATGACTGAGAGACTGGATCTCACACTCCATCCTAGGAAAGGCTGGGGACACCGGTGAGGTCAATTTCAAGGTGTAACAAGAAGGTTCTTGCACTGTCCTCCTGACATGCGTATTCATGACCCCATAGTGGTCACCAGTATCCCCACGAGACCAGCACAGTTCTGAGCCCTTCAACTTTTTGACATGGAGGCGGCGAAAGGAACAAGATCTCAAAACAGAAGGAGGACCGCCTTGAAAGAGACGACTCCTCAGGGGATGGGGGACGGGGAAAAGGGGACAAAAAAGGACCAACGGGACAGAAGCAGGATCAAATTACTGTATGTTCATGTAATCAAGGTGTCAACGTTTGTTTTTAAAGGGTTGGAGAAGTGGCTTGGCAGTTAAAGGCACTTGCTTGCAAAGACAGACGGCCTGGGTTTGATTCCCCAGTACCCACGTAAAGCCAGATTCTGAAGGTGGTGCATGTGTCTGGAGTTCGTTAGCTATGGCACTAGGCCGTGGCGTGTCCATTTGCATTCTCTCGTTGTTATTCTCTCTCTCTCCCCTTGCAAATAAATAAATAAAAATATTCTTAAAAAATTTTAAGAAAGATTCATGGTGGGCTGAAGAGATGGCTTAGCAGTTAAGGCACTTGCCTACAAAGCCTAAGGACTCAAGTTCGACTCCACAGTACCCATGTAAGCCAGGTGCATGAGTCTGGAGTTTGTTTGCAGTGGCTGGAGTCCCTGGTGTGCCCATTCTCTCCATCTGCCTCTCTCTCTCTCTCTCTCTCTCTCCCCGTCTAATAAGTAAATAAATATTAATAAAAAACTTTTAAAAAAGATGCATGGCAATCCTAGGTGACTGGCCATGGAAAATTGCTCGTGACTGACAGGACATTGCTGGGAGGCTCGTGCAAACGCCAGTCAGATTCCAGAGAGCTGAGCTCACAGCATCTTCATCCCTCACAAGTTTCCAGGAGCTACAAGTGCTATGGGCTCAGCAGGACTGGACGGCAGTCTGGGCAAGTGGGAGTCCCCACATCTGAGAGGAAGGCTGTTTGAAAAAACATTATGTTTATAAAAAAAAAGGAGAAAAGGTAGGAAACTAATATTTTTGCACATTATAGCAAGGTCCAGTACACATCTGTAAAAATGTATTATCCCGGTAATAGCTCTGAGCAAGAAAAACCCTAACAAACCCGAATCAATCTGCCTCTCCAGCGAAAGGATGCTTTAAAATGGCCCAGTACGTTCTCAAATGATCAAATCAAGCACAAAATCACACAAATGAAAAATGCAGGCCAGTGTTTAGCATCTAACCAGGAAGCCAAAAGGTGCTATTCATCTCATTTTTTTGTTCTTTGTTTTTACTTGCTATTTCTTCCATGAATTAGGCCCCTGCTTCGTGGTGATCACAGTTTCCCATTTACTGTGACCTCCAGGCGTCTCCGCAGAGGAGACCATTGAAAGAGAATATAGCGTCCCGTGGGCATGTCTCTGTATCCCTGACTAAAACAGTGTCTCCCGCAATCAAACCCAAACCCAAGGGGGGTGATCTGCAAATAGGGGGCTGGACACAGGTGCGGAGGAGGAGGGACCTCACTAGCGCAGACAGAATGCCCTCCATGACGTTGCCACTTGGATGTAAGATAACAGGCAACAGACACGGGTGGACCCAGACACAGATCTAAAGTCGAGTTATTAGAGAGCTTACAATTCAGCCGTCAAATTCAATTTCCCCTCCCACCTTTTAGCATCTCAGGTTAACAATTTGATTTAGGGGTGGGGAGGACGTTGAAGATGGAACAATCCAAGTCTGGGAATAGATGCTGTTTTCCAACTTGTACAACAGGGTTCCTTAGACAACTCATCTTTTTTTTTTGTGGCTTTGAGGGAAATGGAAGACGTGTGCAAAATTAAAGAGAATTACGCTTGCCACGTCAGATCTGATAAGCGGGTTGTCTGCAAGGGAGCAAACATATTAGGGTGCTGTCGGAACACCATCTGAGAGGCTTGGCTTTCATTAGAGCTGCAGTACATGTTTTGCCCACACAGACGTCCTCCCGTCTTCAGACCTACAAGGAAGCTGGGGAAATTAATTAGGAGCGGGCTTCTGCCAAGTGACTTAGTAAAGCGGCTCCTCGCGTACCCTTTGGGCACCAAACTGTACATTGGCTCTTTCATGTCACAAGGTCTCAAGTCATTAAATCGCAGCTGTGATTAGGCCATGAAGTGGGTCTGTGGTGGAAAGAGCTTAAAAGAGTCTTTGCAACTCTCCAGGGGCTGGGATGTAGCTCAGCGGGACAGTGTTCGCCTACCATAGGGGAGGCCCCGAGTTCAATCCCGTAACCAAACAAACAAACCAAAGGGATGGGGGAGAGAGGTAGCTAACTGCTCTCTGATTGGATCTGAGGTCCGCTCCAAGGATGGCATCCCTGCCTGGTACTGAAAACCCAGGCAAAAGCCTACGGCAAAAGAGGCTATATAATAAGCCCTGGAAGGGTGGCATGGCTGTGCTATGGTGTGGTGGTTTGATTCAGGTGTCTCCCATAAACTTAGGTATCCTGAATGCTAGTCTCCCCGGCTGATAGCAATTGGAAATTAAAGCCTCCTGGAGGCGGTGTATTGTTGGAGGCGGGCTTATGGGTATTATAGCCAGTTTCCTTATGCCAGTGTTTGGCACACTCTCCTGTTGCTATTGTCCACCTTATGTTGGCCTGGGGGTGATGTCCACCCTCTGCTCATCATGCCATCGTTTTCCCTGCCATTAAGGAGCTTCCCTGTCGAACCTGTAAGCCAAAATAAACCTCTTTTTTTTTTCCCCCCACAAGCTGCACTTGGTTGGGTGATTCTTACCAGCAATGTGAACCCGACTGCAACCTATGGCTAAATGGACATGTTGTACCCACCCAGCTGCCCCCTGAGCCCTCTAATTATTTGTGCTTATGTCCACAGATTAGGGCTGCTCTCAGCACGGGTCAGAGAAGCTTCTTTTGGCAGATGACAGTGACTACTGGGGACACTCAAAACTCAGCAAAGCACTGAGAAGAAGTAACCACTGCATGCTCAGTGCTTTGTGAAAGATCTCAATCATGCCCCCTCCCCACCCAGTATCAGGGAATACTGCAGAAGAGGGGAGCAGAAAGAACGTCAGAGCCAGAGGACGGGGCGGAGTGCTCTGACGCTGTCTCCCAGGCATAAAATGGCCGTTGCATTCATGGCTTCATGTCAGCTGCTGTTGCCCGCACACTTCTGGGCCCATCAACATGTGGTCACGGATGATGGAGGCGGGCGGAATATGATACTACTACTAATAATAATAATAGTAATAATGACATCAAAACAGAAGAGGGAATATTGCAAAGAAGAAGGGGTTCAGTGGAAGGGAGAAGGTACAAGAGAAGGTAATAGAAAGGGATTATGGTTAAAATGTATGATGTGCATGTATCAGAGTTGTCAATAAAATGTCAAAGGGGCAGGGGGCAGAATTTACCACTCCCATTCAAGGCATGGGTTGTCCACAGTAAAGTTCTGTTATAGGCTGCTTCCTGCCCACACGGTACTCACATTCTCGGCCAGCTGTTCTTAGTACCCCACAATGTGCCCTGCAGAATTCCATTTACTGGGGGCGGGGGATGAAGATGGATTCTGCATGGTTCCATAACCTGAAGACGCTTCAAGGTACTAAGGAGGACAGATCCAGAGCTAAACATCGTGCCACCATGTTTTAATTTTTTTTTTAAATATTTGATTCATTTACTCATTGGAAAGAGAGAGAGCGAGAGAACAGGCACACCAGGGCCTCCAGCCATTGCAAACAAACTACAGATGCATACGTCACTTTGTGTATCGGGTTTACATGGGTACTACGGAATCGAACCTGGGTCCTTAGGCTTCGCAGGCAAGCACCTTAACTGCTAAGCCATCTCTCCAATCCTAAACTGTTCTTCTTTATGAGAGAGAGGAGAGAATTGGCACACCAGGCCCTCCAGCCATTGCAAACCTACTCCATACACATGCGCCACCTGTGTGCATGTGTCAACTTGTGCATCTGGCTTACGTGGGGTCTGAGGACTTGAACCTTGGTCCTTAGGCTTCACAGGAGAGTGCCTTAACTGCTAATCCATCTCTACAGCCCCCTAAATTGTTTTTCATTTTAATTAATTAATTTGGCAGAGAGAGACAGAATGGGCGCACCAGAGCCTCCAGCCACTGCAAATGAACTCCAGACGCTTATCTTATGCCCCTTTGTGCATCTGGCTAGCATGGGTCCTGGGCAATCGAACCTGGGTCCTTTGGCTTTGCAGGCAAATGCCTTAACCGCTAAGCCATCCCTCCAGCCCCCTAAATTGTTTTTAACTGTGGTAAAATACACAAATGTATTTTCTGCATTTTCAAAAACTTTGATAAAATAATGAAAAATTCACCACCATAACCATTTATTTTTATTTTTATTTTTGGTTTTCTCGAGGTAGGGTTTCACTCTAGTCCAGGCTGACCTGGAATTCACTATGTAGTCTCAGGGTGGCCTCGAACTCATGGTGATCCTCCTACCTCTGCCTCCCAAGTGCTGGGATTAAAGGTGTGCACTACCATGCCTGGCCACCACACCATTTCTAAACATACATGTAAACAGCAAACTGGTGCACCATGTTCACTGTTATGCATTTTCAGGACTCTTTAGCTTGCAGGAAAAGAGCTCTGTACTCATTAAACAACCCTCCAGTGCCTAACCCCACAACCCCAGCAACCATCATTCTAGTTATTTCTGTGAAACAGACTCCTATAGTTCCCTGTGAGGTCCACTGCACCCCTGCCTGGCTTGTTTCACTCTGCACAATGCCCTCAAGCCCTCCCATGTTATAACGTGTGTCCAAATCCCCTTCTTTCCCCCACCTTTTCTTTTTCGAGGTAGTTTCTTGCTCTAGCCCATGCTAACCTAGAATTCACTATGTAGTCTCAGGCTGGCCTCGAACTCACAGTGATCCTTCTACCTCTGCCTCCCGAGTGCTGGGATTAAAGGTGAGCGCCACCACATCTGGCAGAATCTCCTTCCTTTTTGAGACTGAACAACATCTAATGCACATACAAATAGCATTTGCTCATCCATCACCTGTCAACACACAGACACTTAGGTTGCTCCCACTTTTGGGTATTAGGAACAACACTGTCATAACCATTAGCCTACCCAAAATACTATCTCAAAGCATCTAGAAGATGGTGCAGAGGAATAGACATTTCACCTGACTCTGAATATGAGGAGTCTTCCTGCAGCTAGACAGCAGCAAGAAAGGGCAACTGAGGCTGGGCCAGCAGGTGCTCGTAGGGAGCCAGGAGGGAAGGTGTTTTGGGAGAAGCAAGGATACCCTGGACATGGCGTGCATGCTCATATAGGGAGTCAAGGCTGGAGGGGCACAAAAGAAAAAGTTTCTTATCACCTGGTTTGTTCTAGTCTAGTCCTTCCAAGAGCTCATCTTAGTCTAGGCTAAGGGCACCAGGCCAAAAATGACATTGTAACAGGCACAGATGGAGGAAGAGCCGCTCACTCTGAGCCCTTCCTGATGCTCCTTTTATCTACTCTGAGTGAGTCACAGGGCCTGGAAGTGCCTCTAGCCTGAAAATCTGGCTTGCTGTGCTCTGGTGGGACTGTGGTCTGCGGCTTTTCCCTGGTTGCTGAGAACTGGCCATACAGTTGGACCAGAGTGGGTCTTGGTCGGATGCCTAGCTAGGGTCACAACAGCAGCAGCTTGCCCAGGGCAAGAGACACAGGAGAATCAGTGTCTGTGTTTCAGGAAGAACATCTTTAGTGGGAAGCCAGAGAAAAAAAAAGCTTATCTGAGAGAAAAGCCAGAAAGACAAGGAAAGAGACAAGAGACAAAAATGCAATACAAGGGATGAGGGACAGGAGCTAGACAGAGGAGCCTTAATGATAAGGAGCCAGTGCTGAGTTTCTACTTCAGATATCCAGTCTACTATTCCAAGTGAGGTTAAGTCCCAGCCCTGATGCCCAGGGCCTACCAACCACCTCAAGGGGGCTCACAACTTAAGGAAAAAAAAAATGTTAGTTTCCATATTGCACAGGCCCTTGGCATGGAAGACTTGCTTGCATCACCACTGCCCTAATTTGTGCCCACAGAAAACAGAAAATCTCCATATCTGGTCCGCCAGGATGTTAAGAGCAGATGTGCCACTAATCCCTAGAGGACTGCTCCAGAAGAGCAAGAGGGCTTCCACAGACCTTTTCTCTGGATTTGATGAAGGCTGTGAGGTGCTTCAGGACCAGAGGCCCGTCTAAGCTGTAGGTGAAGTTCACATTATCGAAGACAATCACTCCATCGTGGGGCCAGCCTGGGGGTGGGCGTTTCTGGTACTCCCAAGGGGCCTCTTTTTCTAGGTCTGTATATTCAATCACCCTCTCGACGGAAATCATCTGAAAGAGACAAGGCATCCACACACAGGTTATGCATGCGTCCTTCAATTTACACAGAGCTAGGCAAGGACCACTCAGGTCTTTGCATCCACCAAGACTGTGAGGACCTTGATGTCTTACAGCCTGGCTCATCATCACCTAATGTCTTCTACTCATGGCTAATCCCTTTAACCTCACAACACCAAGGAAAAATGAAATAACACTTATGGCCTCCAATTAATCACCCCTTGCTAAAGAAAAAAAGAAAAGAAAAGCCACGTCATGTACACTGGTTATATCTGAAGCCATCAAGCCTCATGACAGACCTTCTGCCCAAGGAGAACGGAGAAATGGAAGCAGTTCTATGCACACAATCTCTCTCTTTAGAAGGAGGACTATATATTTAGAACATATTGATTAAACCTTCCACATCAGCCCATAACCTGCTACCCTTTGAGCAGCACTCAGGAGGAGGGTCTTATCCTACTAGGTACACACACAGGAAGAAATGCTCAAACTAGCAGTGAGTGGGGTGGGGACAGAAGAGTGAGGAGCTCTATTAATTCAACAAACCACCTCAAAATACTGGATTCTTCCATTCCTAAGAATGAGGAGTTAGCCATTAAGAAACAAAAATAAACAGGCCTCTAAGAAATTAGCTTATATCCTCTGCAGGATTTCAGAACTTCCCTCCCACAGAGGCATTTATTACATCTGAAGGCAGCTTGTGATGCATATAAAACCTGCTGACACAGCATACAAGAGACAGAGAAAAAGATGTATACATTTTATTTTACATTAACTTTAAACAGATGGAGGAGGATCTTTAAAACACACACACACACACACACACACACACACACACACAAACCAAATAACCCGTTAGCTACGATGTAAAAATAACAGTTTTAATATTTTACATAAGATGTGCTTTTATGCCTTTTAATGGCACTGAGACTTCAAAAGGCCAAGAACTTTCAGATAGACATTACCATATTCTCCACCTCGGCGCTTTGTCTCACGGACCACTGGAACATCCCCATGAGCGTGAGGGCGTAGGATAAGGACAGGCCAACCTGCCCAGCGTCCAAAGCTTGGTGAGGAAGAAGCAGAAGAAAGTCAGTATCACTCATTACTCAAGCCTGTCCCCTTGTGCCATTTTACCCAAGGGACTCTGTGAAGTCGCACGTGACAACAGTAATAGTTAGGCTTCGGCTGTTTGTTGATTGAGACCATGACACGGATTTTAGAAAATCCACTATGAGTTCAGAAAGCTGGACAGATGAGTTTATCAACTGAACAAGGGTGAACATGTATTTGAAAAAGGGCTTTGTGTCCGCGAGGCACAATACTATCATTCTATCATTACTCAGACATTCATCATTATGGTTTCAAATGTGATATGCCATCACACTTCCTACGTCTGATCGGCAACCACATTTGGAAACCACTGAAAACAAAATGATGTGCTTTGGGAAGCAAAATGCCACTTTCACTGTTCTGAATGAATAAATATCGCAATTCATTGGTGTCACTGAAGAAGAGTTAAGGCATGGCGGATTCACGTCACACAAGACACCTGCTCGCCTGGCACCCTCATGGGATGACACTGTGCTTTTCCTGCTGAAGCTTCTCAAACGTGTGTACAGGCGACTACACCAACAATCCCCACAGTCCCGATGCTAAGACCTAGAGCCCTGAGGTGAACAAAGGTTCAAGAGTAAACTTGCTGCTTCTCTCCTCCCAATTACCAGACCAGAAATGTTCATAATATCATGTGTTAAGACCTCGGTGCATTTTGAAAAGAGAAAAGTGAGCCACAAGATCCAGTGACTCCTCTTAGAGGGTCACACTGGAGAATCACGTCCAGCCCTGACACGCTGTAAACGCTTTAATACACTTCATTAGAACCAAACGGTATATGCCATTAGACAAGGTGGCAAGAGTTTAATTTAATAACTGAACACAGCTATAAATTGTAATCATACCATAAATAGTTACCCTCATCTGCACTTACTTTTGGCCAGAATCAGAGACCCGAAGGCAACGACGATGACAAAGATGGCGCAGATGGCGTCCAGACGCACGGCGAACCATCTCGACGTCGTCAGAAACAAGAACCAAGCCTCTGGATTTGTGAACCATAACAAGCACGACGAGTAAGTACAAAAGCCACATTAACTGCAGTGAACGTAAGAGGCATTGAGATGTTTACAAAGAGTAGAGCAGCAAGGCTGTGTACCCTCAGGGAACGTGAAGGTTCTGGAAAGCTGGATGTGAAAGCTATGAATGGCACACATCCAAAACAGTTCAGGGGCATTCTAAGAAGATGTCCTGAAATACACAACTCAGAGGTCATAGGCGGAATTATAATCAAAATAACACGGAAAAAAAATGGTCTGGTAAGTACATGTCTTACAGTACTGCACCATAACATCATGTTTACCAACCCCCAGGCTGACTGCTCCTAGAATTAAGGGGGTGGCCAACTTGATGATGAGGAAACAGACTTCTTCAGACATTTCTGCCACCCTGTAAGTTCTCATTCAAGGGTTAGCAAAAGGTGGACCATGAGCAAAGCAGGGCCAGTCACATGTTCTGGTAAATAAAGCTTTATCGGACCACAGGCGGAGGCTCCTGCACGTAGATTGTCTGTGTTGGCTTCCAAGCTCCAGTAACACAGGTGAGGAGCCACAGCAGGGAAAATGCGGAGCTCAAAGCTGGAAGAATTTTCTAGGTGGCCAATTGCAAAGTTTGCTGAGTCCTTCCCTAAAGGGACAGACAGCCACTAGGCACTATGGTAGAAGGACCATGTAAGCCAATCAGGAGAAAGTGGGAAATGAGGAGGGATTCCGAGAGGACCCAACTATCAGAGGCAGATACAGAAGATGTGCTAAGGCAGGACATGGGACTGTGTCCTGCAGCGCACAGAGGCGACATGGCCACAGGGGATCAAGGCTGAGGGCAAACAGCGAGTCTAGCTTTCGAAACCACGTCCAAAAATGTACTGACCTGAATGTAAGTCCTGGTGGGCATCGAACAACTCCTGACACCTCTCTTCAGCCTTATATGCCCGGATGGTCCAGAGCCCCTGAAGGGAAGATGATAAGTGGGAAAATACGGGGCTCCGTGCTGCAGGAAGACACAAACACAACACAGGAAGCTGAGCAGAGCTGGATGCAGGAAACGGAGATGTCTTCCAAGGCGGGAGGCTGCACACTCAGCGTTTCCTTGGGGGGGGCCCGGGTTTCCAGACAAAGAGGAAACCTCGAACTCCATCAACTACGCCTCACTTTAAAGAAGGAAATGAGTGTCTGTTCAACCCACCTGGAACCAAATTCAAGTCTAGTTATTGTTCCTTTTGCTAACCTGTCTCTCAAGCTCCTTTCCTTCATATTATATTACTCCCAGGTGCCTCTGAACAGAAATTATTTTTCACTGATTTTTTTTCTTTTAGCCAGTCATATTGTAGAAAATAATTTTGCTAGAGGACGCACAACAATGAGTTCTAGTGAGCTATTAATGCATCTGTCCCCACCTTTGACTACCAACATAAAGGCGGGATTCTGGTCAGCGTTTCCCTTGAACTAGAATGCCGGGCACGGATGGATCCCTGGTAGGCTCCTTCCGCACAACGGGTGAGGTTATACTGGGGCTGGGGTTAATCAGTAGCCCATAACTCAGAACACTGCCTTGCTTGTTCATAGTGGTGGGTGTGAGGGCAGAGCCCACTTATTTATTTTTTATTTATATATTTGAGAGAGGGAAAGAGGCTGAGAGAGAGAGAAAATGGGGCATGCCAGGACCTCCAGCCACTGCAAACGAACTCCAGACGCATGCGCCACCTGTGCATCTGGCTTACGTGGGTCCTGGGGAATCGAACTGAGGTCCTTTAGCTTTGCAGGCAAGCGACTTAACCTAAGCTAAGCCATCTCTCCAGCCCCGCAGAGCCCACTTTTGAACTCAGGTGTCATTCTCTCTAGCCTTTCACATCAGAAAATTCAAGGTTCAATTCTGTACTTGATCCTACCCTGAGAATACTCAAGGCAGTGTGAGAATCTAGACTCAAAAAAGAATCCTGAGCTGGGTGTGGTGGCGCACGCTTTTAATCCCAGCACTGGGGAGGCAGAGGTAGGAGGATTGCTGTGAGTTCGAGGCCACCCTGAGACTACAGAGTGAATTCCAGGTCAGCCTGAGCTAGAGTGAGACCCTACCTTGAAAAACAAAAAAACAAACAAACAAACAAAAAAAAAAAGAATCCTGTTTCCTCCATGTCCCACTTAGAGATATATAGGATGTCGGTCCAGTGAACAAATGGGGTTGTAAAAGACAGTTAACTAAAATGGGGGACAATGCGTGGCAACCGCCTGGGATCACCTTGCCTTTTCCTACACACATTCCAAAGCTATCCTGAAATGGACAATGCAACATGAATGACATCTGTCAACAGTTTCAGGCAGACAGACAACTACAGTTCGCAAGACGGGAGTTTTCCATGACCCTGAAGCCTCTTTCGGACAAACAACTTAATGGACTGTGTGTTTCTCTGCGAAAGAACAAGACAGAGCACACTGCGAGCCAAGTTCCCAGTTTTCTGGTGTAGTTTCAGGGCATCGTTAAGTGGTAGGGAGACATCTGGTGATTACTGTTTCTAATGTCCTTGTGTAAAAAATTCTAGCGCCTTTGCTGAAGGCCAAAAGGACGTCCGAGTGTTATCTCTTATGAGAGCTGCACAGGCAGGTATCAGAGCCTCAACAAAGGGAAGATCACACTTGAGGCACTGGGAACAATGGCCCAGATTAAGTAAATTAGTGTGGGTCCCAGTGAATTTATAACCCACAGGATTCAACATTTCCTGGACTTGGCTTCCAGAACGATGAATTGGTATTCATCACGCAAGTTTTCTGATACAAACAATCTCCCTCCTTTACTTTTTGGCTGTTATCTTTAAATTTTTTTTTTTCTATTTCACATATGTATACAATGTGTTTTAATCAGATTCTCTCCAATTACCCTCTGTTATCCCTCTCCCCTTCCATTAACACCCTTACTCTTCCCCATTAATCCTTATCTTACTTTCATGCCTTTTATTTTTTTTTTCAGCCTACTGAGTTAAATTACGATTGCTTGTCCAATCATGGGTGGAAGTTTATTAGTGGCTAAACCCCTGACGAACTTGACTCCTGCTCTTCCAGCAACCATTAGCTGCCATTAGCTACTACATATCTTTTATTTTTAAAAATGAATTCTCAGGGCTGGAGAGATGGCTTAGCAGTTAAGGTGCTTGCCTCTGAAGCTTAAGGACCAAGATTCGACTCTTCAGGTCCCACGTAAGCCAGATACACATGGCGGCGCACGCATCTGGAGTTCATCTGCAGTGGCTAGAGGCCACTAGCACACTCATTCTCTCTCTCTCTCTCTCCCTGTCCAAGAAATAAATTAAATCTTAAAAAAATTTTTTAAAAAATGAATTCTCGCTGGGTGTGGTGGCATACGCCTTTAATCCCAGCACTCAGGAGGCAGAGATAGGAGGATCACCATGAGTTTGAGACCACCCTGAGACTACATACTGAATTCCAGGTCAGCCTGGGTTAGAGCAAGACCCTACAAAAAAAAAAAAAAAAAGAATTCTCTCCATATGTCTTTTAATTTTAATAATAGTGAAACATGTTTGTGAATACATAATGAGAAGGACTCTTGATTGTTTCATCCTCTGTGATTAATCATAAAACACTTTCCTATTATCCAAAATGAGGACGTTAACTAGAGCAGTACACTAAATGCATTCTACACTCATCTTTCGTCTTATGTTCTCCAAAGGGGATCATTTTTAGCATCCACTTCTACTGATAGCCTGGGAGGAGAAGAAGAGAACAAAAACCCATGGCTTCAAACCAAGTATCACTAATAATTAGGAATGAAGCTCAAAGGATCAATGCTTATATTTTCAAAACATCAAACAATGGCAACCTATTATCAATGATAAATACACATTATGCTTTTCAAGTACATTGCTACTGACATTTGAGTACATTTCTGACATCTCCTTTCCTTATAATCTGTTCCTTTCCTTGTCATTTCTAGTATCTTCAGAGAAAGAAAATTCCCTATTATATTTCTTCCTGATTATTTCGAAAATATGAAGTATTTTATTTAAAAAAAAATGCTTATTGTGAACCTAGACTCCATGTGTGTGTGTGTGTGTGTGTGTGTGTGTGTGTGTGTGTCAGAAAGAGTCAGAAAGGGTGCCTGTCTTCTAGTGGAGTATTATTCTGTGTAAGACACTCATTCTCTTCTCACGTTAAGCTGTGAAGTCGCACCTAGCAGGCCACCAGCTCTACCTGACCCAAGGGCCACCGGACTCCTGGTGAGAGGAATACTGTGTTCAGTTACCTAATGCTAACCACGCGAGAACCACTGGATGATTCTGCAGAATTTGAAAGGTCTCCTTAGTCACAGAATCAATGAAAGCTTAACATGGTGCCACACCGCTCCCCCGGCCCGCGCCCCACTCACTTGTAGATTCCAGACGTTTGACATCCCTGGAAGTTTCTAAGAAATACCTCCGAAGAACCAAGAAGACGATGGCCAGCGGAAGCAGCGGAATCATGATCCAAGGTATCACGGCAGCGGCCACAGCTATCACGCTGACCACAAGCAGGAGCGTCTGGAACAAAAAGGCAGAGACAGGGCCTCCTTGAACGAGAACCTGACCTATACACAGGCTGTACACGCGTTTGTGGGGACCCCGTTGGAATTGCAGGGAATGCTCACCCATCCCAAGGAATAACAAAGGGGGAGAAACCGAAAATGAGACATCTCTACCACACCTGCCGAGGCGCAGACGCGTGCGTCCCCCTTGTGCATCTGACTAACGTGGGTCCTGGGGAATCGAGCCTCGAACCAGGGTCCTTAGGCTTCACAGGCAAGCGCTTAACCTCTAAGCCATCTCTCCAGCCCGTCTGTCGTGTTTTAAATGTGATATTCCACGCCCATGGGACACTTGGCCCCTATCTGGTGGCACTGTTTGGGAAGGTTGTAGGTTCTTTAGGAGGGAGAGCTGGAGGAAGTGGGTCAGTGGAGGTGGCCGCTGAGGTTTACAGCTCAACACCAGCTCTTATCCATTCTCTGCTCCCAGTACTGTCCGCATGTGAATAGTCCTGGGGCTTCCTGTCACACGCTGGCCTTCACATAAGCAAGTAGCCCAGTTTGGATAGCACAGTGATGAAGACAGACAGCTGCAGTCACCACCACCGAGAAGTAAGTCTAAGGTGTGCTTCATTCTCAGGAAGTATGCTGTTCTGTGAGCAGCTGTTTCCAAGAAACTATGCTTACATCTAAATCAACTTTTCATGAGGTATGCAAATGTAAGAAAGAAAAAAAAAAACAGGGCTGGAGAGATGGCTTAGCAGTTAAGGCACTTGCCTGCGAAGCCTAAGGACCTAGGTTCAATTCTCCAGGTCCCACGTCAGCCAGATGCACATCGTGGCACATGCGTGTGGAGTTCGTTTGCAAGTGGCTAAAGGCCCTGGCATGCCCATTCTCTCTCTCTCTCTCTCTCCTCCTCTCCCTCTGTATCTAATAAATAAGTAAATAAAATGATAAAAAAATTAAAAATGAAAAAAAACAAAGTATAAGAAAAAGTTAATAGTTCTGCTGAGACTTGCCAATGAAAAGTCAGGAAAAAAATTGCTTTATTCCTCTGTACCATTATACTGAAGAAAAATTTTACACCCAGTTTGTGATCAAAGAAAGAGATTAATTGTTCTTCCCTCTGAAAAGCAGGACCAAAAAATGAAGGCTGAACATTTTTCATGCTCGACAGACATCTGTGTTTGAATAGTGGTTAAAAACCATAAATTTCCTGGCTGGAGAGATGGCTCAGTGGTTAAGGTGCTTGTTTGCAAAGTCTGACGGCCCAGGTTTGATTCCTCAGTATGCCTGTAAAGTCAGATGCACAAAGTGGCACATGCGTCTGGAGTTTGTTTGCAGCAGCTAGAGACCCCGGCAAGCCTACCCATTCTCGTTATTTCCCCCTCTCTCTTCAAATAAATAAATCAAAATATTAAAAATATTCCTTAAAAGCCATAAATTTCCTCAGAACAACTCAGCTTTAATACCAGCTATAGCAGCACATGCCTGTAATCAGCACTTAGGGAGCCAGGACGGGATTGCTCTGAATCTGAGGCTAGCTTGGGCTACACAGACCCCATTACCAGCACAAAAACCACAGGAACACAACAAACATGCGGAAAACACAGGCAGCCCCGCCCACTTGCTATTCTACTGCTCTGTCTCCTCCCTTCTGAAGTGATAATGTATGTAACTAAACTTTCCTCTTCCTGCCCGGCTTTCTATGCCATAACAAACTTCCACTCAGATCTGTAAGCTGAAAAGAAACTCTGTTTCTTTCCTAGGTTGTTTCTGGCCAGGTATTTTTTGTTTGTTTCTCGAGGTAGGGTCTCACTCTAGCTCAGGCTGACCTGAAATTCACTTATATAGTCCAGGGTGTCCTCGAACTCATAGCGATCCTCCTACCTCTGCCTCCCAAGTGCTGGGATTAAAGGTGTGCGCCACCACACCTGGCTCTGGCCAGGTATTTTTGTCCCAAGAATGAGAAAATAACTGATGTGGAAAATTAGTACCTAGGCGGGCGTGGTGGCGCACACCTTTAATCCCAGTACTCGGGAGGCAGAGGTAGGAGGATCGCCATGAGTTCAAGGCCACCCTGAGACTACATAGTGGGTTCCAGGTCGGCCTGAGCTAGAGTGAGACCCTACCTCGGAAAAAAAAAAAAAAAAGAAAATTAATATCAAGAAGTTGGGCTGTTGCTGGGATAACCTGACCACGTGGTTCTTAAAGTCTTTTAGAACTGGTATGCAGGAAGATTAGGGAAGGCTTTGGAACTTTGTACTAGGCCATAAACTGAACTTAATAGGCCATGCTAGTGCATAGTTTGGAAAGCACGAAGGCTGAAGGAAATGTGGACTGTGGCATCCAGGCTTAAGAGGTTTCCAAGGGAATAAAGGACTTTATTGGGAAGGGGGCTAGAGACAGTTCATATGATATTCTGACAAAGCAATTGGCTTCATTATGCCTGTGTCTTGAGAACTTGAAGGAAACTGAATTTAAAAGCCATGGATTAAGACAAATAAATAAAATAAAAGAATAAAAAACAAGGCCATGGCCTACAGTCAGTGACACGGATTCTTGTAGCTATCTTGATTCAAATCCACACCGAAAGTCCAAACTGCAGAACGAAAAGATATGGGAAAAAAAAAAAAAAGAAGTTTGACAGGCAAAGAAACATAAGCAAATTTCAAGCCCCAGGCCCAGAGACCTCAGCGCCTCTGGCCTGAAACTGTTGAAGAGACTGCCATCATTAAAGGAAAATCTACTACGCCGCACTAGGACAGTAGTAAGGAAGGTCATACTACTGGGCAAAACCTAATCCACTGCTAGTAAGAACGTGGATCCTTTTGAAGGGTAAAGGCCCGAGAGAAGAATGCGGAAGGTGATCTCTGCTCCCCAAAGTCAGCATAGAGCGACTGCTAAACCTGAGACTTAAGGCCAAGCTTCATCCCAACACCAAAACTTGGCAGCATTGCCCATGTGATAGTGCTTTTGGAAAAATAAGCTATTCAAGGTAAGGGGGGGGGTCATGTAATATTTACATCACAATTTCAGAGAGCCACAGAGACTAAGCCATGTGAAGCAGGGTTGGAATCCCTTCCAGAAGGCCCTAGGGTGCCATGGTATAAAGCTGTGAAGGTGAATTAAAGGTTATAGTGAAGACCCTAGGATTCTTGAGATGCCACAACTCTTGAATGCCAGCCAAGGAAAGCTGTGGGCTTGGGGAAGATTTGCCCAGGAGGGACGCTGCGGTAGCACAGTGTGAGAGGCAAAGCTACCCAAACCTTTTAGAGCCAAGACTATTCCATTACAAGTCCCAGTAACTATATATATGGGGGGGGGGGGGCTACAGGATTTGATGTTTGCCCTGCTAAGGGTTGAGTCTTGCTTGGTCCAGTCTTTCCTTGCTACGCGTCCTCTTTGGAATGTGGATATTTATTCGGTACCATCATATATTGGAAGTATGCAACTTGTGTTTTGATGTTATAGGAGCTCACGGTTAAGAGATTTACTGAGTTTCAGAAAAGACTCTGAGCCTTTGAACAGTGTTTTAACTGTTAAAAGACTACAGGACCTTAAAAGTTGGCCCAGATAGATTCTACATCATGAAGTGGCTATAGTCTATAGGGTTCACGAGCAGAATGGAGTGGCTTGAATGTTAAAATATACCCCCTGGGTTCATGCATTTGAATACCTCATACCAAGCTGGTGGGGCTGGTCAGGAAGGCTGTGGAACCTTTTGGGAGTTATGAGCTATAGTGTCACTGGGGCTGGCTCTTAGGGTATTGTAGCCCAGCCCTACTGGCTTTTTTTCTTTCTCTACTTCCTCCCTGCTTGTGTCGATGTGATTCCTGCTCATGCCCTGCTTCCCACCATGATGAACTCTGTCCTGTGGAAGTGTAAACCGAAAATAAACCCTTTCCTTCCTTAAAAAAAAAAAAAATCATAAAAGATACTTCTTGAGAAATAATATCACACCTTAATAACACAGTTTCTTTAAGACATGTTCTTCTCATGGGCAAACTTTTAATTACAAGCCCCATGCTCTTTTGGCATTTATCCCCCAAACTATTTTCAATTCTATGGGCATTCCTAGATATCTACCCACAATATACATTACACTTGACTGCATGGGATTCTGTTCCTGCTAGTCTATAGGAAGTGTGTGCCAAAGAACATGTTTCCTATAAATAGTAGTAAAAATGTATTCTTAGTTTCTAGAAATAATCATGTCATCCATCTTTTTGGCTCACTCCATTCCTTATTTGAACTCTAATACCTGTCTTAAAGAGCAAAGTTAAAACAGTTTATTTTCTCATAAGGCCACTTAATCAGTACGTGGTGCTTTTATTACTTGTTTACAGTCTTAAAAAAAAAAATCAGAATCATCTAGATCACTAACACCTCAGTGGAACTGGAGAGCTTTTAACTCAGCTGCCAGGGAGACTGCAGGATTCTGTTCCAAGATGCGACGAGTGCCAATCGTCTAGATGGCCTTCAACTCGTACTGGCTCTGCAGAAGACGTGACAGACGTAATAAGCAAAGCAAGAGTCACTTCTTGGCAAGCAAATATGGCAAAGATTTTCTTCTGATGTAGAGAGGGAAAAAAATGATGCCTTGTTTTTGATCGGTAAGCTGTTTATTCATGTGGGAGTCAAAGAGATTCTTCTACCTATTATTCTGGAAACACAAGATTTAAAAAAAAAAATCACCTCTGCATGAAATAACTACCCCCAACAAACTGGGTCGCTGGGTAATACAGGATTCTTACAGAGGCGCTGAAATTTTGAACAGGTATACACAGACTTCTGAAAGTACAAAGAAATAATCGTGTAGTTCCTATCACATTATGCTAGGCGGTCTTCAGTTATAGGATGGGTTCAAGCAAAGGGGAAAACACAGAAGGCCTTAGGATGTCACCCCTAAGCATCAACCCAGAGAGCGTTTGCAGTACATCAGTGGGTGTAACGTACACACTAGCGTGGCACTCTGTATGCCTTCAAGAGCCTCGAGGTCAGCACTGATTCCTAGGTCCAGTATCTATCATTATAAAACCACCCTGGGCTATTATACTTTTAGCACCCATGTGTTTTGATCTCACCCAAGTCAGCTGTCTTGGTTAAATCAGAAATGTATGGAATTTGGTATATCTTACTTGGGCATGGAGGTCTAGATAAATCTTATCTAAGGGTAAGCTTTTTAAAACCTGGGTTCAGTCATCTCTGCATTCTTTCGTCATTTGGATGACCTGATCTTTTCACTGCCATGGTCGCCCTGAGACTTAGGTCATCCTACAGTTAGCTCCACCCTCTGAGTCAAAGCTAACCACACCGTGGAGAGAATGACCTGCGGGTTACCATCTGTTTGGCAATGCAATAGGCTACCTCTCCCTTCCTTTGTAGTCAGCACATCACATCTTACTGATGGACAGCTTCCTTTCCACTTTTGCCAGTGTTTGCTTACAACAAAAGTCAAGGATGGAGTCTGAAGATAGACTACTTCGAACGCACCTTAAAAATAAACGTACAGAACAGCGAAAAGACAAGACAAGAGGTATATCTGTCACCACCACTGTGAACATAAGGAACCTTTAATGTAAGACAGAAAATACTTCACAAAAAAAAGGGTCAAGTGATCCACACACAAATAAATTTGTATGAACCTAAAAACAGTTCTAAAACAATAAAGCAAAATCTGGCAGTATTTGGAAGAAACAGACAAGTCCACAGTCACAGCAGGAAAAATCTGGCCTACTTATTTCAGTAAGTGATAGAATAGGCAGAGAAAAACAATACAGGTACAGGAGAGTTTATGATGAACAAGCCTGACCTAATGATGACCAATGGCTATCACGCCACAGCCATTAAAACTTCTGGAAGAGTTATGATGAACAAGCAACACAATGATGACCAGTGGCTGTAACACCATAGCCAATAAAACGACATTCTTCCCCAGTAGTCCACATGCTGCTACTGCCCTAAAGCAAGTATAGACAACCTCAAGTGACAAGAACGCAAAAACTATTTGACTTACAAGGCTTTGACAAGAAATCAGTAACAAGGCCAGGGCGTGGTGGCACACGCCTATAATCCCAGCACTTGGGAGGCAGAGGTAGGAGGATCACCGTGAGTTCGAGGCCACCCTGAGACGAGACTCCATAGTGAATTCCAGGTCAGCCTGGGCTAGAGTGAGACCCTACCTTGAAAAACCAAAAAAAAAAAAAAAAAAAAAAAAAAAGAAATCAGTAACAAGGTAAGCAGAAAAAAAAAAAAACCAACGGTTTTGTAAATCCAACTACATACTTCTATATAAAACCTAGTTACAAAGTTATAATAAAATGAAAGCATTTGGGAAAAAAAGAAGATGAAAACGAAATGACATTGAAGTTTGGAAATTCTAACTAATGCTATGCTTAGAGGTAAATGTATAGCCTTAAACATTTTTTTTTAATGAGACTGAAAAGGTACCTACTGTGCAAAACGATGCACCTAAACATATATATTTAAAAAAGGCTAAAAGCCAAAGGTCCAGAACCAGACATTAGGAAGACAGATAAAAGTCATATTGTTGCAGACTTGTATTCCAATTAAAAGTATTTTTATTTATTTGCAGGCAGAGAAAGAGAGAGAGAAGCGAGACAGAGATAATAGGTGCATCAGGGCCTATAGCTGCTGCAAAAGAACTCGACATGCAAGCACCACTTTGTGCATCTGGCTTTATGTGTGTACTGGGTAATTGAACCTGGGTTGCTAGGTCCTACAGGCAAGTATGTTAATTGCTGAGCCATATTTCCAATAGCTAGGTGTTGGAATAGTTATCTATCCAACAGCTATCTAGCTAGCTAGCTAGCTAGCTAGCTAGATAGATAGATAGATAGATAGAGACGTGCTATATGAGGGACTTTAGCCACTGCATACAAACACCATATGCATGTGTGACTATGCATCTGGCTTTACATGGATATTGGGGAATCAAAGCCAGGCTGCCAGGCTTTGTAAGCAAGTGGCTTTAACCATTGAGTCATCTCGCCAGTCCCCAAAATACCAATTTTAATATATTATTTATTTATTTGAGAGAGAAAAAGAGGCAGACAGAGAGAGAGAGATAGAGAGAGAGAGAATGGGCATGCCAGGGCCTCCAGCCACTGCAAACGAACTCCGTGGGTCCTGGAGAATAGAACCAGGATCCTCTGGCTTTGCAGGCAAACGCCTTAACTGTTAAGCCATCTCTCCAGCCCCCCCCCCAAATACCAATTTCATACAGCCTTCTCATTTCATTTTATTTCATTTCAGAAAAGAGGGGAGGAATGTACCAGTCATGGTTCTACTACAGGACCAGAACCAGAACAAGACCAAGGTGGAAAGATGCATTACAGTTGTCTTATGTTATTTAGGGCTGGTGAAGCAAGTACAAAAAGCCACACAGCAAACTGTAGGATGGACAGAAGGTGAAGCCGTAATCCACAGGCAGAATTTCCTCTGCCTGAATGAAGCTCAGCAAGATGACCCAAATATAATCTTCTTTACCTGAAATCAACTGATTATAACATTAATCACATGTCTAAGATGCCTTCAAAGCAACATCAAAGTTCCCATGTGAGTAAATAACTAGGAACTAAAGCCTAGTTAGGCTCACGCATAAAGTGGACCATCACAAGGAAAAAACTCCTCACTCCCTTTGTCATTAGGTGAACGTAACTCAAGCACCAGATGCGTACAAAATACCTTAAGAGAAGCAAATTACAGATTCATGTCTTTCCTGAACCATAAATACAGGTCAATTTAACCCAAAAATAGGTGTCAGTATAATTTGCCACATTAAAAGAGTAAAGACAAATAATTATGACCACCCAAAGAATGTTTTTAAAATAACCCTTGTTCAAAATTAAACACTTACACTTTACTTAAAATATTGCATACGCTCAGTAAATTAGGGATTAAAGGAAACTTTCTAATCGACTTAAATAAAAGCATTCACAACTGTAACTAACATCCCTTTTGATGTGAAAATACCAAAGGCTTTCGCCCCAAATGTGTAAGATCTAATTAGTTCTATTCAGCATTATGCTAGAAGCTCAAATCAGGAAAATAAGTCAAGAAACTGAAATAAGAGTCACAGATATTGGGGAGTGGTAACACTGGTTATTTACAGTCAATATAATTATATATGTAAAAAAATCAATGGAATTTTAATCAATTTAGAAAATTTCAAGTGAATTCAGCACTCACAAACACATACTGTCAATACACATAAATCAACAGCTTTTATAAACTAGCAAAAAAAAAAAAAAAAACTGGACAAGGGGCTGGAGAGATGGCTTAGCGTTTAAGGCACTTGCCTGCAAAGCCCAAGGACCCAGGTTTGATTCCCAGGGTCCCACATGAGCCAGATGCACAAGGGGCACATGCGTCTGGAGTTCATTTGCAGTGGCTACAGTCCCTGGAGTGCCCATTCCCTCTCTGTCTGTCTGTCTCTCTTCTTTCTCTCTCTGTGCTCGCAAATAAATAAATAAAAATTTAAAAACCTTAAAAAATAATTGGACAATACTTAAAGCAATCTCATAAATAGAATCGGAAAAAAAAAATCACACATTCAGGAATGAAAGAACAAAGGAATGGATGGAGTCTACATTGAAGACTATAGAGCAGGAGTGCTTTGGAATGTGGTTTACCTGATACAAAGTGACGACTAAAGTGACCACTGGATTCACCAAAGTGACCATTGGATTCATATCCTCATACCAGCTGTTGTGATGTGCCTAAGACTTGCATAATACTGGACCCATTAAGATGTCATGGATGATGGAGGTAGGGGGGAGAGAGAGAAGGAGGTCATCAAAATAGAAGAGGGTAGCCGGGCGTGGTGGTGCACACCTTTAATCCCAGCACTTGGGAGGCAGAGGTAGGAGGATCGCCATGAGTTCAAGGCCACCCTGAGACTACATAGTGAATTCCAGGTCAGCCTGAGCTAGAGTGAGACCCTACCATTGAAAGCCAAAATAAAATAAATAAAATAAAAAGAGGTAATAACTAGAAAGAAGAGTGGGTTCAGTAAAAGGGTATTGGGAAGGGGAGAACAAAGGAGCTAAAAACAGATATACCATACGACCCAGCTCTAGCACTCCTAGGCATATAACCTAAGGACTTGTCTCACTACCTTAGAGATGCTTGCTCAACCATGTTTATTGCCACTCTATTCACAATAGCTGGGAAATGGAACCAGCCTAGATGTACCTCAACTGAGGAGTGGACAATGACGATGTGTCACATTTATACAATGGAGTTCTACTCAGTGGTAAAGAAAAATGAAGTTATGAAATTTGCAGGAAAATGGATGGCTCTGGAAAGGATTATACTAAGTGAGGTAACCCAGGCCCAGAAAACCAAATATCGCATGTTCTCTCTCATATGTGGATTCTAGCTACAAACAGCTGGACTTCTCTGTAAGTAGGAAGGAAACTCAGTAGAAGAGGCCAGTAAGCTAGAAAGGATGGTATTGTATATATCTAAGTAGAAGAACAGATTAATGGGGGTGAAAAGGTCTAAGTGAGGTTAGGGGAAGAGATTGAGTAAGGAAAGGTGGAGGGAGGGCTAATCAAAATCTAAGAGGATATAAATAAGTCATATGGAAACCACCTCTTTTGGACAATGGAGCACACAGGCGCCATAGATTGTTAATAGAAAATTTTCAGTGCCAAGGATGGGATACCTTCCAGTGAGTTCTTGGCCAGGGAAGCCCCTGATGCCCCAAAACATTACGGGCCATCGCCGAGGCCCTTGGTTTCCCACCAGGAATAGATAGTAGGACCCCTATTGCTGAAAACTTCACATACTTGGGCTACAAGGTCACTGAGAAACCCTGCTGGACCTGAACTGAAAACCTCCTCCATGTAGATCAGCTGACAGAAAGCTGGAAGAAGCCATTCTGCATGAAGTTCAATGGGAAAGAGAGAAATCACCAGTGAAGACACTCAAAACAGTGGACACTGGAAGCCTTATATTTGGCCAGCCAGGACAAATGAGCCAACAGGTACAATACTGGCATGTCTGTTATGGGGGAAACCAACCACTCTGATTGGAATGGAGGCCTGCTCCATGGGAGGGAATACATCCCTGATACTGAAAACCTACAACATGGGTAATGATGAGCCCTAGGGGTGTAATGTCTGCTGGTGTCTGGCTAAATGTATATATTATGCTCACCAAACTGCCTAGTAAGCACTTCTGTTAATGTTCATACCCATATATTAATGCTACTCTCACTTTTGGTTAGAGAACCTTCTCTTTTCAGATGGCAGTGACCTTGGGATGACTCAGAAGGCACCATGGTGCTAAGAAGAAGTGACAGAGGAGTGCTCAGCACTGAAATATCTCTATTACACCTTCCAAGGCTCAAGGTCCATTGAGAGAGGGGTGGCGGAAAGAATGTAAGAGCCAAAGGAAGGGTAGGACTCCTTACAACGTGCTCCCCAGACACAAAATGGCCTGGATATCCATGACCTCACAGCGCCTGACACTACCTACACAAGCCCATCATAATAGGAGGAAAACATCATGACATCAAAATAAAAGAGAGACTGATTGAGGGGGGAGGGGACATGATGGAGAGTGGAGTTTCAAAGGGGAAAAATGGGGGCGGGAGGGAATTACCATGGGATATTGTTTACAATTATGGAAGCTGTCAATAAAAACAATAAAAAATTTTTAAAAAAATGCTGAGCCGGGCGTGGTGGCACACGCCATTAGCCCCAGCACTTGGGAGGCAGAGGTGGGAGGAGCACTGCGAATTCAAGGCCATCCTGAGACTACATAGTGAGATCTAGGTCAGCCTTGGCTAGAGAGAGACCCTACCTAAAAAAAAAAAAAAAAAAAAAAAAAAAAAAAAGAGAGAGAGATAGAGAGAGAGAAAGAAAGAAAGAAAGAAAAGGAAGAAAGAAAGCTAGAAGCCATGGTGGGCTTCTGTTATCCCAGCAGGCCAATGGCAAGATGGGAAACAGAGGCAGGACAATCAGAACCAACTCTGTGCCTCAGAACAAATATGGCTCCTGAGCCACAGTGACATCTCTCCCTGAGGGCCCAATGGGCTGACCACTGTGAGGCTCCAGCTGTACATCTGCCTAGGAATTGAACTCATCAGATGACCATCAGTGACCACTCAATCAGTGTGACAGGGCTGCCAGGAACAAGCGGGAGATAAGTGCTGGACAGGACTGGTCGCGACGAAGCATGTTCTAGTCAAGTGAATTGGACACGTCCAGACATAAAGCAGAAAATGCAAGATGTTAAGAAGACAGAAGGAAGTCCACCAGTTCAACCCTCGCTTGTTCATCTAATCACGAAAACTCAACGAGAGACACGGGCCAACATGAATGTCATCCATGACAGAATCAATGAATGATATCAAGGACTCCAAAGACTCTCATATAAGGAAAGATTTAGCCACTTTACTGTCCTGAGTAACAACTGTATTTTAAATTTTTTTGTTTATTTTTATTTATTTATTTGAGAGTGACAGACAGAGAGAGAAACAGGCAGAGAGAGAGAGAGAGAGAGAGAGAGAGAGAGAGAGAATGGGCGCGCCAGGGCTTCCAGCCACTGCAAACGAACTCCAGACGCGTGCGCCCCCTTGTGCATCTGGCTAACGTGGGTCCTGGGGAGTCGAGCCTCGAACCGAGGTCCTTAGGCTTCACAGGCAAGCACTTAACCACTAAGCCATTCCTCCAGCCCCCAACAACTGTATTTTAGAACTGCAAAGAATGAAAGATGTCAAGGAGAGAGGGTGCACAGTAGACTGCTACTGTTTGGCCACTGACACCATTCAACAATGCCAGGGTGCAGAGCTCTGCACTCTGCAGAATACCACCGGGTCTGATAAAAGTGAACTCCTCCAGGCTGGAGAGATAGCTCAGTGGTTAAAGCATTTGCCTGCAAAGCCTAAGGACCCAGGTTCAATTCTCCAGTACCCATGTGAACCAGATGCACAAGGTGGTGCCTACATCTGGAGTTCGTTTACAGTGGCCGAAGGCCCTGGTGTGCCCATTCTCTCTCTCAACCTGCCTCTCTTCCTCTCTCTCTCTCTCTCTCTCAAATAAGTAAATAAAATTAAAAAATGAGTTCCTCCAGTTCTGTTCTTTAGGTCTTAATTAGCTGCTTGTTAAGCTGTAGCCATTATCGTAGGCGCGCACATGCTGGGACAAATTAGAATGCTCCTTGCCAGCCTGGAAGCTTGAGTGGATCCCCGGTGACCAACTGTCACCAACCTGATGTGGACAGTGCTTGAAAGTGGGCTTAACTATCTCACTGGCAAAGCCCCAACCACCTCCTCTTCGTTAAGAAAAGAAAGGTTTGGGAATCACAGGCACGGGGCTGCGTGAATCCTATCACCCCATCACAGAACCCCTGCAGGTCAATATTCTTAGTACCCTACGTCATCAAGTTCCCCGTCTACAGCAAGGGGGACCCACTTCAGCCTGGCAGCTGGCACGACGTATTATCTCTGTGCCTGGCGCTTTCACACAGACAGCCCCCCCTTCTCCTTGCAAACGCACCCACTAAAAAACTCCTTTGTTGATTTTGAAAGCATTAAAAAAAAAGTCATAAAAACCCACTGTGCTTCGGTTAAAATGAACGAGTTCACTTTTAAAGAGCCAGTAGTAAGGCAGAGGTCTTTGGAGACGAGGGGCAAGGCAACCCAAACTAACACTGTCTTTTGTCCCAGAGGGCTTTTTTTTGGGGGGGGGGGGTGGAATGAGCAAACCACAGAAATCTCAAAATGACAAAGTCATTGTTCCGTGTGCTTTCTACACACTTTCCCTGACGTCTCCACACAATGCCAGGCAAGGGTCGGTGGGGCTGAGACAAGTCCAGCGAGTTCGACACTTAGGCAGCCATGAAAGCCAGTGACCCAACCTATTATGCCCGCGCCTTAGTCTGGCTTTGTTCTCTGCATCCTGATGCAGCAGCCTTTGGTACTCCTCTCCTGGGCTCCCCCAGGCAGAAATAACTGAGGACCCCTCCTCCACATTTTCTTTGGCTTCGGCATTTTCACTTCATAAAGGGGCAGTCAATGTGTTTTGTGTGTGGGGAGGAGGGAAGGACATGTTCAGTGGTGGTCCCCCACTACAGCGGCATTGGTGGCTCAAGTAGCCTCAGGATTAGTCCTTTTGTGTCCCATGAATGGATATGAAAAGTCAGTTATTTAAGCTCAGTCAAGCTGTTGATTTTTTTTTTTTTTTTGAGATGAGGGGGTGTGCGGAGAAGAAAGGTTTTGCAATCCGTTTCTTCTAAATAAACGACAGCATTTTGCTGAGGGCAGCTGTGTGCAAGTTTGCATATTCACAGCAGTTCCAAATTTACCCCCCCCCAAAAAAGTGCTTAGTCCTAATTCTAGACTGTAACTTCATTTTCAATTGTTTTGCTAGTAGGAAGGCCACTTGGAAATGATAATATTCACGACAAAAATCCCAGATAACTAAGATCACTCAAGGAGACTGGGCACCAAAGAAGCTTCACACATAGTATGGAAATAACATTAATATGAGGTGGTTAGTGCTCGGTGGTCTGCTCGGAAAACAATTGATTTATTTGATAATATAATTCTAACTGGAAAAAGTCATTAAAATCTTCAGGGCTAACAAACCTAGAATCTGGGATGCAAATGTGCACGTGTATGAGTCTGGTTATCTATCTGACAATAACCGTAACATAACATAGATCCCCCACTTTAAAAAAAAATGTTGTATTAAAAGCCAGGCGTGATGGCGCACACCTTTAATCCCAGCACTCGGGAGGCAGAGGTAGGAGGATCGCCGTGAGTTCGAGGCCACCCTGAGACTACGTAGTGAATTCCAGGTCAGCCTGGGCTAGAGTGAGATCGTACCTCAAAAAGACAACAACAACAACAACAAAAATGCTGTATTTAAAAAGTGCATATCATGTGCTTAGAGGAATTTTGTTGAAATGGAGAGTCGGACATGGGTCCTTAGGCTTTGCAGGCAAGTGCCTTAACTGCTACGGCATCTCGCCAGCTCCTCTTCCACCTTCTTTTTTTTTTTTTTTTTAATTTTTTTTGTTATTTTATTTATTTGAGAGCGACAGACAGAGAAAGAAAGAGGCAGAGATAAAGAGAGAGAATGGGCACGCCAGGGCAAACGAACTCCAGATGCATGCACCCCCTTGTGCATCTGGCTAACGTGGGTCCTGGGGAATGGAGCCTCGAACTGGGGTCTTTAGGCTTCACAGGCAAGCGCTTAACCGCTAAGCCATATCTCCAGCCCTTGAGATGAGGTCTCTCGTATTGTTTTGCCTCTCGTGCTCGTCTAGCCTGGCCAGCCCATGAGCTTCCAGGGTCTTCCGCTCTGCCTTCCGTTGTCACGGTCCCCGCTCAGCATCCAGCCTGACCCAGGTGCTCGGGAGGACTGAGGTAGGACAGCAGGCAGGAATCAGAACCTGTGTCCAAACTGACTTGCTTTGCTTTCCTATGAGTCACGTCTTAAAAGCCAGAGTGACATTCCCTGCCTGTCTTTTGCACTAGGAGGTCTACCTTGAGAGCTGAAGTGTCCCCCACCACCTCTTTGCCCTGGAATGCTAGAGGGGTGCCTGGCAAACACCAAACAAACACTCCATAAGTGCCCACTCGCGGGCTTAGGGCGAGGCTCTGACGGGATGTGGCAGGAGGGAGAGCTAGACTCAGCACAGTGCTTGGCCCCGCGTGACTCGATCCCTCCTCTTTACTAGGGCGTGGTGACGACGGTGTCCTAACACACGGAGGGGCAGAAGGTACCAAACAGGAGATTGACTTTTACTGTACCTTGAAGGATGACGAAGAGGGTATGGAGGAAGATTAACTAAAGATGTACAAACAAATGAGACACACACACAGATATCGACATATGGCCATGCATACTTACATACACCCACACACAAATACAGACACAACACTCAGAAACATAGACACAAAACATACACACACCCACATACAGAGAGCATTGAAACACACACACACACAGAACATACAATCTCGATGGCCTGTAGCTTTTTAATAGGAGTTGGGGAGAGAATAGATTTAAGGGCTAGGCAATAGGAATGTCATTCTGGCTTTTATACCATGAAGCATAGGCAAGCGAGGCAAAACAAGCCTATCTGGATATAAATTCCAAAAGGGCACCATGCTCTGAGGAACGGTTTTGAGGCCCTGCTCTTGGCGCTGGGTACCCCCGGCGGGTCTCAGAGGGAGCTATACGCTGATCATGTACTGAGCAATCTCACAGACATATTAACATTTTGAGTTCAGGGGACAAAACTTAGTCAAATGTCGAATTCAACCAAGATACACTGGCATTTCAGAAAAGAACAAAGGTGTCTGCTGAGCCCAGAGCACTGGGGATGGGATGATCTGCACACCATGGGATTCAGACCTCGAAGCCAGAAGGAACAAAGAGCTGTTGACAAGCAGGTCTTGCCTGTAATCATAAAATGCTAGATGCACTGTTTGCATTTAGGAGCATGAGAAACAAGGGGGTGAGAAAAAGCATACCGAGTAAATTCTACCGAAGTAATAAAAATTAAAATGATTAATTCAAGCTCATCACGTATGTCAAGGATAAGCAGTATCATCAAAAACTGAGTTACAACACACTTGGCACTCGGTATGGCCTTTAAAAAAAAAGGAAAAAAAAAAAGAAGAAGGGCTGGAGAGATGGCTTAGTGGTTAAGGTACTTGCCTGCGAAGCCAAAGGACGTTTGTTTGAATCTCCAGGTCCCATGTACAGCCTCATAAAATGGTATTCTAGGGCTGGAGAGATGGCTTAGTAGTTAAGGTGCTTGACTATGAAGCCTAAGGACCCAGGATTGATTCCCCAGTACCCACATAAGCCAGATGCAAATAGTGGTGCATGCATCTGGAATTTGTTTACAGTGGCTGGAGGCCCTGGTGCACCCATTCTCTCTCTCTCTTAAGTAAATAAATGAAAATAATTTTTATTAAAAGATGGTATTCTGTTCAGCCCCATATGTCCGTGAGTGCGTGGGGTTTATATACAGAATCAATGAATGCTTGTCAGTAAGTGCAGACCCAAGCTTTTTCATCTCGGCACCCCCCAGCACATAGTAAGAGATCCACAGGAGACCATCAGTTGTCAGGGCTGGCAGGTATGGGAGACAATTCATTTTGCAAGTCACAGGCATACAGTAAAAAACCTTTTCTGGGCTGGAGGGATGACTTAGCGGTTAAGGCATTTGCCTGCAAAGCCAAAGGACCCCGGTATGATTCCCCAGGACCCACGTTAGCCAGATGCACAAGGGGGCACATGCGACTGGAGTTTGTCTGCAGTGGCTGGAGGCCCTGGTGTGCCCATTCTCTCTCTCTCTCCCTCTTACTCTGTCAAATAAATAAATAAATAAAAATAAAATATTTTTTAAAAAGTTTTCCTTTTGCCGGGCATGGTGGCGCACACCTTTAATCCCAGCACTCGAGAGGCAGAGGTAGGAGGATTGCCGTGAGTTCGAGGCCACCCTGAGACTACATAGTGAATTCCAAGTCAGCCTGGGCTAGAGTGAGACCCTACCTCGAAAAACCAAACAAACAAACAAAAAGTTTTCCTTTTGGAAAACTACAAGATATTTCGTAAAACTAGTTGCAAATATAGTCTCAAAACATCTGCTATCAAATATCATAAATAAATTCATATTATTAACATCTATAACAATTTTAATTAAAGTGCTATTAAAAGATGGCATATATTACTGATCACTAATCTAAGAAAACAAAAGACTAGATCAGGCTAGAGAGATGCCTTAGTGGTTAAGGCACTTGCCTGCAAAGCCTATGGACCCAGGTTCCATTCCCCAGTACCCACATAAGCCAGATGCACAAGGGGCACATGCATCTGGAGTTCGTTTGCAGTGGCTGGAGGTCCTGGCACGCCCATTCTCTCTCTCTCTTTCTCTCTCAAATAAAGATACAATATTTTAGAAAGACTAGATCTGGGGCTGGAGAGATGGCTTAGTGATTAAGATGCTTGCCTGTGAAACTTAAGGACCCAGGTTTGATTCCCCAGTACCCATATAAGCCAGATGCACAAAGTGACACATGGGTCTGGAGTTTGTTTGCAGTGGCTGGAGGCCCTAGCACACCCATTCTCTCTTTTTCTCTATCTGCCTCTTTCTCTATCTATCCCTCTAAAATAAACAAACAAACAAATAAATAAAAAGACTAGATCCACAATGCTGTTATTTGTACGAATATCAGCTAGTCATCAAACACTTAAACATGTGACTTATTCTAGGCTCTTCTTTGCTGGTTTCCTCAGAAACCAACTTGCAAACTCCTGTTCAAAGGATTTCCTCTCTGACTCTCATGTCAGAGGCGTAGATGCACACGCATGCTCTCGTTGTATTTTGAGTCCTATTTTCAACTTTCAACCTGTGAAGAACCACTCTCTTGACAGATAACTTGGCTTTAGAAATACTTTATTTTGTAGGTGTAATGTGTGTGGTATGGTATGTGTGTATGGTATACATACATCGTGTATATACACACGTATGTATCCTGTGCATTTGTATTGGGGGGAGGCAAAGGAGAACACCAAGTGTGCCCCTCTATAACTCTTCCGTTGTTTCCTCCTGTCTCTGTCCCCCACAGGACTGGGGTTACAGGCATGTTTGGCCATACCTAGCTTTTACCTGGGTGTTAGGGATTGAACTCACCTGCTCTCAGGCCCTCACACTCGGACTCAGAAAGCATTTTTACTCATTGCGCCATCTCCCCGCCTCTAGAAATACTATTTATACTCAAAGTGGCTACATATTTATGACATTCGATGGGCAGATGTTTATTGGGTTATGGTGCATGTGTGTGTGTGTGTGTGTGCACGCACACGTGTGCACTTGTATGGCAGTGTGCACGTGTGGTGGTCAGAGGACAACTTTTGAGTTCAGTCCTCCTCTTCCTCCTCATTTGAGGCAAGTCTATCATTTTCGTTTGCTGGTTTTTGTTTAAGAAATGGAAATTTTATTTATTTATTTGAAAGAAAAAAGGGGGTGGGGGGGAATGGGTGAACCAGGGCCTCAAGCTGCTGCAAACAAAATCCAGATACATGTGCACCTGGCTTTACGTAGGTATTGGGGAATCGAACCTGGGTCCTTGGGCTTTGCAAGCACGTGCCTTACACACTAAACCATCTCTCCAGACCACGTGGTTCTCATTTTTTCTTTTTCTAAAAATGATTGTGATTAACAACATATTCCGCATGGGCATGTCATGTGTTAGTACCCTCTTTTCCCTCGTCCCTCTGGTACATGAGCTTCTGAGAAATTCTCCAGTTTCAGCCTCCCATCTCTTCACAGGCATGCTGGGATTACGGAAACCCATCCAGCTTTCAGCTCTCACGTGGGCTGTGGGGGATCTGAACTCAGGTCCTCACACTTGCGTAACCAGCACTTTATCCACCGAGCCATCTCCCCAGCCCTGAACCACACTTCCGAAGCCAGGTGTGTACTATGAGATCCTGGCTCACTTACTTCGTAAGTCCACAGCAACCCCGATATAACCTACTATTTTGTCTTTTATAAATTATTATTTCCAATGATATATCTATGCCTTATGATATTTTAAAAACACCCTTCAATTCTGATCTACCATTCCCAAACAACAGCCTGTCAGTCAAAAGTGTTTCTCTCTTTAGTCACCACTCATCCATACCTGTGCCCACCCAGGCTTCAAGCTCACAGATGCCTCTCCCCAACCCTGCAGTTTCCTTCTTTCCTCCCTCCCTCCCTCCTTTTCTCTCTCCCTTCCTTCCTTTCTTGGGGAGAGGCAGAGGGGTCGGAAAGAGAGAAAGAGATAGACAGAGAATAGGCACAACAGGGCCCCTTGATGTCAATGAATTCCAGATGCACGTACCACTTTGTGTATCTGGCTTTATGTGGGTACTGAGGAACTGAACCCAGGCCAGGAGGCTTTTCAAGTAAGTGCCTTTTAACTGCCAAGCAATCTTCCCAGCCCCCCATGTATACTTTTTACCCTTATGCAGGATAGCAGTGAATGACGTGGACTTTGAAAATTAGCTGTGTCACTAGACCATGAGCTTAATAACTAACAATATCAAACAAAGCCTCAATAAAATTCATACCACTATCAATCTTATGTTGAAGTTCAAAGAGCAAAGTTAGGCCCTTATCTGGCCAGGGAATTTGTTCACAATTTAAACAGAATTTCCTTATCTCAGTCATTCCATTAGTGAAGTGTCCAATCTGCCTTATTTCTGAGTGGTTTCGACAGAGCACATGGACTGCAGACATGAAGCCACAAATGAAGGGCTCTGTCCTCAACCCCTCCCCTCAGTCGCTCAACATCTCACTCCATTGGAAACACCAGTTCACCAGTTCCGACCCAATGGCCCACAGTTCTGAACTCTTCATTACAAAACCGCCCAAACCATCATTATCTGACAGAAAAAAAGTGATCGCGCATGCATGCGCTGGATTAAACTGTTCACACGGGTAAATGTAATTATACCATTTCTCTCTATAGCTCTCCAATTTTAATTCTGCAGAAAGAGCCCAAGCATATGCACACCCTTAGTAAGATAAGAAGCAGGAGCCCGCGGGCATCCTTTGAATCTTTGGGTAAGTGGAAGCTTCGTGAACTCTCTCATCTCAGTTCTGGATTTTGGGTTTCCTTCCATGTGTCAGTATGTATGCGGCCAAGTTCATTCTAGCTGGAAGAGGCCAGGAGACAGTCCCCCATTGGCCAATCGGTACCCATCTCCATGCCCTGCTAGATCACCCCGAGGTAGATCTGAACAAGTACATTATCATGCTGTCTCCCTTCCCCATTTTTTTCTTCTCTTTCTGGGAGTACAGGCATGCATCACCACACCCAGCTTTTTACACAGGAGCCGGGGATCCGAACGCACGCCCTCATGCGTATGCAATGAGCACCTTTTGCCCAGTGAGGCATCTCTTCAGCCTCTCTCAGGCCTTACTAAACCCGACTGCTCCAGCCATGATAAGTGTCTGAGATCCAAGCATTCTGGGATCCCCCCCGCCCCACCAGCCACCACAGGATCTGATGAGAGACATTAAGATCCCAAGCCTCCTGATGACAGCAGCGAGTTTTGTTAATGACATTAACAACAAAAGGCAGACAGGACTTTTTTTTTTTTTTTTTTTTTAACTGTCTCCAGTTAGAAAGGAGCTAACAAAACTCTTCAGGAGACCCAGCGAACTAGAAAACAAGACCCGAGAAATCATTTCCATCTCAGAGGCCCATGCAGCTGGGGGGTGGGGGGGGGGCTTCTGTGCACAGATCATTGTCTTCTGATCTGTGTGCTGTATCTGACAGCAAACTGATTATTATTATTATTGTTGTTGTTATTGTTATTTTGTGGGGCTGGGAATACAACCCATGCATGCAAGAGAAGTGCTTACACTGAGCTACAACCTCAGCCCAGTTTTTAAACGTTCAAAGATCGAAGGAAAGAGACAAAATTTCCTTTGAAAAGCAAATACCACCCCCCCCCCAAAAAAAGATCAGCCTTAAGCCCACCATCAGGTGAGTTAAGCCGACTGTCATTTTGACCTTTCTTCACTTGAATTCGGAGACTATTTAGAAATGTAAGGAGCAACCCTTCACTCGGCTCAGCAGGCAGAGCTAATAAGCTTCTAATTAATTTCCAGAAGATTGCTGTTATAACTAACAGGTTTTAAACATTTGGTTGATTGGGGAAAATGAATTGAATATAATGTATTTGATTTGGAAAATTAGTTTTCATTCTATGTGCTTACCATAATAGTGTTTATTTTAAGTTTACATGATTTCATTAAGAGTCCTAGAACACCACTACGTCGTTTTCATCCTGACAAGAGCCCTATCCAACTTAAAAAAAAAAAAAAAAAAACCAGGAAAATCAATTTACATTTAGATTTTTGTTAGTCTTTTTTTTTTTTTTCGAGGGCAGGTTAAATTCATTTTTGTGGCTTTCATACAAATCTTTGCAGGCTAATATAGCAACAGGCCCCAGATACTTCAAAATGATCCCAGTGATAGTTCAGTGAAAAGCGCAGTCATCGAATGCAAATCCTTTACAGAAAGCCTCTGCACACAGAGTGCAGCCAACCAGCTCCAGCATTGTTTATGAGGTTTCACTTGATTCTTCCTGACAACCATTTAAACAATGAATGTTGGGAAATGTCCCTCAAAGACTCCACCACAATGGCAGGGATCAGCGCTTTTATATTTAGCTAATGCTATTTTTAAAAGGAGAAAATATTTCTTCCTGAAGGGATTATGGGAAGCCTTATTAAAGACACCTGCAAAAAAAAAAGTGACAATAGATCTTTATCATCATTGATAACTGAGTTACCCTTTATATAAAACTCCTTTCGGGGAGGGGAGACAATAGCATCAAGATTTACCTTGACGGTGGATTCAAGAAATTGGCTAATTGGGACCTGGAGTGTTCAGCAATGGCGGTTTACCCAGATGATGTGAGCGGATAATAAATAAAGACTCTGGTTTATTTGGTTAAACTGAAATACGACGAGACTAGAATTTTCTCTCCTCACACTGCTGACACTGTTTTATATTGAAATCCAGTCGCATCCCTCCTTTCCTTCCCTAAGTGATACATACAACACAAGGGGGATTCTAATTAGCTCACACCACTCTGTGGAGCACACAGTGGGCCAGCTGGCTTCGGAAGCCAACCTTGGCTTAGCCCGTGACTATGAGGAAATAGAACCTTTTGAGAATTCTCCCTAGAAGTAATTAAAAGTCACTGTCAGGATATGTTTACTTAAAGTTATCTATATTCTCTGCAGAAACCAAAGGGGGTAAAAAGATTTTTTTGTTTTTATTTTTTTTTTTAGTAAAAGATTGCTCCTAAAGGCTATATAATATAGCTGAATCTGGTAGGACATATTTTACAAACAAGTTCACAGAAGCAGGAAGGAAGGAAGGAAGGAAGGAAGGAAGGAAGGAAGGAAGGAAGGAAGGAAGGAAGGAAGGAAGGAAAGAAGGAAGGAAGGGAGGGAGGAGGGGAAGGAGGGAGGGAAGGAAGGGAAGAAAGGAGGGAAAGAAGGAAGGAGGGAGAGAAGGAAGGAAGGAAGGAAGAAGGGAAGGAAGGAGGAAAGAAAGGAAGGAAGGGAGAGAGAGAGAAAGAAAGAAAGAAAGAAAGAGTGCATTATGCTGTGCAAAGACTCCACATCTGAGTCCCAGGTGAGTCCCGGGCTTACTTCACATTGTTAGACAGAAATGCCTTCGCCCATGGGCTATGCTGTTTGCGGTAAGATATTCACAGCCGCCTTTTGTGTGACTAATAGCAATTCCAGTAATTGTGGCCTATTATTATTTTTTTTTTTTTAGACACAGTTAATTTTCCAAATTAAGTAATTTTTACTCCTTTTACAAACCAGTGACTCCTGAGGTGAACCTCAGGCAGGTTGGACTTGAAGAATCAATGAGCATTAAAAAAAAAAAAACAAAAAACAAAGAGGAAGACCAAGCCGTCAATGGAGAGAGACTTAGCTGCCTCCTCTGGGCTCCTGGTGAGAACTACTAGAAACTGGAGTTTAGGGAAAGTGAGAAAGGTTCACATGTTAGCAACGGCATCTGGGATTTTAGAATAGGCACAGCTTTTGGTAGCTACATTTCCTTTCCAAAATAAACACCGGGGGGGGGGGGGTGTGAAAGAAAGTGTCTCTGCCTGAGTCACTATAAAGTAGAAAGAATTAGACAACAGAAGAAAAAAATAAAACAAAACAAAACAAAACAAATGAAACCACAGCAGCAACATGATGAATGAGGAGATGAGAGATGAGATGACCCAACAGTGTTCTTTAGGATCTCAAGTTCATAGACAAACAAAAGCTTTGTAGAAGGTATTTCTGTTGGACTGTTGGTTCTTCTTTTTCTTTTTCTTTTTTTTTTTTTTTTTAAAGACACCTTAAGACAGAGCAATCATCATGTGAAAAGAAAAGCTTCCTAGAAAAACAAAAAAGACATTTTCTGAGAAGACTTTGATCCTGTACTCAAATTATTGGCTTAAGCGCCCTTGCCTTTCGAGCTTTGTATCTGCCATAACCACTCTCTATTGTCCTTGTTAACAAAGTATTATTTTCACCTTATTATTACTAATCTTTTCTTTGTAAGTAACCACACCTGGTTTTATCCTATCCTCCCCAACTCCAAAAAAAAAAAAAAAACAAAAAAAAACGGTGCAGTAAATATTTGCCCTTTGTGGCAATACAATGCATAATTTAGTTAATCTGGGCTATCTTTCCGTGAGAGGCGATTGTTTCTCTATTATGAAATGTGTTCACAGTGAGGAGAATACACACCAGATACCCGGGAGGCAGACAGAGAGCCACTTACCAGCATGTGGCTGCCACCAAACAGCCCGGACACAAACGCAGCACAGCCACTCCCACATACCAAAATGACTCACGCGAAGTTAGCCTCCAATCATAACCACACCTTTCTTTTACATACATGGCCTTTTTTTGAGGTAACATTACACACGGCCGGGCTCATAGCCTCACTCCCACTCTCTTTCCCCACGAAAAGGACCTTGAAACAAATAGAAACTTCCAGTGATTTTTTTTTTTTTTTTGCATTTGAGAACTTGACACAGTTGTTATATTACCTGGATGAAATCTAGAAATGTCAGGGGCAACAAGTCGTCCATATGTCCGATGTCTTTGGAGAAACGATTTAAAATTCTTCCTGCAAGAACAGGATATGAGAAATTACTCATTTCTCCAGATAGACCCCCTTTTTTAAAAGAGAAAGAACTTGCAAACAAATCAAAACAATATTTAAGTGCATATGTATGTAATATATTACACATTCATGGGAAATAAGCCAACGTCAGTGGCAAAGAGAAAGAAAATAGGATGATACCTAAGGAGAAATGCAAATACTGCCAAATGGTACCGGGCAGGGAATTACAATATGGCCCTGATTTTTTAAAAAATTTAAAATTTGAAAGGGAGAAAGAGAATTTTATGACAATACTGTGTTAGTGGAGTTTTAGAATTCAACTTTTAGATCTCATCTAGGACATTAATCCAAGTGTTAAGTGGGTAGGTAAACAATTGTAGGGCAGGGGAGATGACTCATTAGTTAAAGGTACTTGCTTGCAAAGCTTGATAGCCTGGGTCAATTGCCCAGTAACGACGTAAAGCCAGATTCACAAAGTAGCTCATGTATCTAGAGTTTATTTGCAATGGCAGGAGGTCCTGATATATCTATTCTCTTTCAAATAAATATTTCTAAAAAGCAATTGTAAAACACATAAATTAATTAATTCTAACTATTAACACTAATTTTGCTTCCGTGATCAGAATTAACGTAGCTAAGTGTAATTGCAACTTCAGTATTTTTTCCCCAGGAGGGTTCCCTGCATCTTACATCCTAAGAAAACTTGTGGAGTCCTCCCAAGTTGTGGAGTATACCACCAGTGTACATGACATTATTTTTACATGGGTGCCAAGTGTGACAAATACGGTCTCGAACATTCAAGAAGACAAGAGGAATGTAGGTAGCAGGCAGAAATAACACAATGATGAAAGATTACTGCATACCATCAAGTTGATCTACCCTGTCAAGTCTAATCCAAGAAAACTATTTGTGAAAGGCTTCAGAGTGGACAGTCCAAGCTGGCTTTTAATATCTATTCTCTCAAATGCTTTTATTCAAAACAAATTAAAGGCACGCACACACCCTAATGTGATACAGACAACTCCCTGAATTTATCTTCTGACTGATGCTCCGGGAAGCTGCAATGTGGTACCTTTGGAAACCCTTTTGGGTTTGGGACAGAGCTTACACACGCCTCTGCTGTCCTTCCAGGCAAAGGTGAACAGAGGGCGTGCACACTGGGGCCTCAGCTTTGGCCATACAGACTCCAGAAAGTGTCATTTAATGACATCCTAGGCAGGCGCAGTGACAGCTCTTCTTGGCTTTTAATAACACTTCCTTCAGAGAATTGTCCTGAGGATTAAATGGGCCCATGCATGTGAAAGGAGCCAGTCACAATGCCAGACACTTTTTCACAGGTGCTCAAAAACAAACAAAATGCAGGATGACGACTGCTAGCCAGAATCTGCAGCTACCTGGGGAAGGAAGGTCAGCCTGTTAAAATGTGGACCTGATTCCATAGCGCTGGTGGAGACCAGGAGTCTACATGTGCACGGAGCTCCAAGGATGCTCTTTCTGCTATGTCCCGGATGAGACTTAAGAGGGGCAAGCACCAATAAGACATGCTCAAGGGGCTGGAGAGATGGCTTAGCGGTTAAGCGCTTGCCTGTGAAGCCTAAGGACCCCGGTTCGAGGCTCAACTCCCCAGGACCCATGTTAGCCAGATGCACAAGGGGGCGCATGCATCTGGAGTTTGTTTGCAGTGGCTGGAGGCCCTGGCGCGCCCATTCTCTCTGTGTCTCTCTCTCTCTGCCTCTTTCTCCCTCTGTCTGTCACTCTCAAATAAATAAATAAATAAATAAAATGAACAACAAAAAAAAAAGACATGCTCAAGACATCACTCAGGTGATATCCCCCTACCTATTCTTATATATTTGTTGCCTATCTGGTTACTTTTTTAACTTCTCAAATAATCAAATCCAAATGAAGGAAAATATCTGTTTAAAATATTAAAGATGCAGGCTGGAGAGATGGTTAAGTGGTTAAGGCATTTGCCTGCAAAGCCAAAGGTTTGATTCTCCATGACCCATGTAAGCCATATGCACAAGGGGGTGCATGCATCTGGAATTCGTTTGTAGTGGCTGGAGGCCCTGGTATTCCCATTCTCTCCCTCTCTCTCTCTCTCTCTCTCTCTCTCTCTCAAATAAACAAATAATAAAAAATAAAAATATTACTTAAAAATATTAAAGATGCAATTAAGACACTTGTTATTTCTCCAATGGAAAAGATGACTTTCAAACAGACACAATGAATATATGGCTCCACTTTAAAATATGTCTAAAACAGTATTCACAATATATTTGAAAACGATGAGGGGGACTGGAGAGAGGGCTACGTGGTTAAGGTACTTGCTTGCAAAGCCTAGGGAACCATGTTCAACCTCTCTCCAGATCCCACCTAAGTCAGGTGCACAAAGGTGACTCAGGAGGAAGGTTGCACATGCACACTAGGTGGCGCAAGTGTCTGGAGTTCGATTGCAATGGCTGAGGCCCTGCTGCACCAATTCTCTCTCTAAAAACAGATGAGGGACTGAGAACATGTCTCAGTGGTTAAAGGCTCTTGCTTGCAAAGCTTACTAGCCCAGGTTTGAGTCCCATGGAAAGCCAGATGCACGAAGCGGCACATGTATCTACAGTTTGTGCACCCATACTCTCTTCCTCTCTCCCTGTCTCTCACAAATAAAAATATTTCAGGTTGAGAAGATGGCTCAATGGTTAAAGGCGCTTGCTTGCAAAAAGAGACACCCAGTGTCTCTCTCTCTTTCTCTCAGTCTCTTTCTGCTTACAAATAAATAAATAAAAAATTTTTAAAAGATGAAAAAGCTACAGAGGTGACTAGTATGTGAAGAACCTTTATCAGATGCAAGAATCTTAAGATCTAAGGAACCCAAGATTAGCAAACAGCATAAAACACAAGATTAACACAAACCACTGAGAAAAACCAGCTCCCCGCATAGCTACCACACTCACTGACTGTCAAAAGAACTCATAACCTGTGCTCTTCTTCACCAGTGAGCAGGAGGTAGAAAAGGTGAGGTCACAGGGTTCAACAGCTCCTAAGAACTACTGAACAGTTCCGAAAAAAACAAGGAAGAAAATGAGCAGTGTTTGCAGAAGATTTTCATCTGTCTCCGCAGCCGACGATTGTAATCAGAGCTGCGATGTCAAGTTCATGGCCTCGTAGTCATTCTCTCAGGGGTCTCCAAATCAGATCCTTATGATGGATCCTTTCCACACTCGTGCCACGCCTCTCCATCCCAGTGACATGTGGCCCCGACTGGAATGTTTTGGGGGATGTCAGGCAAGGGGATTGAGTTTCCCGAGAGAATCCAGCCCATTTCGTACTGTTCCCTTGGAAGGGGCTTACTTCACATCTTGCCTTTCCAGAACATCCAAAGGTTACCACTGCTTATTCTGCCCCCAGAACCACAAGGAGTGAATCTAATGTCTCTAGACATGAGGACCTTGCTGTACTGAAACGCAGCGGTGCCATACTTCTCACAAGCAACCGACCCTTGGTGCCACAATGACCCGCTCACGAGACAGTGTCCTCCTTTGGCTACTGCCTCTGTGCACACTCAGATGGCCAGTCTCAGTGTCTGGTACCCATGATTAAAATCAACCCCCCTGGGAATTGCCTGCACACCTCAGGGTAATGCGGGAGCTCCCCTGCTCTGCTGAAGATGCAGCCAATCACGAAGCCAGACCACACGCTGGACTCACATTTAATAAAAATGCACATCAGGGATGGTGGGATGGCTTCGCAGTTAAGGCATTTGCCTGGGAAGCCTAAGGACCCAGGTTCGATTCTCCAGTACCCATGTAAGCCAGATGCACATGGCGGCGCGTGCAATCTGGAGTTGGATTTGCAGTGGCTAGAGGCCCTGGTGCATCCATTCTGTCTATCTCTGTCTAAAACAAATAAATAAAAATAAAATAAATTAAAAACGAATAATAAAATTGAAAAAAAAATCAAAGAGTGCCGTCCATTCTGTTAGGTGTCCCTTTTACTCTGGGAATTGTTTTCTTGGCTGTGCAGAAGCTTTTAAATTTCATGCAATTGCGTTTGTCAAGTCTTAGTGTTATTTCCTGAGTTATTAGAGTCCTTTTCGGAAAGTCCTTGCCTGTGCTGTTGTCCTGTGCTGTTTCCCTGTGTTCTCCTATAACTGTTTCAGCTCTCGTATTAAGGTCTCTGATCTATTTTGAATTGACTTTTCTACAGGGTGAAAGATAGAGATCTAGTCTCACATGGATAACCAATTCTCCCAGCATCATTTTTAGACTATCTCTTCTTCAATGTATGTTTTTTTTTAAAGATTTTATTTATTTATTTATGTTGAGATAGATAGAGAGAGAGAAAAGAGACGAGAAAGAGAGAGAATGGGCATGCCAGGGCCTCCTGCCACTGCAAATGAACTCCAGACACATGCACCACCTTGTGCATCTGGCTTATATGGGCACTGGGGAACAGAACCTGAGTCTTTAGGCTTCAGCCAAGTGCCTTAATTGCTAAGCCATCTCTCCAACCCCTCAATGTGTGTTTTGACAGGATTAATATCCAGAATATATAAATAACTTGAAAAAACTACCAAAAAATAATTCCATCAACAAATGGACTAAAAATGAAAGATGGTTCTCAAATGATGATGTACAAATGACCAAAATGCAGGAAAAAAAAAAACTGTTCAACATCCTTATCCATCTGAGAAATGATAATCAGAACTACCTTATGAATCCATCTCAAATGGCTACCATTTAGAAAACCAACAACAACAAATGCTAGTAGAGATGCCAAAATGCTGGAGAGACAGGAGTCCTTATACACTCCTGGTAGAGATATAAACAGACCCAGCCACTACGAAAATCATCACGGACATTCCCGAAAACACTAAAAGAACAGAACTACCATATGACCTACCCATGTCACTCCCAGGTAATATACCCAATGTCAACATACCATATACCATAGAGATACTGGCACATCCATGGCTTGTTTCCTCACTGTTCACAGCAGCCAGATTCTGAAATCAGCCTAGCTGTATACCAAGCAATGAGTGAGTACAGAAAACATGGTATGAATGTATGTATGTATGTATGTATGTATGTATGTATGTATATACACAATAGACTGTTATTCAGCCACAAAGAAAAATGAAATTATATCATTCACTGGAGAATGGATACAACTAGAGATTACCACATTAAGCAAAATAAGCCAGACATATTGTATGCTTTCTCTCATTTGTGGATATTAGATTATATATAGATATGTAAAAGCCATATATATGGGTGCATATATATATATGTAAATCTATATACACACACACACAAATGATTGTAGAATCTAATTTTAATGTCACGTATAAAATTCTGACACCTCTCCCACAGTCACATTTCCGTATCACCAAACTGTAATTTAAAATGTGGAAATTTACATGTCAAGTTATAATCCTACTTTTCAGCAGGTATCCTATCAAAATATTGAGGTCCGTTTTGTCTGAGATATATTTTACATCTTATATATAATTCAGACATATAATTCAATGCATTTAATAATTTTATTGAATGATACAATTATTAGCACAATAAGTTTAAGACACGTTCCCTCCTCATTCCCCAAATATGTCATATGTTATTTATAGTTAATTGCCAGCCCCAGGTAACCATGAATCTATTTTCGGGCTCTATAAATTTGTCTTTTCATAAGTACCTTTCATATAAATGGAATTGTTTGATATGTGGCCTCTTGTGTCTGGTTTCTTCTGCTGAGCCTAGCACATCTGAGGTGCATACATGACATAGAATGTATCATTAGTTCTTCTCTTTTGAGCCCTATTCTTTGCCACAAAAGCAGTCCTAGGGGGCTGTGGAAACGGCTCAGTGGGATACTGAGCTTATACAGCAGCCAGTGTCCGGAGTGGCAGCAGCCCTACACTGAGACAGGGAAGTGGAGACAGGACCCCTGAACCCTGCAGGCCAGCAGCAGACAACACAGACAGCCTGCCTCTAACAAAGTGGCAAGAAGGACTGACACCCAAGGTTATCCTCTTACCTCCACATGAACACCACGGTACATGCATGATCCTCCCTGTCTGCGCTAGGCCACCACCCCCCAAAAAATAACAGTCTTAGGCAGCAACCAAAGAAAGCTCCATCAAGCCATGTCACACCCGGCCCGACCTTGAGAGCAAAAGGCAGATGTGTTTGGTGGGTGGTTCAACATCAAAAGGGCTCTGGCTGAAACTAAGAACAATTGGCGAAACAAGCAAGGGTGCTGTGTTCCTGATGAACCGGATACCAGCACAAGGGTGAAGGAGATCAACACAGACAAAAATCAACTCCTACCAAATCAGAGATCCAGAGACCCAGAGGCCCCCAACACCTCATCACTGAAGCAGACCAAAAATGAACCCAACATGGCTCAGGGAAATTTTGCGGAAGAGGGGGTGGAAAGAATGTCAGAGCCACATGTTGGGTCATGATACGCAGAGACATTTAGCTTACCCATAACTGTGGGCTAACTCCACAATGCATGACCCATATACCTCAACAAGGAGGGGCCAAGGGGAGGGGGTAGGTCACGGATGAGCCTAATAATCGTACCAAATTGACTGTATTCGCTGAGTACAAAACTAATTAATAAAAAAAAAAAAGAAGAGAGAGGATCTGAAAAAAAAAGAACTTCTTTTATCTGTACTCTGTACTCACATTTAGGTAAATATTTAAAAAGCACATATGGCTGGGCATTGGTGGCATGCCTTTAATCCCAGGCTGATGTAGGAGGATCGGAATGAGGCTAAGGGCAGCCTGGGGCTACAGAGTGAGGTTCAGGTTAACCTGGGCTAGAGTGAGACCCTACCTCAACAAAACCAGAAGACAAACAAACAATAAAACGTGTAGGAACATATTTGGAATTTACTAATGGTTGTAGAACCTAATTGTTTCAACAAGAATTAGCTTTGGGGGCTGGAGAGATGGCTTAGTGGTTAAGGCGCTTGCCTGTGAAGCCTAAGGACCCATGTTCATCACTCCAGATCCCACATAAGCCAGACGCACAAAGGTGAGGCAAATGCAAGGTCGCACATGCCCACCAGGTGGTGCAAGTGTCTGGAGTTCGATTACAGTAGCTGAGGCCCTGGTGTGCCAACTCTCTCTCTCTCTCTCTCTCTCCACCCTCGCTCTCTCTCTAAAAACAGTTTTATTTGAAAAAGAATTAGCTTTATGGCTGGAGAGATGGCTTAGCGGTTAAGCGCTTGCCTGTGAAGCCTAAGGACCCCGGTTCGAGGCTTGATTCCCCAGGACCCACGTTAGCCAGATGCACAAGGGGATGCACGCGTCTGGAGTTCGTTTGCAGTGGCTGGAAGCCCTGGTGCACCCATTCTCTCTCTCTGTCTCTCTGCCTCTTTCTCTCTCTCTGTCACTCTCAAATAAATAAAAATGAATAACAAAAAAAATTTTTTTAAAAAAAGAATTAGCTTTTGCTACTAGTTCAATGGTAAAATGTTTGTCTCGTATGTGTGAGGTCCTGAATCCCAGAACTTAAAGAAAAATATGAGGGAAAGGGGGAGAGGAGAGGGGAGGAGAGAGGAGGGGAGGAGAGGGGAGGGGAGGGGAGGGGAGAAGGGAGGAGAGGCGGGGAGAGGAGAGGCGAGGAGAGGAGAGGCGAGGAGAGGTAGAGAACATGAGAATTCACTTTTGGTTTGATACTAGAGGGAGTTGCAAGCCAGAATTGCACCACATCGAGTGAGGCTGATCCCATGTGAGCCTGTAGTCAGTCAGTGGGAGGTGAAGTGGAAGATGAGGAGTTTAAACCCAAGCCATCTAACCCAAAGAGCACAAAGTCTACCCAGTGGCACACACAGGATGGACCCGAGTACTCCAGATACACTGCAACATGGAGGGCCAAGACTGGTTCGCAGGAGAGCTGAGGCATGATGCTGAAAGGATGGCCATTATCTAAGTAACAGAAGCCATTTTAAGAGTGGGCCATGCCAGGCCTTCGGCATCATTCTCCACAGACAACACAACCAACCCAGCATGAGCACAGAAAGGAACTGTAGTGGCCCGATAATGCGGCTCATTTTCTTTGTCCTTTCTGCCAGAACCATCTACATGGTGAAGACTAAAAGACCACAAAACAGAGAGACAGCCAGGCTACACAAGAGCCTCATCACCCCCTGCCGCTCAGGAGCCACCAAACTTCAGGCAACGCATCCAGATTCAATCGCGGCTCAAATTCCTCGTCCGCACGATGGAGACAACTGTGAAGAGACAGTGCTCACAGAGACATCTTCTACGTTGGGCACTAGCGCCCACACGTGAGGTTTACTCCGATTATTACTGTAGGACCGCAAAGCTTGAAGGGACTTGAAAGATCTCCAGGACAGGTGATCCCAAGCTATCATGTGAAGATTCGAAGCCCTTCAAGTTCTTTTCAGTTCTACCTTGAAGGCAGAGAAGAAAGTGGAGGCCAAGCAGACCCAACTCCAGACACTCCATCAGCCTCTCAAGGCTGCCTGTCCCTTCCCCATCAGGCTGTCTCACATCCCTCGGGCATCCACATAGAGATGGCCTCTGAAGAAGGCTTCTGCAGGCTGTGGACCACACTCCTCTCGTTGAAGGTGAGGAGACAAGGCACCACCACATTTCACAGTGGGGTGATGTCATCTCCCAGCCTTCTGGGGATTCCCACAGTGCAGGGGCGAGAAGTATGACAAGCTGCCTTCTTCGGGACAACTTCCTGCTGCCTCTTACTTTTGTCCAGTGGTCCCGCAATTGAGCTCCCTCCCCTGACCCTTGAACCTTGCTCTTTCCTTTCCTGGTGACTTGATCATTCCAAATAGTGTCTGCACTCCACTTCCCAGGGCTCACTCAAACTCACAGTGCTTTGCAACCGACCTGTGGCTGCTCAACTTCTTTAAGTATGTCCCAGACCTGCGCTCAAACACACAGCATGAAAGCATGAAAACCACTCTGGGCTCATCTCAGTCCCACATCATTACTAGCATGTCATAATTTTTCATTTATTGTAACCTCATCTACATCCTTATTTCTTTATTTACCATGTCAATTCTATCAAGGTTTTTTTTTTTTTTTTTTTTTTTTGGTTTTCAAGGTAGGGTCTCACTCTGGCTCAGGCTGACCTGGAATTCACTATGGAGTCTCAGGGTGGCCTCGTACTCATGCCTCTCGAATGCTGGAATTAAAGGCATGCGCCACCACGCCAGGCTCTATCAAGTTTTTAAGACCATCAGGGAGAGAAGATGGCAAGTACTGGCCACTCCTCCGAGCTTTGCACCTCGTTCTAGGCCCCTCTGTTTTCTACCTGGACAGTAGAAAGGATTTCAGTTCCCACTGAGCTCCACCTACCAGGGTCTTAGCTTTTTCCTCCTCAACTCTTGCTAACAAATAGAGCCCTCAGAAACTTGCCTGTCTTTATCCACGGGGGGTAGGTTTTGGATAACCACTGCTCCTCTGGGGAACTCATGGCACTAGCTACATTTAACTCACCCACAGTGACCAGGGTACTTAAGCCAGGGGCTGGTGGCCAAGTATCCAGGTGATTCCTCTCAGGAGCTCCAATCCACAAGAGAAGGAGGAAAAAGTGTCAAATGTGCCATCAAAATGAAGAGGCTGACACATACATACTCTGCGACAGTGGCTTCCAGCTCCCACAAGGACCAGCACATGCCCAGGGTTCCTGGGGAGTCAGCCTCACTCTAGCTCCATGAGCTGCTGCTCCAGCCTCCTTCTCTTCAGCCCTCCCTCATCTGAAGCGGCTCAGGAAGACTCTGGCCCCAGTAAGCAAAGCCTTCTCCCGCAGCACTATCACCCACTCACAACAGACAGACCCAGTGATACTGGTTGGGGAAATGAGGGACTTTATATTAATTCAAATTCCAAGTGACTAGCTACCCCCCTCGAGCAACAAAGCTTTTAAAATAATTTAAATCGTTTTTGGCAGAACTTATTTCATGTGGGTTACAAACTTCTGATTTCTTAAAAGACAGAGAGTATAAACACTTTTTCTGGATGACCCAGAACTGGTGTTTTTTTTTTAATTTTTTTTGTTTATTTTTATTTATTTATTTGAAAGCGACGGACAGAGAGCGAGAGCGAGGGAGAGAGAGAGAGAGAGAGAGGCAGATATAGACAGAGAGAGAATGGGCGCGCCAAAGCCTCCAGCCACTGCAAACGAACTCCAGATGCGTGTGCCCCCTTGTGCATCTGGCTAACATGGGTCCTGGGGAATCAAACCTCGAACCGGGGTCCTCAGGCTTCACAGACAAGCGCTTAACCGCTAAGCCATCTCTCCAGGCCCTGGTGTTTTGTTTGGTTGTTGTTGTTGTTTGTTTGTTTGTTTGGTTGGTTTGCTTTTCAAGGTAGGGTCTCGCCACCACGCCCAGCTCCAGAACTAAAGTTTTAAGGACCAACTACGAACTTTTTTGTCTGTTTTTTAAATCTATTTTATTTATTATTTGAGAGATAGAGAGACAAAGAGAGAGAGAGAGAGAATAGGTGCGCCTGGGCCTCTAACCACTGCAAACGAACTCCAGATGCGTGCACCCCCTTGTGCATCCAGCTTACATGGGTCCTGGAGAATCGAACTGGAATCCTTTGGCTTTGTAGGCAATTGCTGTAACCACTAAGCCATCTCTCCAGCCCTACGAACTGTTTTCAAATGTTGTCATGTCCTTGGGAGCTGCTAGCTTACTTGAATGCAGACCCACATCCTCAAGGACAGTGCCCTTGTATTACTGAGCTTGCAGGAGACACATTTTGCCACTGTCCCAAGCGTACTGTCACCACAACTTTCACTTTAGTGATGACAGCAGAGGACACTTCAACCACACGCTTGAAGTCAGGCCTACCATGACCTTCATCAGTTCTCTGGACATATCCTCAGAGTACATCATGTCGCCATCTCCTCAACACCTTACCTGCGTTTTCAAGCTAATTCCTTTGAGAACTAGGATGGGAGGGATGTGGGATCTCCTGTAGTGATATGAGAGGCCTTTCTAGAATAACTACACTGTGTTTTCAAAGTGAGTGGTGATTTGCCTTTTTCATACAATGAAGACATTTCCAAAATAGATGTTCCATGGCCATATTACATGAGACATGACAGGTTGACACAAACGCATTTCAAGGTGTGTGTGTGTGTGTGTGTGTCCTTTCCTTTTCTCATGAGATCTCACTCCTCCTATCTCCCCAAACAGGTGGGATAGGATTCCTCGACTAAGGGGACATGTGAAAAGTTCAAATAGCATTGGGACACAGTGACCTCATAGTCTATACTCCATGCTTAGCTTCGAATCTTCCTGAAACTAAATAAACTACAACTTCTCTTAACTTTTTAACCCTTCCCCACTTCCTTCACCTTCCATTAGAACTTGCTGTTTAGAATTAAAATAGGATCTGTTTTGTTGCTTGGTGTCTATTCGGGAACATTATAACCCAGCCTGGCTGGTAGGTTATCAGGTTACAGAAGTCTTGCTTAATCAGCAAGTCAAGTAGTTGCTGCACAAACATGAGGACGTGAGTTCAGATCCCCAGCGCGCATGTAAAAATGCCAGATGTAGTAATACGCACCTGTCATCCCACTGCTGGGGAGGCAGAGACAGGAGGACCCCCGCAAAGCTCACTGACTAGCTTGTCTAGCTCAAGTGGCGAATCCAAGTTCTGGCAGGGCTAGCCTAACACAGGGCCTGACAATCTGAAAGGCCGTCAGAGATGTGCTGACAGTGAGTGTATGATTGATTTGTCTAAGTGGGAGGCAAGATACCCATTAGGAAAGAGATCTGACTTCCACCTTTTCATCCATGGTTCTTCAAAGCCATGTTTGTCGGGGGAACTACGGACTACGGCAAGGGGGTGAAGGTGAGAAACATTTCACACCTTTGAGCAGGCTGGAGACACTCTGGTAGGTTCTGCAGAAAATGGCTCAAGAGATCAACGGTGCCTGTGCTTCCCGTGTGACATATAGAGCCCACGCTCATTCGCATGGTACCCTCCCCTCACAATGCAGTCTATGCAAGAGCTTCTCACCTGTCATTTGGGCTCATTCACACCTGGTTTCTAAGTCACCACCACACACAGGGTCACCACCTCCAAACAATGACAGAAATACTGTCCTTGTTTAAAGGTGAGCTGAGACTTCAAGACAAAGAAATTAACTCAAGGAAATTAACTTCAAGCTGTTAAGTAGCCTACCCAGGATTCACACCCAGCATTATAGAGACTTACAAAGGTGTGTTCATGTCAACACATGAATGACACTGGGCTGCTTCTCTGGACACATCTGCAAGCCTCTTAAATGCCTACTAATAAGAATGAGCCAATAAAGTTACAGGCTGGGCAGGTATTAAGCTGGTATGAATGGCTAAGGGCCAAACAGCCCTGGCCTTTTCTGATTGGCCAATGCCTGCTTTGCTGAATGTTAACTACTTTGACGATTGCTACTGTTTCGAGTTTTAGAAATCCTCTCTTGGCTAACCATAATTGAAGTAAAACATTTAAAATAACTCCACCTCCAAATTAAATTACTCAAGTTACTGTAGGCTGAAAGAATCTATTAACAAGAGAGCAAATGAATGAACGAATGAATGAGGACATAGGTCTGAATAAAAAGCATAACTGATTAGGAAAGTCCAGGGCCTTGAACTCCACCTCATCTTGGGCCCTGCCATGCTCAGTGACCCACAGCAAATCAAATTGTGTGTGGTTAACAGACATGATGATGGGGCTGGAGGGATGGCTTAGCAGTTTAGGCGTTTGTCTGTAAAGCCAAAGGACCCAGGTTCAGTTCCCCGGGACCCACGTAAGCCAGGTGCACAAGGGGGCGCATGCATCTGGAGTTCATTTGCAGTGGCTGGAGGCCCTGGAGCGCCCATTCTCAGTCTCTCTCTCTCCCTCCCTCCTTCTCTGTCAAGTAAATAAATAAATAAAAATAAAATATTTTTAAAAATAAAATAAAAAAATAAAGGTCTGAAAATGTCCATCAGCCTCAAGAACCTTTTGCCACAAAGATCGCAGCAGCTGTATAAACGTCTGAACAACGAACGCCGCTTCCCACAGACGCCAGCATCCGACCCAGTCGTCGACACTACCTTGAATTGCCACCTGGCATGTAAAATCAGCTCTTTCCCTCTCCAATGCATATGCGAGCGTATGTAATGCTCAAAAATAGGACAGCAAAAACATTTGGTGTGAGAACGTGACACAACTTGAAGACAATGGGCCCTCCCACCACCCACCCCGTGTGCTGGAAAGGGATCAAGCAACACCCAGATCTGATCGTCAGTTCTATCTCCAGCGCATCATTTTAATATCTGGGAACCGCCAGCAGATGTTACAGCAAACTGGCTAAGGCCGTGTGCAGTGTAAATGTGGAGGGCTTTGTTGGGATTAAAAAAAAAAATTTAAAAAAAAAAATAAAAAAACAATTTTTTTTCGGCACGTCATTAAAAAGCAAAAGGCAGCCACTTTCAACTACTGGATTACTTCTTTTAAAGTTGAGATAAAACTCACAACAACAGCCAGGCGTGGTGGCGCACGCCTTTAATCCCAGCACTCGGGAGGCAGACGTAGGAGGATCGCCGTGAGTTCGAGGCCACCCTGAGAATGCAGAGTGAATTCCAGGTCAGCCCGGACTAGAGTGAGACCCTACCTCGAAAAACCAAAAAAATAAATAAATAAATAAAACTCCTAACAACAGAACACAGTGCTGTAAGCGGTGTGATTCTACTTATCCTGTTGGTTAGGAACAGGTCATATGCTATCTATTAGTGAGGCCACTGTCATGCTCTTGCAAGGAATTGTGACCTGTTCGAATGGTACTACGCCCTACTCGCCCCAGCCAGCCACCAGGTCCTTTCCAGCCTCGTCCCTGACCCTCTTCCCACCAAGGCATTCTTAGATGACTTGAAGATATTAACCAGTTTCTGCTAGTCCCCTCATCTTTCTTGACTTTTTCTATAATATCTAATACTGCTTAGTGACCTGTTTTTTGAAATAGTCATGTATACTGGGCTTTGGGATGTCACTCTTTTTAAAAAAAAAATTCCTCTTAATATCTATCTCTTGCCATTCTGGCTATCTTGCCCATTCCCTTAGTTCATCAAATATTTTTTTTAAATATTTTATTTTTATTTATTTATTTGAGAGAGGGAAAGAGGCAGAGTGAGAGAGAGAGAGAGAGAGAGAGAGAGAGAGAGAGAGAGAATGGGTGCGCCAGGGCTTCCAGCCACAGCAAATGAACTCCAGATATGCATGCGTCACCTTGTGCATCTGGCTCACATGGGTCCTGGGGAATTGAACCGAGGTGGCTTTGCAGGCAAGCACCTTAACCACTAAGCCATCTTTCCAGGCCTCAAAAAAAAAAAAATTTATACTGATATCCTGAGCTCTGCCAATTCTGCCCTCACAGGGGTGGTCTTTGTCCCAGCTCACCAAGTCAGCTCATCTCTAAGGACAGCAATTACCAAAACAGAATTATACCTACCATTGCTTTTCCCCCCCCCTTCCTCTTAATTTTCAGTGCATACATCTGGTCAACCTCTCCCCATTGGACATCTCTGATGACTATGAATGTGTAAGTAAAGTGTTTAATGAGAATAGAATACAGTCTTAATGATCCTGGCTTAAAGTGTTTAACATAATCCAATAAATAACTTCCAGTGAATTTCAATGTAAGAGGAGCTTTGAGACTTACACTAGAATTTCGAAGGGACCAAACATTTGAACCTTTAAGAAAAAGACACAATTCAGATTCTGACTTTTTGATACTTTCAGGACCTTCCATGTGTTTTGAGCAAACCAAAGAAGCCAGCTGTGTTGGTGGCATGACTTCCTAAGGACTGAACTGGCCTCCCTAGCCCCATGCATGTTATTACATCAAATAACTTAATCAGAACACAAACTGTTCTTAGATTTCTGCAGGGGTAATTAAATAACCATTCGATGCCAATTAATCACAGTCAAATAAGAGTCTGTGAGAGGAGAACTCTATACGCACTGGAGACTATTTAATGGTCAAATACTTGGCAGGCACTTAGTTAAACAATGATTCATTAAACCTCCTTTGCCACACAATGGCTAGGCTAAACTCAACGTGAAAGAATCGAAACTCTCTTTGTTCTCCCATAAAAAGACATCAAACCTCTGTGCGTGATATTCTTTTCTCCCTCACTTAGCAGACTGCTCAATTGCATGATTCATGATGTGTTCAGCTGCTCTGATGCCCACGGGCGTCCCTAAGTCCTCCTTGGCTCTGAGTGCTGTGGCTCCACGGCCCCTTATCACCCCATCTGCACAAGAGAAGGAGCCGGACAGCTGCCCGCACCTACTCCAAATGTTTATTCATCTGAGCGAGGAAAAGAAAACCAGACTCAGAACTGCCTTCTAACCCAGGAAAAGAAGCCCGTGGCCACTTCCCTAGGAGGAGACGGTCACCAGCAATAAGAACCCTTGCTCTGCACAACCTGTCAACCCAGCATTTTTGGTTCCCTGCACCTACCTTATCAACTAGGCCCTTGGCAGTGGAATGGCCCATTATAACGCAGACCCACTACAAATTCAGCTGATTATTCCCGAAGACCTTTAATCACATAACTCAGAAGGGCTTTACTGCGCTCCTGCCAGTTCATTTCTTCCTATTCAGAAAAAAAAAAAAAAAAAAAATCGAGGAGCAGGACTTCCTGCTCTCTCTGCTTGCTGGGCTTCTGCGTGCACACAGCACTGGGAGCCTTTGCATGGTTTTAGGTATGGTGCTGACTTCTTGCAAAAAACAGGATCCGGGTTGGAGAGCTGGCTTAGCGGTTAAGCACTTTCCTGTGAAGCCTAAGGACCCTGGTTCGAGGCTCGATTCCCCAGGACCCACGTGAGCCAGATGCACAAGGGGGCCGCATGTATCTGGAGTTCGTTTGCAGTGGCCTGGAGGCCCTGGCGCACCCATTCTCTCTCTCTCTCTCTCTGCCTCTTTCTCTCTCTGTCACTCTCAAATGAAAAAATAAAAATAAACAAAAAAAATTTTAAAACACAGGATCCTTGCACTTCAATGCTTATTTGAGTCTCAGTTAGAGAGCTTAGAAGTGGCTGAAATATGGGCTCTGGGGTGTAATAGTATCAGACTATTAAGTTGTCTCCAATGTGCAGAGAGAGGGGTTCCTAGCCCAGATTACTAGTAGTCCTATCACACATATAAACTTAAAGTTTTAGCTGAGAGTTTAGCTCAGTGGTAGAATCGTGTGAGGTGTACACAGCCCTGGGTTCCATCCCCAGCATGTCAATTAATTAACTAAACGCAAATATCAAAAAGTACATTAAAACACACATTTCTCTTCATCAAAGAAGAAAATACATGGTAGAAATGTTGGGGAAGGGGAAGAAATGTTTCAAGACTTTTTAAAAGATTACATATGTAATTTTTTTTTTAAAAAAGTCTTATCCATATATATCAACTGTTGTACCTCAACATTGAATACATCAGGGCTAAATAGATATGCATTAGTTTCATGAGACAGTTAAGCAGCTTTGCAGAAAATTTACTAAAACATATTTTAATTCACATATTCATTGGGCACTAGGAAATAGAGTCCCACTTTTGTTGGCTTTTGTTGGATACACACTGCTGAAATCATGTGCAGGTTATAACAGGGACTGCAGGGCACACCACATATTTACTATGTCAAAAATGAAAACTATGCCGGGCGTGGTGACGCACACCTTTAATCCCAGCACTCAGGAGTCCGAGGTAGGAGAATCACCGTGAGTTCAAGGCCACCCTGAATTCCAGGTCAGCCTGGAGTAGAGTGAGACCCTACCTCGGGAAAACCAAAAAAAAAAAAACAACTATGAGTCAAACACTGTGAAGTCTTAACAGCAGCAGAAGAGAAAGCGCTGAGGAACTGATTTGATGAATGTGAAATCTGGCTTTGGGATCCTTCAGTCATTAGCCCCTCGTTTTGTTTTATGCCAACTCAACAGCACCTTATATTAGCATCCCCCTAACCCTCAGTGCCCCCCCCCACACACACACCGTCTATTTCTCAAGCTCAACTATGACATAAAATGATTCCGAGTGGAGAGGAGGGGAAAAAAAAAAGTCACACTGCATCTAACAGAAACATACCGTGGCAAAACAAATTTTCCTGCAAATATAAGCAGTTTTACAGTCTATCAAAGTAGTGCCAAAAAGTAGATTTATGCGCATTAAAGTGCTGACAGGAATGAAACATTTCAGCAGTAAATAAAGTACGTTGTAACCCAATCGTCAAATCAATAAAGTCATTAAAAATAGACTGCATTCTTCAAGAAAATGGTGAGTTTAAGGGGGTGGGGGGAACATCTTTGCTGGCGGTGGAGGACGTATCGCCAGACACAGCTGACGATTAACCAACCTGCCCCACGTCTCCTCGGCCCTGGCGGGCGGCATCCTTGGGGTCTTATCTCCCTCCACGTGCTTTTAGCCATGTAAACTACCACGCAGCATTTCCAGCTTCCCCACAGGCATCTTATAAATGCAAATAAGAAAATAGGCCCTGGGTTTTTCTTCTCCTCTTCTTCTTCTTGGCCCCAGACTGACAGAATATTATCACTTGTGTAGACTCTTGCAAGTCGGCACAGTAGTGTTGGGCCGAAATGTTCTGCGATTATAATATCCACTTATCTAAACTGCCAGTGTGTAACAAATTCAGGTGGGGGTACGCACCACCTAAATTAATTTTACTACTCGAAAAAGACTTCTTACACCAAACCTGTCGAAAGGAAGACGGGAAAGGAGTGGAGACACTAAACACGGTTTGCATTTGATCTAATTTTCGCGTGTAGGACTAAATAAGGGAAGGTGGCAAGAGGGTAAACAGAATACCTACTCTCTTGAGTGCAGGGGTCTGGGTCCCCTGGGGATTACAGCCCACCGTGCCGGGACATAGCACTCCCTACCACTAATGAGTTTAAGCGGCCTCTTGTAATCTACTGACTCAAGACAAAGGACTCGCCAATGATTGTGTGTGTGTGTGTGTGTGTGTGTGTGTGTGTGTGTATTGTTACATGGTCCGGCAATTTCACTCCTAGGTAGACACGCCCACAAGGATCTGAAGCAGGGACTCAGGCAGTAGTACACCTGTGTGTGACCACAGCAGTGGACTTAGGGTCGCCAACACCCACACGGATGCCAGCAGGTACAGAAACCTGACTCACCCTACGATCCCGTGTGCCAGGAGGCCCCCAGGGCAAGCTGGCTGGCTAGACTAGCCCAGCGCTCTTGCTTCCAAAGCCATCCTGCCTCAGTAAATACGGTGGTGAGTGACCGAGGAAGATATTCAACATCACTCTCTAGTCTCCACCCACAAGTGCACAGGCACTTACACACACACACACACACACACACACACACACACACACATACACACACAGAGAGAGAGAGAGAGATGCAAAATATTACCATAAGTAGAACCCCGGCCCACTGGCTGACATGGCTCAATCAACACAACCATGGCTTCACGAAAGCCTCCTGTTTTCCAACAGAATCTTAACTCAGGGAGACCCATCACAACACACCAATTAATATTTTACATGGGTCACTGGTAATCAAAAGTACAAGAAAAAGCAGGGCGTGGTGGCGCACACCTTTAATCCCAGCACTGAGGAGGCAGAGGTAGGAGGATCGCCGTGAGTTCGAGGCCACCCTGAGACTCCATAGTGAATTCCAGGTCAGCCTGGGCTAGAGTGAAACCCTACCACGAAAAACCAAAAATAAGTACAAGAAAAGGCCTTTGGGTAGTAGCATCAACAGTCCTTGCCCTCTGTTAACCCTGTAAAAAAAAAAAATGTAGAAATGCTAAAATTTCAAATATAGAGGGGGAAGGGTACATCTAAATGGATAAAGACAGTGAAGAAGGAATCCTGGGTTAGAGAGATGGCTCAGTTGATGAACTGCTTGCCATGCAAGCACAAGGACCCAAGTTCAGATCCCCAGCACCCACCCAAAGCTTGGCACGGAGGCGAGTGCCTGTAATCTCAGCACCGAGGTGGCAGACAGCTGCTGGCTACTTCGCCCAGCTCAATTAGTAAGCGCCAGTGTTACACACGCACACATGCGCACACACACAGGAACACGTGCACCCATACACACATGTGCCCACATATACACAAGCAAACATGTTTTTAAAAAATTCAAAAGAAGCCAGGCGTGGTGGCACACACCTTTAATCCCAGCACTCCGGAAGCAGAGGTACAAGGATTACCGTGAGTTCAAGGCTGCCCTGAGACTACACAGTGAATTTCAGGTCAGCCTGTACTAGCTTGAGACCCTACCTCAAAAAACCAAAAGACAAAAAAAAAATTCAAAAGAAGACGGACGTGGTGGCGCACGCCTTTAATCCCAGCACTCAGGAGGCAGAGGTAGGATGATTGTCATGAGTTCAAGGCTACCCGGAGACTACATAATGAATTCCAGGTCAGCCTGACTTAGAGTGAGACCCTACCTCAAAAAAAAAAAAATTCAAAAGAAGGGCTGGAGGGATGGCTTAGCGGTTAAGGCGTTTGCCTGTGAAGCCAAAGGACCCAGGTTAGATTCCCCAGGACCCACGTAAACCAGATACATAAGGGGGTGCACGCATCTGGAGTTTGTTTCCAGTGGCTGGAGGCCCTGGCGTGCCCATTCTCTTCTTCTCTTTCTATCTTCCTCTCTCTCTGTGTCTGTGCTTGCACATAAAAAAATTAAAAATTAAAACAAAAATTCAAATGAGGAGGCCTTCGTGGAACTTCCAGTAGATGCGTTTTTCTACAGTGAAAAGCAAGGAGAACATATACAATGGAAATGGAAGGAGCAAAATCAAGTTTAAGGAAGGAAAAAAATAAAACACACACACACACAAAGACTACACCTATCATGCTTGTGAAGGCTGTCTGAGGACAGGCACTGAGGGGAGTGGGATCCTAGGAGCTGCGTCAGTGAGGTCAAGGGCCTTGAAGCGTGGTGGTCAGGAAGAGAAAGGAAAGGATGCGCCAGGTAGGCGTGGGGACCAGGGATGTGGGGGAGAGAGGGAAGGGGAGGAGAAGGTCCAGGACCGAAGGAATGCCAAGCAATGATGCCCATCACCTCAGGGCCCCATACTCAGTCCCAAACGATGAGGACCCATTTGGGACTTAAGTCCTCAGAAGCTTTGTGACACCAAAGACACAAAGACAGCAAATAGCACAGCACCTGTCTGTATTTTTAAATTCTCTCTCTCTCTCTCTCTCTCTCTGTGTGTGTGTGTGTGTGTGTGTGTGTGTGTTGGTGTGTGAAAGGCGGGTGCATGTGTGTCACGATGCACAAGTGGAGGTCAGAGGATAACTTCGGGCGCTGGTCTTTGCCTTCCACCCTTTTTAAGACAGGCTCTCTCGTTATTAGTCACTGCAAATTCCCGATTAGCCGGCCCTCAACCTACCAGAGATTCTCCTGTCTGCCTCTCATCTCACCTGCAGAGCGCTGGGCTTACAGACAGTGAGGAGTGCTAGGATTACAGGCGTGCACAACTGTGCCCAGTTTTATGTGCCAAGCACTTTACCCACCCACCGAGCCATCTTCCCAGTCTTTAAATTTTAGTTTAAAAGCAGTATATAAATTAACTAGGTAAAGAATTTCTCCTCAAAGCAGAAGTTGTTTTCAAACCTCTCCAGGGGACCTGTTGGAATTCAGTGGGAACAGATCAGACCGGAGAGGGCAAAGACTCACCCACACCTCATTTCCCACATGTAGTGATCCTCCACTCGACATGGCCTGAGCCTTGCCATTGCCAAGCTGCCATAGTAAACTAGTTTTGCTCAAATTGCATTTAAAACCTTTGGTAAAACCCATGGTCAAAGGGAGCAATGACAGTAAAATCAAAAAGTTAATAAGAACTATACAAATTGTGATTTCTCAAGCTCAAGTTTTGTTGCATTTACCCTATACTTCAAGATCAGATGAAACACATCAGTCTCTATAACTGTCGCAAAAAAAAATTAAATGTTAGGGTTGGAGAGATGCCTTAGCAGTTAAGGCACTTGCCTTCAAAGCCAAAGGACCCAGGTTCAATTCCCCAGCACCCACGTAAGCCAGATACAAGAGGCTGCATGTGTGTGGAGTTTGTCTACAGCAGCCCATTTTCTCTCTCTCTCTCTCTCTCAAATAAATAAATAAAAATAAATATTTAAAAAATTTTTATTTTTATTTATTTATTTGAGAGCGACAGACAGAGAGAAAGAGGCAGAGAGAGAGAGAGAAAATGGGCGTGTCAAGGCCTCCAGCCACTGCAAATGAACTCCAGACACGTGCACCCCCTTGTGCATCTGGCTAACATGGGTCCTGGGGAAATGAGCCTCGAACCGGGGTCCTTAGGCTTCACAGGCAAGTGCTTAACCACTAAGCCACTTCTCCAGCCCAAAAATAAATATTTTTTAAAAAATAAATAAATAAATAATTGTTGGGCTGAAGAGGTGGCTCAGGTGATTGCTTGCAAAGCCTGCCAGACCAAGCTCAATTCCTCAGCCCCCATGTAAACCCAGATGCAACAAGCAGCACAAGCATCTGGAATTCATTTGCAGGAGCAAGACACCCTGGCACACATATGCGTGTTCATGTGCACATGCGTGTTTGTGTATCCATGCATGCACACATGCACACTCACACACACAAACAAATACATAAAAATATTTTTGGAGCTGGAGAGATGGCTTAGCGGCTAAGGTGTTTGCCTGCAAAGCCAAAGGACCCTGGTTCAATACCCCAGGACCCACGTTAGCCAGATGCACAAGGGGGCGCATGCGTCTAGAGTTCGTTTGCAGTGGCTGGAGACCCTGGCATGCCCATTCTCTGTCTCTCTCTCCCTCCCTCCTTTTCTGTCAAATAAATAAATAAATAAAAAGAAAACATTTAAAAAGAAAAAATATTTTTTAAAAATTAAGATATTCCTCATATTCTAAACACCAATGTCATAGGGCTGGGGATGTAGCTCAGTAGTAGACTGCTTGCCCAGTATGCACGAGGCCCTGGATTCTAAGGCAACACCTGAAAATAAATAAATATTAAAGAAAACTGGACCCGTTTGCACCACAAAGCAAAACTCTGTTAAAAAAAAAAAGTTAAAACTAAAAAATGCAAATATAAAGATGAAATACCTCTATGGTATGGCAAGAGGTAACAACTCCCCATGGTATAGCTACAGAAAGACTTCCAGCCAGTGTCCCTCAGCAGAAAGGAAAGGCTCCAATTTGGATGAATTTTCCTGGAAAAAGTTCTGCTGGGTCCTTTGGTTCCAGAACATTCCTCAAAACATGACTTGGACAGTGGGGAGAGCTTTTATTCTCTTCTCTTAATATAAATCATTTTAGGGACTGGCCCAACCCAGCATACTACAGAGAGTTCACAAGACACAGGTCTTTGATCTTTGTGGCTTTGCCATGTATGTTTTTAAAATTTCTGGAATGCACCCAGGGAGGCGAGCTGCTTGACAAAGACACTATAAATATCCGAATAAATAAATACATACAAACATCTGGAACCCTGATTAAGCACTAAAGTTTTATTATTTTGGGGGAGGAAGAGGGAATGGAAGGTGGGGGGACATTGAACAGCATTTTTGTTTTTATAGAAAAATGTCCTTGTCTTTCCTTATGATAAAGCCCCCGTGATACCAATAAAAGCGTTCAGAGAGCTCAATTCCCATTAGAAAGTGCAGTCCTTGTGCTCTGTAGCGTCCGCCCCACAAAGGAACCACCGAAACTTTACCAGGACTGAGACTGGAGTGAAATTCACTTTCTAAACTGCCAGAGGTAGATGAATATTCATGAAGTATCAGCCATCATTTACAACAAAAATAAATCCAGGTGATCTATTCATTTGTGCTGGAGTTGCATTCATTGTGCACATGTCTACATTTTTACTTAACTTACAATGCAATAATTTCGTGGCCTAAAGGTATAATAGGTTGGTTTACTCTTCTCTGTGAAGTGCTTGGAATTGTAATAAACTGTAAAAAGATTGTAATTTGTCTGTTCTCAATGCAATTTAATTACAACAACAACAACAAAAAGAAAATCAAAAGAGTCACAGACATGTGTTTAAGTGCGAACAAGGACTCTCATACAGTTACACAATTTATGACGCTAAAACACCTTCCTGTTCGGAGCAGATGAAGACAAAATTGCGAATGAGGCCCCCATTCTTTTCCATGGGGGGGGGAGGGTTTCCCAATAAAAGGAAGATTTGACAAAACAGCAGGTCAGGTTAAGAGGTTAAAGAGAAAGATTCCCTATTACACTAGTCAATAAAGTAAAAATGCTTCCTCTAATACAACATGATCCTGCCCGGCCTGGGTGCACCGGGCCTCCCTGCCCTCTTGTCCCACTCTCACCTCCTTCCCCTTCTTCCAGACCCATCCCGTGGCCAAGCGCCCACCCCTCACTTCAGCTCCGAGGTCCTTCAAGGTCAGTTCAGTGCTCGTGGTTCTCAAATCTGCTTGGGGGCCCCCTTTCTTACCCGCCTGGACCCTCACAGCCCTGCTCCCAGGGCTCTATTTACAAAAGAACTACCCTGGGAACTTCACCAGGAGAGATGAGGCCGGTGCTGTGTCCCTGGCTGGCATTTGACCACCCAGGGGCCCGGACGGCGAAGGGGGTCAGCGGAGCTGCATGACAACAGAGGTGGGAAAACAAGTCAGCAACCGGCGGTCGAGTTCAAAACAAGAGGAACGTTCCAGCTCGTTCCCGTGGCAGCTGCAACCCAGAAACTTGGCCCCGCTACAAAAAGCACGAGGGCAAGCTGTGTGGGGGGTTAGTGAAAAGAAATACGCCCCCCAGCCCCGGGAGCCCCCTGCCTCGGCACCTCGGCGGCCCGTGCCCGATGGGACCACGAGCGCGCTCAGAAACGACATGCCACATTTATATGGTTCTGATTTGCCTCTTCCTCGAGGAAGGAGGGATAAAATGCAACAAATGGAGGAATTCGTCTTGCTCCTCCTGGTGCGTTCCTTCTTTGCAGCGTCAAGATATTTAACCATCCGGCGTCAGATTCAATTCCTCTTGCCCACTCACATCATATCCTTCCCCCAAGTCCCCCACCCCCACAAAATGCCATAAATCGGTAAAAAATAAAAAAAAAAAGGGAGGGGTTGCTGAATATTTGGTGGTTCATCATGTCTATACCAATACGTGCTTCCGTGATTGCCGGCGACACCCTTCAGCACGAAGCTGGCAACTGCACGGATCCCACGCTGACCTCTGCATCCCTGATGCCAGCTCAGACCTGCCCTGTGGTGCTGGATGCACCACTGAGGCTGGATCTGGTCTACTTTTAAGAATCTCTCCTTTCCCCATGACGTCACACAGCAGATCTGTTTCAGCGTCCACCCCAAAGTCCAGTGTGTCCCCACCACTGATCACCATGGACCGACAGGGCTCTTTGTGTTTTGTTTCCTCAACTGTGTCACGGCCAGACACCGTTCACTGGGAAGCGAGGGCAGCCTGCTCAGTGAACCCTCCACAGCCTCTCTAATCAAGGGCACAACGGAGTCCCAAACAGCTGCTATTTGCAACTGAATTAAAACCTGGCAGGGAATTAAAAAGTTTTCTCCTTTGGGGCCCCGAGGAGGTGGCTCAGTGGGGAAAGTTCTTGCCAAGGAAACATAAGGACCTGAATTCATCTCCCTGGAATTCACATAAAAGCCAGGCATGCACTGGGGAGGCAGAGACAGGAGGATCCCTGGGGCTCGCTGGCTAGCTAGTCTAATGGCACCAGTAAACTCCAGGTTTAGTAAGAGATTCCCTGTCTCCAAAAATAAGGTGGGGGCTGAAGAGGTGCCTCGGCCATTACAGATGCTTGCTTGCAAAGCCTGAATGGCCCAGGCTCCACTCCTCAGTGCTCATGTAAAATCAGATATACAAAGTGGCACGTGGAATTCTTTGGCAGTAGCAGGAGGCCCTAGCATGCCCAATACTCACTCTCTTTCTGTCTGCCTCTTTCTCGCTGTCTCTCCCTCAAATAAGTAAATAAAAATATTTTAAAAAGTAAAGTCGTGGGTCGTGGTGGCACACACCTTTAATCCCAGCACTTGGGAGGCAGAGGTAGGAGGATCTCCGAGAGTTCGAGGCCACTCTGAGACTCCATAGTGAATTTCAGGTCAGCCTGAGCTAGGAAAAAAAAAAGTGGAGGATAACTGAAGAAGATACCTGACATTGACCTCTGGTCTTCACATGCATGTACATACATGTCACATGTATCCCCCACACATGTGTGCACATATAAAGCTTCTTCTTTGCATTAAAAAAATTACCGGAAAACCACTTCAAAAGACTGGGTAGCATTCCTGAGAATCAATCCACATCTCTTTATGGATAATTTAAAAGATAGCCACAAAATATCATCTATGCATTTCTCAATACCGAATCTGAGGCACTAAGAGATTTCTATGTGTGGTGGTTTGATTCAGGTGTCCCCGGTAAGCTTAGGTGTTCTGAATGCTAGGTTCCCAGCTGATGGAGATTTGGGAATTAACACCTTCTGGAGGGAGTGTATTGTTGGGGGCAGGCTTATATGGGTGTTATAGCCAGTTTCCCCATGCCAGTGTTTGGCACACTCTCCTGTTGCTATTGTCCACCTTGAGTTGGCCAGGGGGTGATGTCCACCCTGTGCTCATGCCATCGTTTTCTTTGCCATCACGGAGTTTCCCCCTGGAGCCTGTAAGCCAAAATAAACCTCTTTTAACCCAAAAGCTGTTCTTGGTGGGGTGATTTTTGCCAACGATGCGAACCTAACTGAAACACTATGTAAGGACAAGAGGGTTTGAAATCTCTAAGCAAATCATTTAGTTGATGTTAAAAAATAATAATCAGAAATTCGGCACTTGCAGGAGATACTGACGTGTCAGACATCCCTGGCTGAACCCCAGTGACACCTTTGCCAGAATATTCTTGGCCTTGTATTTATGGATTTCCATGGCTAAATTTTTTCATACTAGTTCTTCCCCCTTTCCCTCCAAATCCATATTCCGCCCGACATTTCCCATCACTCGCAGGTTATGTCTGCTATTGTAACCCACGGGAGCAAATATCCCCTAAGAGCCATACCGCACGAGCTTTTCATGCATATTAGGGGAAAATCAGGCTTCTGCGGGACATCAAAGTCCTCTCAGACCATGACCTTAACTGCGCTCTCCACCAGCATTCAAAACTTGGTTGCATTAAATAATACCAGTGTAGGCTCAGAATGAAATAAAGTCAGGACACGATCCCAATCTCCCGGGCTGTCGTGGGCTCCGCATCCCTTGGAGAAAATGTTCCTTTGCTCACCACTGAGGTTCCCTTAAAGCTGGATAGTTACGAATCAGCAATTGCTAATATTTTCATCAGGAAAAAAAAAAAAAAAGTAAAAGACTTAAATCTCCAGGATGTGCCAACTGGGAGACAAGATGTGACAAGCTAGCTAGCTATAGGGCTACACGGGCTGAGATATGGAATGCTATGATGGAACCAGGAGGACAGTGGACAGGGTTGAGGAGATGGGTCAGGGGTTAAAGTGCTTGCCACACCCCAGCACTCCAATAAAAGCTGGGTGTGTGTGGTGGTTTGATTCAGGTGTCCCCCATAAACTTAGGTGTTCTGAATGCTAGGTTCCCGGCTGATGGAGAGTTGGGAATTAATGCCTCCTGGAGGCGGTGTATTGTTGGGGGCAGGCTTATGGGTGTTATAGCCAGTTTCCCCATGCCAGTGCTTGGCACACTCTCCTGTTGCTATTGTCCACCTTATATTGGCCAGGGGGTGATGTCCACCCTCTGCTCATGCCATCGTTTCTCCCTGTCATCGTGGAGCTTCCCCTCGAGCCTGTAAGCCAAAATAAACCTCTTTTTCTCCCCAAAAGCTGCTCTTGGTTGGGTGATTTCTACCAGCACTGCGAACCAGACTGCAACAGTGTGGTAGCGTATGCCTGTAACTCCAGCACAGGGAGGTAAATATCAAGGATCCCTGGGGCTTAGTTAGCAGCTAATTTGACCAAATCGATGAGCCCCCGGCTCAATAACAGACCCTATCTCAAAAAGTAAGGTGGAGAGTGATTGAGAAAGACCCCAGATATCAACCTCTGGCTTCCACATAGATAGGCACGCTCATGCACCCACACATATGAATGTACACACACACCAACAAATACGGTAGCAGAGGAAGGCATACAACACAGTGTTTGCTACTCAGATGTAAACACATGATTCTGTAAGTTCTCGGACTTTTTAAAGCCAATGCGCTTTTCATGCCCCCCACCTCGCCTTATGTCTATCACCTTTCTTTCAGATACATTACCAGCCAGTTCTTTGTGTCTAGCATGTATCCTGAAACTTAGCAAAGGAAACAAAATAAAACAAAACAAAATTGAGAAAGTCAAAGAATTGAGGCGTTCTCTGAGGCGCACCATAAAGACGGAGCACACAGGATGGCAGCTAAACAGAAAGTTCCAGACTGCACAGGGTAGGAAGGAGATATCCATGGCAGGCCATATATTAATAAAAGTTAGTCAATATTGATAAAGGAAAAATCCTGGAAGTGAGGCTGAAGGGGAACTACAGAGCTACGACACCTCAGGATAACAAAAGAAAAGCATTTGTAGCTTTTAAAAAAGACCATGAAAACATAAAAGGACTACTTTTCCTAGCGTGCAGGAGTTTGACCTCTAGCTCCACATAAACCAGGCATGGGTAAGGGGGCTCATTTGTCACCTCAGCTTTCAGGCAATGGAGGCAGGATGACCAGAAATATGTAAGGTCATCCTCGGCTTTACAGTGAGCTTCAGGCCAGCCTGGATTACATGAGACCCTGGCTCCAAACAATAAAAATTTGAGGAAAAAACAAAAACAAAAAAAAAAAAAACAAAAAACAAAAAAAAACAAGAAGGAAACTAGAAAGCGGCTTTCTCAGAAGCACAGACAATAACCCTGTTTTCAAATAAAATAAAATAAGAACAGATATCTAAAGTAAAGATTCTATCCTATCCTTTTATTCCCACAAATTTCTAAATACTGTGACCTCTACAGAGGACCAAAACTCCAAAAACTGGGCTGGAGAGATGGCTTAGCGGTTAAGCGCTTGCCTGTGAAGCCTAAGGACCCCTGGTTCGAGGCTCGATTCCCCAGGACCCACGTTAGCCAGATGCACAAGGGGGCGCACGGCATCTGGAGTTCGTTTGCAGTGGCTGGAGGCCCTGGCGTGCCCATTCTCTCTCTCTGTCTCTCTCTCTTTCTCTCTCTGTCTGTCACTCTCTAATAAATAAATAAAAATAAACAAAAATAATTTTTTTTAAAAAACTACAAAACATGTAAAAATGTAAAGTTCTACTTGCTCTCCCTCATCTGTGGTTTTATTTACCTATGGTCTGAAAATAGTGGAAAATTCCAGAAATAGGTAATTCAGAAGTTTTAAATACTTCTCACTATAGCGTTTTGATGGCACTATCCTGTTTTTCTATTGGTTATCGTTATATATCTTTCTGTACCTAATTCATTCATTAAACTTTACTACGAACATGTGTATTTAACAGAAAAACAGAGTCCATAGAGGGCTCGGGATCAGCTGGGGTTTCAGATACCTGAAACAGTGGGGTGCTTAGATGCCTTGAGATAAGAAAGAGCTGCTACGCTGCAAATAAATAATAGGAAAGGCACTTAAACGCAAGAGAGAATCTCTTTGCCTTTCCCTAACCTGTGAGCAGAGGAGGATGACTTCCTGAAAACTCAACTCTGTGCCAAAGCCTAACTGCACAAGCAGAGCAGTGAAAAGGAGTTTTTAAATTGGATTTCACCTGGATCTGCACATCCCTTGACTCTCGGCTGCCACCAGCACAAGGTCTAGGGCCAGGCCAAAGGTCATAATGAACTACACCAACACTATGTGTTTCTCCCATTTCTTTAGCTCTCTGGAAGAGCTGGGTGGAATTCCTCCAATGACTGCAGGCATCTGGTTCTGCCAATGAGAAACTGCTATATCTCCTCTCTCACACCTCCAGTTTGCTGAGATCTGACTGTGCTGTTCTTTCATTCTAAGTGCAAGGCGATTGGATCCCATTGGGCATTAAACTGCATTTCTAATAGCCTCTATAAAGAGTTACAGATGAATGTGCAGTTATGTTTCATTTACCTTTATGGAAGTAATCAAAGACATGTTAGGATAATTAGCAATACTACTTTAATAAAATAGGAGAACTCAATTTCTGTTTCCTTTTCCTTCGTTTCAAATACATACATACATACATAGTTTAGATTGGTTATTTGGTTGCTTTTTTTTTTTTATTACAAGACAAGTTGTCACAGTTTATCCCAGGTTGATCTTGAACTCAGCTTCTCAAGTGCTGAGTTTACAGGCATGAGCCACCACGTCTGGATCTCTTACTTCATTTAAAACAATGCTCATGGGCTGGAGAGATGGCTTAGTGGTTTAAGGCGCTTGCCTGCGAAGCCTAAGGACCCATGTTTGACTCTCCAGACCCAAAATAAGCCAGACACACAAAGGTGAGGCAAGTGCAAGGTCGCACATGCCCACTAGGTGGCGCAAGTGCCTGGAGTTCAATTTTTGTGGCTGAGGCCCTGGTGCACCGATTCTCTCTCTCTCTCTCTCGTGTGCTCTCTCTAAAATAAAAATAATTTAAAAAATATAATGTTTATATGAGGTATCCCATTGTTTCTACTCCCAGACCAACATATCAACATTCCACATTATCTCTAACAATACCAAATAATATAAATTTCAAATCTAATATTTTTGTTGTTGTTGTTGTTTTGTTTTTGTTTTTTCAAGGTAGGGTCTCACTCCAGCCCAGGCTGACCTGGAATTCACTATGTAGTCTCAGGGTGGCCTTGAACTCATGGCGATCCTCCTACCTCTGCCTCCCGAGTGCTGGGATTAAAGGCGTGTGCCACCACGCCTGGCATCAAATCTAACATTTTAATAACATAGGAATGGTCATAAAATTACAGAAAAAAAAAAGGTTGTTTAAAACGTTGTGATAAGAGTTCGGTATGATGGCTAATACCTGTACTGACAGGTACTCAGGAGACGGGGGCAGGAGTATCACCTCATCCTGCAACTTAAGCACAGCCTGGGTCACATAGCAATATTCAGTCTCAGAAAAAAAAAAAAAAGTCTGAGCAATGTGCTAGCGAGCATCCCTAGAAGACAGAGGAGCATGAGAGACAAAAGAGATCACCCAGCTTTCAGAGACAGTAGCCTTTCTCACAGAACAGAGATTTCTTCTGGTATTGTTGTGGGAATAATTAATTTTCAAATGCCAAATCCTTCAGAAAACTGATAAAAACGAGAAAGAACATATAGAAGTTGAATAAGCGGAATAAAAAGAAAGGTGAACACGGGAGAAACTGAAACATTCTTACACACGTTTATATTTGTGAATCAAGTTAGAATTTGTATTTCAACACACACACCCGCACGCACACGCACGCACACACACACGCATTCTGTTAGGCACCCTTTAGATTCTCAGTGGATGCCTGTGTATGTGATGTTTGGTTCAGATCATAAAAATTTTGTGAATTTTTTAGCACATTTCTCTTTTAAGAATAGATTTTATTTACTTATTTTCGAGGAGAGAGAGGAAGAGGCTGACAGAGAGAGAGAGAAGGGGCACGCCAGGGCTTCTAGCCACTGCAAATGAACTCCAGACACATGCACCATCTCGTGCATCTGGCTTACATTGTTACTGGGAATCAAACGTGCGCCCTTAGGCTTTGCAGGCCTTAACCACTAAGCCATCTCTCCAGCCCTATTTCTGACAAATATGGCACCTACCATTCCTTAAACATTAATATTACACTAAGCCTTATTTAATCTTTACCTGACGAGGTGAAGGGTTACGGTAATTAAATAATAGTAACTACTGGGCTGGAGAGATGGCTTAGTGGTTAAAGCACTTGCCTGCAAAGCCGAAGGACCCAGGTTTGATTCCCTTGAACCCATGTAAGCCAGATGCACAAGGGGACACATGTGTCTGGAGTTTGTTTACAGTAGCTGGAGGCCCTGGCATGCCCATTTCTCTCTCTCTCTCTCTGCCTCTATCTCTCACACATAAATAGATATTTAAAATAATAATAATAGTAAATATTATAATGGATAAGATTGAATAAAATGAATGAGCATGGAAAATTCAGAGTACAGTATCTGATTGCCTTTTGTGAAATTCCCAACACACTGGCTTACAAAGATGCTTAATGAATGCTAAGTTCGAATCTGCATGCTGATCAATGACTTGTGGGAATTTTGCTCTTTTTTTTTTTTAATATGTGTCCTTTTTTTTTTTTTTTTTTTAAAGGGAGAAGAGTGGGAGAGGGGTAGGGAGAGACAGAAAAAAGAGAAAGTGGCCAGAGCCTCTTGGTGCCGCAAACCAACTCCAGATGCAATGCACCACTTTGTGCATCTGCCTCTATGTGAGAATCAGAGAATAAACCCAGGACATCAGGTTTTGCAAGCAAGTGCCTTTAACCACTAAGCCATCTCTCCAGCCTCAGAGTCTTATGGTTTATTTGTTGTTTTTGTTTTTTTTTAATTTCCTATTATAGGCGTCACATCTCACATAAACCACTGGGGACAACAGCAAGAGGACTGGACAAGTTGCCAGAGAAGAGCACCAAGCCACTGAGTGGACACTCCTGAGACGCAGACAAAAGCAGACTCTCTTGGTGTCATGCTGTGAGAACTACAGATGAAATGAGACAACAGAGGTGAAAAGATTTGGATGATGAGTTGAAACGGCCAGAATACACACGGGACGCTGCTGCTATCAAATGAGAAGTCGCAGGGAGGAGTCCGACTCTATCCCAGTGCTGACTGATTCTCGGGTTGACTGGACACTAGATGACAACTGTCAGCGGATGAAACCTGACACGTAACCGATTCCTGGCACATCTAAGAGGGCTGGGAGAAGCCACTCCTTCTTTCCAATTATTGCTAGACAGATTCTACAGAATGAAAGGCTCACTGGATTTCAGCATGGGGAGAGAGGACGTGGACGCCCCAGATTCAACACCAACTAGGGGCTCCCCAAATCCCTCAGGCACCTGCCTGCCCCATAACATGTGATGAAACAATCTCCTCAGATAGTTCTCCCCACCCAAAACTGTATGTCAGACCTTTAAGAACCAGACAGTGAATTATGGCATTTAAATGATTAGTTTATCAATGCTATTGGGGAAGTATATGTAGAAGAGTCGTGGGTCCTGTTTGATCTATTATGCCCTTAAATTCTTTTTTGTTCATTTTTACTTATTTACTTGAGAGCGACAGACAGAGAGAGAAAGAGGCAGATAGAGAGAGAATGGGTGCGCCAGGGCCTCCAGCCACTGCAAACGAACTCCAGATGCATGCGCCCCCTTGTGCAACTGGCTAACGTGGGTCCTGGGGAATCGAGCCTCGAACTGGGGTCCTTAGGCTTCACAGGCAAGTGCTTAACCGCTAAGACATCTCTCCAGCCCATGCCCTTAAACAACAACCTATGGCTTCTAAGAACCAACCAGAAATCCCTTTTTAAAAAATATTTTATTTGGGAGAAGGAGGGGGGAAGAGGCATATATAGAGAGAGAATGGACATGCCAGGGCCTCCAGCCACTGCAAACAAACTCCAGACACATGCACCACCTTGTGCATCTGGCTTACGTGGGTAGTAGGGCATCAAACCTGGGCCCTTAGGCTTCGCAGGCAAGTGCCTTACCCACTAAGCCATCTCTCCAGCCCCCTTTATCTTTACTTCGTACTTTGTGCAAGAGGAACAGCGGAAGCGTCCGCATGTCCACCTGACAGGCACACAGGAGAACTGCCCAGCATTAACAGAAAGGAACCTCGGCGGGTCTCTGAAAACACCCCCTGAACATCTGAAGGATCAACAATCTAAAACGATCTCAGGCCAACTTTAACTTGTGAAATGTGTCATTTTTTCATGTTCTTTGAAAAAGGGGAATACGTGGAAGTTCTACATTTTGACCTGTTACAGCACTTAAAAAAAACAGTTTCTCCTACTCCACGGGGGAGGGGGAATGTGTGTGTGTGTGTGTGTGTGTGTGTGTGTGTGTGTATCCATTTCCATGGAATAATGCCAATGTTCCATTTAAATAGAATGTAATTTATAAAAATTTCAAACTGTTTTGCCTTAATTACACAATAGACTTCTGTACTGAACTTCAGCCGTATCGTTTTCAAACAAAAAGTAAACCAGATGTTTGTTACTTACATGCAAAATTGAGCTCTCATTGTAAAACCAAATTAAATTTAAAAAATGAACTCTGGAATGAAGCTAAGCCCTGCTGAAAACAAAAACAAAACAAAACAAGCAAGCAAGAAAACAAACAAACAAACAGAAACCTCCACAACACTGACTCTGCTTTCTGGTTTGTTAGTCTTAGGAGATTGTTTTGTGTTTTTTCTCTTAGTAACCGGGGAAGCACACACACCACTCCCCAACCTCCAGTATTTATCAAAACTGGCATATTTGATTAGAATTTATAAATTAAAATTCAATAAATGCCACTTAAATAATTAAAAAATTAAACCTTGTTAGCTACGTGCCAGTACTGTCTGAAGTGCTACGAGCACACTCACGCGCACGCACGCACACCTGAATTCTTGCACACAAAACACTGGTGGTGTTATTATCCCATAGACACAGATAAAGTTGGAAATAATTTGGCAAGGCCCTGCAGCCTGTCATGGGTGAGGCTGCAACTCACAGGCAGGGACCTCGGCAGGTTCTTTACCGTGCAGTAAGTACTATGGGTCTCAAACCACTACACGCACATAAAGGACAGTCGTCCCATCTCCTGGAGGATGAACTTGAAGGTCACTATGTGTTGGTTCACTGTCAAACTTTTAGTTTCACACCACTATTTAATTTAATTTTCTTTTCTTTTCTTTCTCTCTCTCTCTCCTCTCTCTCTCTCTTTCTTTCTTTCTTTCTTTCCTTCAGACAAGCCCAACATACTAGCCTTTTTTTATGTGAGAGAGCAAGAGACAGAGAGAGAAAATTAGTGTGCCAGGGCCTCCAGCCACTGCAATCGAACTCCAGATGTGTGCACCCCTTTGTGTGCATGTATGACCTCACATAACTGCATAACCTTGTGCATCTGGCTTATGTGGGATCTGGAGAGTCAGGCATGAGTCCTAAGGCTTCATAGTCAAGCATCCTAACTGCTAAGCCATCTCTCCAGCCCTACTTATTTGTTTATTTATTTTTGGTTTTTCGAGGTAGGATCTCACTCTAGCCCAGGCTGACCTGGAATTCACTATGTAAGTCTAAAGGTAGCCTCAAATTCACATTGATCTTCTTCCCTGTGCCTCCTGAGTTCTGGGATTAAAGGTGTGTGCCTCCATACCTAGCCTTTATTTTATTTATTTACTTTTGGTTTTTTTTTAATATTTTTTGTTTATTTTTATTTATTTGAGAGCAACAGACAGAGAGAAAGCAGGAGAGAGAGAAAGAGAGAGAGAGAGAATGGGCGCGCCAGGGCTTCCAGCCACTGCAAATGAACTCCAGATGCGTGCGCCCCCTTGTGCATCTGGCTAACGTGGGTCCTGGGGAATCGAGCCTCGAACTGGGGTCCTTTAGGCTTCACAGGCAAGTGCTTAACCGCTAAGCCATCTCTCCAGCCCTACTTTTGGTTTTTTACGTAGTATCTCACTCTAGCCAGGCTGACCTGGAACTCCCCTGTGTAGGTCCAGGCTGGCCTCGAACTCACAGCAATCCTCTTATCTCTGCCTCCCAAGTGCTGGGATTAAAGGTATGTGCCACCACGCCCGGTTCATCGCTCTTTAATTTCAGGCAATAATATAAAACATGATATATGAGGTATCTAGCAAGTCTCCCTCACACACGCACACACGCCCAGGACATATTAACACTGTTCATGATAACTACTCCCTCTAGAGGATTCTAAATTGGCAAGCAAATCTCTCATCTGACACTAGAGCTAACATGAGAACTAAGGGGAGAAAAGATGATGATGGGGGGGGGATGCTCAATGTCTATTCCAAAAATTACAAGGCACTCATTCTGCAACCTGACATCTCACACTCTGTTCTGAGCTGGACATCTGGTTCTCTGATAGAGAAAACTGAGTAGAAGATGGGCAAGCCGAGTTAGCTAAGCTCTAAGCTCCTATAGCTTCGGGAGGGGGGTGGGGGAGAAGAGTAGAGGTTACAAAATGGGGCGTGCGGGGAGCTGCTATTTCTTCCACTAGGTTTCTAAGTTGTCTAACACACCAGCTAAATCTACTCACCTGGTCTAAAGACTTGACAATTCCTTCATAAAACGGTGCTTAGTTGACTGTGAGAACTGGCTGATGTCTGGGTTACACAGGTGTTCCTTTTATTACTCTGGCTACTTATATCAACTGTTTATTTCACCTTTAAGTTCAGGAAGAACAATTTTCACCCTCCTGATATATGTGTTCATCTTCCTTCTATCCACAGGGCCACGTCAAGACCAACTTCTAAAAGCTGCTTCCAATAACAAAAATCTTCTATCATGTAACTCACTTGATTTCCCTTCTACTTTTATGCAAAGAAATAAGGAGAACAGAGATATTTATATTAGCAGGAAACATAAGTTTAAAATGTCACTAACCTCTTACTCCAAAAAGAAAAGAAAAAATTGATAGCCTGCGTGCACACACACGCACACACACACATGCACACATACAAATACACACGCACACGCACGCACACACAAAAAGCACACGAGACCAGGGCTGGAGAGATGCCTTAATGGTTAAGGCACTTGCTTGTGAACTCTAAGGACCCAGGTTCAATTTCCCAGTACTCATGTAAGCCATATGCACGAGGTGGTGCATACATCTGGAGTTCGTTTGCAATGGCTGGAGGCCCTGGCGCGCCCATTCTCTCTACCTGCCTTTTCCTCTCTCTTTCTCTCTCAAATAAATAAATAAATAAACAAAAAAAATTTTTAAAGATGAGTCCAGAACATTATGACACAAACAGGAATTTTTTTAAATTTTTTATTGCTTAAAAGAAGGTAACAGTGGGCTGGAGACATGGCTTAGTGGTTAAGGTGCTTGCCTGCAAAGCCTGAGGACCAGGTTTCATTCCCCAGAACCCACATAAACCAGATGCACAAGGTGGCACATGCGTCTGGAGTTCATTTGCAGTTGCTAGAGTCCCTGATGTGCCCATTCTCTCCCTTCCTTTCCCCCCTTTCTCTCTCTCCCCCTTTCTATCTCATTAATAAAAATAAAATGTTTTTTTTTAAAAAAAAAAAAAAAAACAAGAAAGTAACAGTGCCTTCTCTATTCTTAAGCACTTAAAAATAATGGAAAAGTTAAACCAGGATTCTGACCATACCTTACAGTCTCACTGCTGATCCAAGTATGTGGAATTATACACAAGAGAAACAATTTCGAAGTTGATCAACTTACACTGCGGAACAAAAGGAAGTGGGTGTAATGCTGTTCTTCCCACACCCTCACAATCTCTGTACTTTGACTGCAGGTTTCAATCAAAGAGTGCAAAAATAAAATAATAAAATAAAATAAAAAAATAAAGGACTGAACGAACTGTTCTATAAACCTGCACCTAAAGTGCAGAGACAAATCATAAACAACGAATGAGCCCCGGGTCAGGATCCACGCTACGGAGGTGCTGGTTTTTCTAAGGGTGTTTTCACAATAGGCACCAACCGCGGACCACTTTCTACCCAAGGCAGAAAGACCCGCAGGCAGGATTTTCCTATCATGATCAGCAAGGTTGCATTTGGAATAATGTCTGGCTAAAGATTTCTAAACACCAGAACAAGTCTAAAATAGACTTTCCAGGTGTTCAGGAGGTTGAAACACTTGCCCATGTGATACAATCTATTAAAATGCAAATGAGTGAAGAAAATGAAAGCAAAATGTTTCCAGAACAGAGGACCTGATTTGACGATAGCCTTCTACACCACAACGGCATTTTAATCAACGTCTACTCAGAACGTACTTTGCCAGGTCTCTCCAGCTATGAAAGGCCTTCTACTTCCATGGGGTGGAAATTTCTCGAAGATTAATCCACTCAATGGATTAGGGCCCGTGGCAAGATAACGTTACTTTCAGAGAAAATATCGTTGCTATGTTCTGCTTCTTGTGTGGATTTCTGGAAAGCCCAAAGAGTTATACAGGTCCTTGTAGAGGGCGACTCTGGAAGGGTCCTTATGACAGGGGAGACTGGTTAGAAAGTGGAGTTTACTGCAAGCCCAGGGATTCTGATCTTGAAGAATGACTTTTGTTTCTTCACCTCCTCCGCACTCCCACTAGTGTGACTTCAGTCGAAAAACAATTTAGCGTGAAGTACCAGGAGAAGTCTTTTGGGAAAGTTTATGAAATCAAAGCCAATCGCTTACGTAACTGGAGCGATTCACTATCAGGTCACGTTTGTGTGGTTCAGCGTCCGCCTAAGTCCAGACCTACACCCCAAAACTCCTAAATTCTTAATCCACATCTTCTTTTCTACAAAATTACAGGATGCTGGTGCAGGATAGTTTTTGTGGAAGTAATCCACTTCTGTCCTTATTTAAGTTTGAAAATGCTTTTGAAGAAAAGGACTATTTGTTTCAACACTTGAGGCTACCGAAGATAACTAGGAGCTGACTAATAAATGTTTGATAAGGGGGGGAAATCCCTTTTTCTATCTGTGAGAAACCCAAGGCCAAGAGAACTAAAGTGAGTTGTTTAGCAAACACTAAGCTATGTTCCCACCAGATTGGAGAAATTCAACCTTTAAGCATGTCTCAACTCCCTGTCAATTCGTTTTAACGCGTATGTTGACGTTTTAAAATAGGTTCAATTTTTCCACTTTACTGTTTAGGGCTATGCAGTTAATAAAACACAACTGACTCAGGAAAGTGCTTACTGAAATCCACTTCAGAGTACATGAACCCCTAAGAAACGTTTTTCTTTTTGTTTTTCTTTCTTCCCTTCCTTCCTTCCTTCATTTTAGTCCAGCCCAGGTGGAAATCCCTTGTCACGGTCATCTCAGGATGGCCTTGAACTCACAGTGATGCTCCTACGTCTGCCTCCCAAGTGCTGGGATTAAAGGTGTGCGCCACCACGCCTGACTCTAAGAAAACTTCTGATGTATTTGATAGTTTTATTTCTTTGGCTGGTAAACAACTAGAGAACTTGGGAACGACGCACAATTTAGACTCATAGCTCACAGCCTCCAAAGACCCCACATATAGTTGTCCACACCGACCCATACTATCAAGTAACACCCCCATAAGTAATCTATTACCAGCTGCACTTTTGAAATATAATTGTAGTTAGAGATCAATTCAATATAAATACCGATTGCTCTGATTTTACTCCAATTACTATAAAGTTTCACTGTTCGTCTTGGGTGTGGCTTGCAGAGACGTAAAAGAACTCACAAAGCTTTCCCTTTGTTCTATGAGGCCAACATGGATTTAGGCATCAGCCACAGTGTGTTCAATCTTCAGTTAGGGCGACTTAGCAACAAAATCACAGATAACCTTCAAGATAGCAGGAGGCCAACAAAAGACTCAGATGGCACACATATCATTAAATGCATCACAACACAACTGCATATATAATTTTATATGTACCATCAAAAATTGGGCCAAGGGGCTGAAGAGATGAGTTAGTGGTTAAGGTGCTTGCCTGTGAAGCCTAAGGACCCAGGTTAGATTCTCCAGGTCCCACGTAAGCCAGATGCACATGGTGGCACATACATCTGGAGTTCGTTTGCAGTGGCTAGAAGCCCTGGAGTGCCTGTTCTCACTCACTCTCTCTCTCCCCCTGTCTTGGTCTCTAGTAAATAAATAAATAAATAAAAATAAAATCTTTAAAAAAATTTTTCACCAAAAGAAAAATGTTGAACTTTTACGTAAAATAGCATGTCACAGACTCAATGTAAGTATTCGTATCATTTTTCAAGATTCTTCAGAACCAAAAAATATATATGTTTATAATAAAAGGAACCAGAAGAAAGAATATAAAAACTCCAGTAATAAATGAAAATCAATGCTGTCTCCATGGTGTCATTGTAGAGATGCGAAATTAAGTCCTGGAAACACTAAACCATAAATAAACAAACAAACAAACAGTGTTCAACTTAATATCCAAATAAACTATGCTTCTTAAATATTTTATATATTTGAGAGACAGAGGCAAATAGAGAGAGAGAATGGGCACGCCAGGGCCTCCAGCCACTGCAAATCAACTCCAGAAGCATCTCGTACATCCGGTTTTATGTGGGTACTGGAGATTTGAATCTAGGTCTTTTAGCTTTGCTGGCGAGTACCTTAACCACTAAGCCATCTCTCCAAGCCACAAACTATGCTTTTTATCAGTTAGGCTCTCAGTAAGAACACTACTGATTCATGTTCAGCTTGGCCCAGAACTACAACTCTATTTTCTCTTGAAATGTTCAACAGAAGAAAAGAACAATGTCATAAAGATTGCTTGATACATTGCTTACTGAACTAACAGTGAGGGGAAAACCTTTCTAATGACAGCACTGAGTTACTGCGGACCGTACATGCCACAGGGCCATGTGCTAAACAAGCTCCCAGCGCTAACGAAGCAGAAGGCTACGCCGACACAGACACCCTTCCAATGAACGCCTCCAATTCAGGGGCATTAAATCACAGCCATACAGTAACCTTGGGATGACTCAGAAGGCATCACGGTGCTGGAAGAAGTGACTGGAGTGCTCAGCACTGAAACATCTCTATCACACCTTCCAAGGCTCAGGGTCTATTGCGGAAGAGGTGGCAGAAAGAATAAAAGAGCCAAAGGAAGGGTAGGACTCCTTACAACGTGCTCCTCCAGACAAAAAATGGCCTGGATATCCATGACTTCACAGAACCTGACACTACCTACACAAGACCACCATAATAGGAGGAAAAGATCATGACATCAAAATAAAAGAGAGACTGATTGAGATGGGGAGGGGATATGATAGAGAATGGAATTTCAAGGGGAAAAGTAGAAGGAAGGAGGGAATTACCATGGGATATTTTTTATAATCATGGAAGATGTTAATAAAAATTGAGAAAAATAAATAAATAAATAAAAGTGGTACGAGCATATGGGGTTTGTTTGCAGTGGCAAAAGGCTCTGGTAGATGTGTGCACAAATCCACATATGCGAACAGGTAAATTTTTTAAAAGGTGACTATAATTTGTGGTTTGATTCAGGTGTCCACCACAAACTTAGGTGTTCTGAATGCTAAGTTCCCAGATGATGGAGATTTGGGAATTAACGCCTCCTGGAGGTGGTGTATTAATGGAGGTGGGCTTATGGGTGTTATAGCCAGTGCCCCTTGCCAGTGTTTGGCACACTCTCCTGTTGCTCTTGCACCCCTTCTGTTGGCCAGGGGGTGATGTCCACCCTCTCTGCTCATGCCATTGTTTTCCGCTGCCATCATGGAGCTTCCCCTCGAGCCTGTAAGCCAAAATAAACCTTCCCCCCCCCCCCATAAGCTGCTCTTAGGTGATTTCTGCCAGCAATGCGAACCTGACTGCAACACTATCAAAAACTTTATATATACAGGCAAATTAAACTTTACGTGTGAAGTTGGAGAGATAGCTCAGTGGTTAAAGGTGCTTGTTTGCCAGCCTGATGTCCTGGGCTCAGTGATTTCCCCAGCACCCATGTAAAGCCATATGAACAAAGTGGCATATGCATCTGGAGTTCACTTGCAGTGACAAAGGCCCCAGTGTGACCACTCTTTCTATCTTTCTCTCTTTCTCTCTCTCTTTCTTTCTCTCTCCCCTCTCTCCCTTCCCTTTCTCTGCTTGAAAATACATAAGTAAAAATTTTTAAAAATTATGTGAAATAAAATGTAACAGACTCAATGCTATAAATATTTAGGTAAGTTCCCAGTTCTTTCATGGCAAATGAAGTGTAATATTTATAACAAAGGGGATAAGGTATAGATATGCACATATCATTTAATATATACCCTACTGAAAAAAAAACATTAAAATTAAACAAAATGTCATCACTTAATTTTCTGAAAAAAAAATATATGGATATCATTTTAGACAAGATACCAGCTTCCCAAACCTCAACTTTTTACCATTTTCTTGAGCAGCCCCGAGTGCAATGCCTTCTGTTACTGGGCTTAGAGTACTCCTATGTTTGCTTTATGACGGTGAAAACCATGAATAAAGCGCAGTGAGAACATTCTAGTGGATTGAAAGTTCACACCCAAACAGTGCAGTATTTACCAGCTGCAGGAAAGTGCTATAATAGTCGCATTTAGAGAGATTACCGACAAAAAACAACAAGAGAGCGATCAAGTGTATGCAGCTATGTAACTGTTTAAGCTCATGACAAAGGCTTTTATTATACTATTAGCCGAAATGAGCAACTCCCATAAAATATCGCTTAATATCACGCCTGATAAGAGTTTAAGTACATATAACCATTGTTATGTGGGAAAAAAAACACATTATTTTTAATATGTGACAACTCGACAGGATTTAATTACCACATCTACTTCAAGCCATTAACTGTTTCATTCAAACCTGAAAAAAAAAATAATATTTATTATGTGGCGGCTGTTGAGAGCCATTATGATTGATGCAATCCTTTGTGCCAGTCCCTTTACACTGACTCGCATTTGTTATTATTAACAAGGAAAAATGAAAGGGGAAATGTGTGTTTTTGTTTTGCAACAAAGCTGTTCTGATCATGACTAACTTCTTCCTTTGAACAGAAAAAGCCTATTTAACTGATGTACATATAAATACGTTCTTTACAACATTCCCTAAGCAGGGAGGGGTGGGGGAGGAAGCCCCGAGGACTTACGCCAGAATTAAAACCAATGAAAGTTGTCAGAATAGCTGTTATTCTTTCTCTCCACCTCTGACAGCTCTTCTGCTCTCAAGGAAGAAAAACCATAGCTTCTTTTTAACCATATCCACAACAGATCTCATTTGAAAGGAAACACTGCGAGTGCTTTGGCATGAATGGGCACATTACCAGTTTTCCAGCCTCGCTGTTGAATATTTATGTCGGTGACGAATGATGACACCGGTGAGATATTTTAACACGAAGCCTTGCCTTGTAAATCGTCTGAATGATGCTGTGTCAAAACAACACCTACCATAAATCAGGGGTTTGGAGACCAGTATTTCTTGTCGAAACATGCTACCTGCTCAGCACAAGCGCCTGTGTGAACAGGCATAGATTAATGTGTGCTAAGCATAGCCATTTTACCTCCAAACTTATAGAGCTATAATTTAACAGGCCTATTATTGTCAAGGTAATTTTGACAGTGCTGAAATATTATACTTGTTAAAATATGCATTTAGCACTAACTTCAGTGGTCATTTGAACTGAATAAACAGACAGGCAGGCATCCTGCAATTAGGTTTCTTCTCTATTGATGACTCCCCTCCCCACCCCCTTTTCTGGCAAAGCGAGGTGTATGTTGACAATTGATTTTATAAGTAGTACAGCAAGGCAGCCTTTCTGATAGTACAAAAAGCTCGCTATGTAGCTTTCAATTTGCTTTCCACTGCCCCATGAGTTATTTAGCAGGCTTCTGAGGACTTCCTTTCCAGGCTGGAGTAAGAGAACAATCGTTCAAAACCACGGCCACCCCCTCCTCCGAGCCCTTCGAAAATGCTCAATCTAACTCAAGATATTTTATATTTGTGAACTCACCTACGCACCCAAGTTCCCACTTAACCGAGATGGGAATCTCAGTCACTAGGAAAATTCTAGATTTTGGATAAGGGAGGATATAAGAGCACCTGTCTTAGAATCTATGGCTAGCATTCGTCTTCTCTCCGACACCTTCCATGAAAAGGATTAAAAGAAAAAAAGAGTATGTTACCCTCTTAGTTATTCTTTATCTTAATGAATAAAGATAAAATAGTGCTATAGATTGGTATTTTATACACCAGAGCACACACACACATACAATAGTACAGAAAAATTGGTTGTATAGATGAACAGACTGGCCATCACCCCAAGATTAACTTTATACTTTCCAGACAGAATAAACAAACATGTGCACTGGCATCGGTGACTCAGTTCCTTCAAGCCAAATTGACAAATTGAAAGCAAATAAATATTTATACGGATTCCACCACACAATGTGTGGTTACCACTAGAATCAGGCCAAGAGAAGACAGGCCAGCCAGCTGCTCTTCTGGTCTCTGAAATAGAAGGGTTAAGTTGAGGGGACACTAATGGTGTGGCTGGAGACACAGGGGTGTCCCTTACCTGAGCTCAAACAGAAGCAACTCATAGGAGCGGCCAGCATAGACCCCTTAGGAAATAAAAGACACCGAGCCATGATGACATTGCAGATGCCCATGCCAGGGTCAAGTTGAGAAAGTTTGAACTGGGCATCCGAATTAACTTCTCTGAAATATTAAGCATTCTCAAACCGTATGTAAATGCTACCTTAATACAGTGTGAGGTTTCAATCATAATAAATAGCAAAGTGCTTTAAAGTTTTCCTATCAACACTGGCAAGGTACAAAGAGCTAGCCTAGCAAGAAGGAATTTCCAAGGAAGACAGAAAAAAAAAATCAAAGCCTTGCCCGCTTGCTCCCCTTCTTCAATCCCACAGATCATGCTGCCCCCTTGTGCCGGATGTCGAAAGTGGAATGGATTCCACCCCGTGAGGAGAAGCAGATGTACCCTCACAAGAGAAACCCATGGCTGGCTTCTAAGTGCTCCTGTGAATCTGGGATGTGTGTGACGCCCCCGCTTGTTGAGATCTGCTCAAACTAAAATGCTAAAATCAAAGACAAATTTTCACCAGAAACAGGCAAAAGGCATCAGAAGACAACTGCAAATGTACTGTTCAAGTCTCAGTTAATACGTAGAGGAGGGGCTGGGGCGATGGCTCAGTGGCTAAAGTCCTCTGGATCCCAAATCCTGCCAGCCTCATTCCCAGTACCCACATAAAGCCAGACGCACAAAGTGGCGCATGTATCTGGAGTTTGTTCGTTTGTGATGGCAAAGGGCCCTGGCATATCTATTCTCTCTCTCTCTCTC